>RYFJ01001733.1:0-491020 GCA_003991445.1 Oryza meyeriana var. granulata | reverse complement strand
TTTCCCTGGGCCGCCCTCCGACCTCGTCTGCGTTCTCTCATCCCTCCCGTCGGCTCTCGCCCCTTTGGCCTTGTCCGCTTCCCCGCCTCCGCCCCTCCTCATCGGCCCCCTTCCCGGTCCGGGGCCTGGTCCGCCGCGCCCTCGCCTCCTGTCGGCTGCGGGTCTTTTGACAGCCTCCCTCCTGCTAGGCGCCGCCCGCAGTGTCTCTGCCACCTGCCCCCCGCTTTTTGTTCCGCAGGTGGTCGCATGGACGCCCACCCTTAATTGGTTCTGCTTCGCGCCCCTGTTCTAGGGTTCCCGTCTGGCCGCGCTATGTTGATCCGCCCGAGGTCCCCTGCAAGCTTTCCTCGTCTTTTCCCCCCTCTCCCCTCTAATTTTGCCGGCCGCCCGCGTCGCCCCCCCCGCCCGCCCGCGTCGGGCCGACTCCCGTCCGCCCCCCTCGGCCCAGCCCCCCCCTTAGGGCGTGCTGCTCCCTCTCCCTCCGGCTCTTCCCCGGCGCTCGGCCCGCTGGCCCACGTAAGAAGTTAGCGAAACCGCCCTCCCCAAAGAACAGAAGACCGATGCGATGTCGCTGTCACGATGCATTTCTTTACCCAGACCACATCGGCTCCTTCTCCCTTCAAGGTTTGCGCCAAGACCTTATTATTATTATTATCACTCCTTACTTTATCTTACCCAAATCCTTTTTTCAGCTTGAAATCATCAGGCTCTAGACCTCAAACATCCTCTGACGTCCCTCCAAGGGCGCTCGAGGCCGATGAACTTCTCCAGCTGCTCCCCTCTCAGCATCAAGTCTCTGGTTCTGATGATCCTGTTCCTACTTCCATCGCTGACTATCGGCCCCTTGAAGAACAACCTACTCATCCCCGAAGTCGATGTCACCGAGCTGCTGGCGTCCTTCCTCAAGTAAACTCTTACGCGCTCTACTTTGCTCTAATCTTTTATTGATCGCTTCACCGATGTCAATTTGCAGTCTTGGCCCGATTGTTCCCTTTGACATCAGTCAATATCTATGCGGCCAGAAGAAGCTACAGCCACCAAGTGCGGTCTCTAAACCGTCCGTTCTCAGCCGATGTGCGCGAGTTCTTAACGGCACAATCAGTCGCTGGAAATCCGATCGGACGCACTGGTAGAAGACTGCGGGCCATCCGGGCAAGATTCAGACATTGGCACAAACCACCTGCCCAAGAACTTGTTTGATGCATTGACCGCCTGGCAGCTACTTGGATCTCAATAGATTTCAAACTCTCAAGCTTAGACAGGCATAGACCGATGCGCTGACCAACAAGAAGACCCACGAAGACTCGAAGCCATCGCTGATTAGCCCACAGAGGAAGAAAAAGGCTGCGAAATGGCCGCTGCCCCAGGAGCTCCAACCCAAGTTAGACTAATAGCTGAAGAAAAAGGAGGCCGATTTGCTGGAAGACTTTGGAAAAAGTTCACAAGGACCTCACAGCAACAGAATCCCAACTATCGGCCTACCGCAAAGCTGTCCCCAGGACCAAGACGCCAAGGTTGCAAAGGACAGTGCGTCAAGTCATCTCGTCGCAAGAATCTGAAGACTCAATTCCGGGCTCTGAATGAAGATGACATCCGTGCCTATAATGAGATTGATCAGAGTCCACCGCTGGCGGCAATTGAAGTGATTTAAAAAATTTCTTGTAAATCTTAAACCTTTTGTATTGACGATTCTGGACATGCCGATCCCCTTCTGCTGTCATATAATCGAATCGGCTCTGCTATAATTATCCCTTTTCAAACCTTAAAATATTTTTTGCTTGTTTGATCTAAAGGCGATATCAAGTTGATATCGGCTTGTCTTTAGGCGATATAGAAAGACATCGGCTTCCGATCCGCTTAGAACTCGCTGCACTTTAAACCGACCTAAGAGTTGTCCAAACGTAGGGTATACTTCTTGAGATATTTCGTTAAGCGCCTTAGGCAAACCCCGCCCGTCAAGACCTTCTAATATATATGCGTACCAGGCACAAGGCACAGCGATTAAATTCGATAGGGTCCTTCCCATAGGCGACCATTTTCCGACTATTATCCTGGACCGATTCAGGCAAAAGTCAACTTTCCAGCACAAGATCTCCCTCGGCAACGGACTTTTTCACTACCTTCTTGTTGTAATTGCCGAGCTGGCCTTAGCTTATTTTTCCTGATTCTTTCCAACGTCTTAACGCGATTCTGAGCCAAATCCTCAACGCTCATCTGCTCAAGTTATAATAATCATTGGGCTGTCAACTGATTTCTGCAAAGATATTCCTCCTAGAGCCGATATAGTCTCCATGGTAAAACTACTGCCTCAATGTCCAATATACCAACTGATAAGGCGGCACCCGAGTAGATCCATGCATGCCATCCGATAGGCCCCATAGCGAATGGCTAATGTAGTATGCCATCGGCCGGGGCTGCTCATTCAATTTTCCCGTTATCAACCTGATCAAACTCTTGGTTAGAAGCTTCTGCTCTGTCCTGGGCTGAGCATAATAAGGCGATGCGATTTAAAAGCTGATTCCATACTGGCAGCAAACTATTAAACCATCAGATACGAAAAATAGATCCCGATCGGTGGTTATTGTCTGAGGAATCCGAACCGATAAATAATATGCTCTTTTAACAACTCGATCCTTCCTGGACCGTAACTTTCCTTCAAGGAAATCGCCTCCACCCACTTGGTAACATAATCCGTTGCCCGCCAATATGAACTTATGCCCCTTATTGATGGAGGAAAAAACCTGGCCGATCAGTCAATCCCCAACCTCTGAACGGGCCACGGTTTGATGATAGGATTCATCAGCCGATGCTGGTGCTGCTCGCTGTATATTTCCGTAAATTCTGACAATCTTGACACCCTTTCCTAATACCTAGCAATCTCCAGCATTGTCGCCAAAATACCTACTCTTTCTCAGCCAACCACTCAATACTTATGAGCCATGATGAGTCACACAGCTGCCTTCATGCACTTCACACATTAACCACTTTGGCTTCTTCCAAATCCAGGCACCTAAGCAGAACCCTTCAAAGTCCGATAATTACAGCTCCTCATCAAGTAGTACACCGTTAGTAGCTTTATACCGCAATCTTCCTGGAAACAGACTGCGATGGGTTTTGCAAGTAATCAATTATCCTCCCGTTCCAAGTCATCGGCCCTGTTCTGGATATCAATACGGCTATCTCAACCTCAACCTGTCATCAGGCCGATACCGAAGCAACTTGCGCAAATCATTGCTTCTAGATTCTGCTCCCTGGGAATATGACTATGGATACTAATTTGAAATCCTTTAACAACCCATACAATCTTCATAATATGACCTCAAAACATCATCTTGCACTCATATTCTTCCAGATAACTGCTTGATCAACCAACAAAGAATCACCAATAACTCTAATGATATCGGTCCTATTTCTTTTAAGAGTTGAAGTCCTTTTAGCAAATCCGGCCTCGATTCGCTTGATGTTATGTCGATAAGGCTTTAATTGTAAAAGCAAACTCAAAAACTTGCCCCCGAGGCGATACAATAACCAAACCGATAACGAGATCGTTGCTTGCAAACCGATCCATCAAAAATAAGTCCATGGGATCCGGCTCCACATAATCTTCGTGAGACCCTATGCTGCACAATAAAAATCGCCACTGCTTGTCCCTTAATCGCTAGGCCGATTCATACCTCAAGTCGAACTCTGTCAAAGCAAAAATCCATTTGCCAACTCGCCCTTTTAAGAGACTGGAGCCCGACAGCATCTGACTTGACCACACTCGGCCTGGCAAGACCACTGTACACTCAGCCGATAGAAATATAAGCTCAACTTCGTACCGAGAAATAATACACAACAGGCATAACTTCTCCACCGCAGAGATATCTTGGGTTTTCGCAATCAGAGTCTCTACTTCAATAAAACACACTCGCTCTTTGCCTTCAAATTCCTTTGGATCAAAACAGAGCGTAGACTCTATCGGCCGGACAGTATAACCTGAACGGCATCCTTTCTGCGGCGGAAATTAAATAGGCGGGGAACTAAGGATATTCTTGATTCCGTCGAAGCATTCTGCTGCGGCTTTGTTCCCCACAAGACAAATTCTGATTCGGCCTTCAACTTTAACAACTGGCGTGAACGACTCAATTCTCCTGCTAAATTTGTATATAATTTCTACAAAATTAACCTTGCCATCAAACCGACTGCAGCTCCTGTCTTATTGGCTTGGTGGCTCTGTAGATCTTAATGTCTGAATACTTTCGCTGACATAACTTCAAAATTCCTCGCTCATGGAACCATAAACCAAAATTGCCCAGCCGATATACCAAAACGCACTTGTGGGATTCATCCCAGTCCATATTTCTGGCCCTCTCCAACACCTTTTGTAGATCGGCTATATGGCTTTCGCACTTCTGGACTGACCACCACTCACAATATAAATTTCTTACAGTAAGCCGATGAGATCAATGAAATATAAATTCATTGCTTTTGATAAGGCACCGGCACTCTTTAAATCCAAAAAGTCATTACTACCCCGCGACCACTCATACAGCCGATAGCTCCAGGACACCGAAACGCAGTTTTATGTAATCTCTGCTTCTTTCAGCCATAAAAATCTGATTGTACCTGCATTGCCGTCCAGGAAGCTGATAATCTTGTGTCCTGACGCAGCATCCATCCAGTGACAATCCGCTATCCGCATCGGGTATCATCTTTGGGGGTAGCTTTATTTCAATCCCGGAAATCGATACATATCCTCAACTTTCGTTCTCTCTCTCTACCGAGACGATTATTAAAAAACCACTCAGCATATCGGCATGGCCTGATGAACTTGGCATCGTACACCTTGTGATCTCCTGCTTTGATATGGCTCGTACATAACTCCGCTTGTTTAATCTCTCCTTGAGCCTGCTTGATGGCAAGATATCCTGGTTTAATGGGCTGTCGATGTTCCACAATTCGATCGGCTAATCCCTGGCATCTCATGGTACTTCTTCCCAGGCGAAGCAATCCATACTCCTTTTAGCAATGCTATCACATTCTTTCGTAGCTCAGGACCTTATTTTTTTACTTATGTACGTCGGCTCCGGTCATCTCTGGTCCCATATCGATCTCTTCCAATCATTCTAGCCGACGTTAATCCTTGCCCCAACTTCCCCCCTCAAGTCATTCAATGAGCCCACAGAGCAACAAATTCAAAGCCGACTTGCTGGTCGGCTGTATCCCCTGGCTAGTGACCTCAAGGGTAGTCCTCCTTCCCAATATTTTTTGGATCGGCAGTCACACCATCAGCTCCCCAAACGGGTAAGAATTCGTCATGGCAATATTGGTTCGACCGATCTGCTAACACTACCTCGACTTGATGTCCCTGCCACTGTATCAACATTGATGCATGTTGAGGGCACACGCAGTTCGCATGAAATCCAGTCCCTGCCGAGCAAATATACGACCCTCCCGTCAAGACGAAAACTGTGGGTAATGTTTTATTTCCCTACCGTTAACTCCACGTTCAACACGCCTTCGTTTTGAAAAATGAATTTCCACGAAGTCTTTTAGCACCATATTTGTCTTGATCCAATCTTCGCAGGTCTTCCCCAATTTCCGGAACGTGGCATGAGGCCATTAAGATAATTGCGGCCCCTCGCATCCGACCAACATCTTTGTCATCGGTTCCATCTACATAGCCTTGTGATGTATAATGGCTTCAGGTTTGCCGATGGCTCTGATTCTTCAGGTTATCATAATGTAGCTTGGTCAGGTGCAGTGTCAGCTGAGCGAAAACTTCCTCTCGCTCCTCGTCTGATGAGAACGCTCTGTATCCCCTGGGCAGAAGAAACCATGTCACCGGAGTCCGATGCGTTTTATCATCGTCCTCCTCTTTACTTGCAACTTGTTTGGTCCTCTTAAGACGATGATCGGCTTTTCCTCCTGATCTTGGCGCTGCTCTTCCTTTGTTCTTGGTGCCTGTAACCGCTGTGCCCTTCTTTTCTGATTCTTCGTGATATGCCGCTAGGACACCATGGGATTCTGGACTTCGTTTCTTAGTACTTCCTCTCCATCCTCTTCAAAAAGAACTCTTCTGGATGCGGTCCTAATCGGCTATGAATTCGATGCGCTCTCTTCCCAGACGGCCGATCCCGTGGCATACTTCTGCTGCTGATCACGGAGATCTCATTCTTAATGCAATTTCGGGGCACAAATCCCTCTACTGATGGCATCTCATCCCTTGATCCCAGCAGAATCGGAAGAATGGGCTTTCCAGGCGGATTATATTGTTCTGGTTCATCCTCTGTTTCATGTACCTTGAGTATTCTCTACATTCGAATGAACCAGTAATCCTTGATTTATACTTTGGTATCTGCTCCATCGCCTGAATCCCTTGATGATGACCCCAATATACCCATGTTTACCGGGGAATGGATGCCCATCAATCTTCAATCGCTTCTTGTCTTCCACACACTTGATTCTGCCACTGTTCGAAGCCGACGAATTTGTTGCCGAAACTTTGCAACTCGTTAGTAGATGCGACTAGTGTTGTGGCCACTGCAAATCTCTTTTTCCTTCAGTTCTTCGGGCTGATGGAATCCACGTGATTTGCGGCAATTGATGCTCTGTTTCTCTTGTAATAGCAAATCAAAGATTTTATCGGCTTTTACCTAACATCAAAATCATATAAGCCGCTCCTCCTTTGCCAATGTCCTTGACCCATGCGGCCACGATACTGACTTTCTTGTTCCTGGCCCACTCCGCCCTCCAATTTCAGCATCGATTCCTCTCGCTGAGTCCGCTGAATAAACTTGAACTTGGGCAACCCTCCTCTGGTACCTGTCCTTTTTGGCTTCTTGAAATCGGCTTTCATGAGCTGATACCTTCTGCACAGGTGCGCCAGGGACTTCTAACAACTCTCCTTGCGAAGAATCTCTATCCTTGATTTGGCGCCAAAAGACCCCTGTGAAAGCCAGATCAGCCAGATGCCCATCGCTCAGGTTCAAACTGTAACACCGGTTTTCCTGATATTCCGAAATCGTTGACATACTCCGCACTGTTTCATCTTGTCGTTGTTGCGTTACTGAGTCAAATCACGATAGTCCTCAACTCATGAATTCCAGCAAAGAAATATTTGTGAAACTGTTTTTTTCTCCAGATCGGCCCCACCCCGAACAGAATTCGCCGGCGGTAACGAAGAGAACCATGTAAAAGCCGATCCAATAGTGACAGGGGAAAAACTAACCCTCAGGGCTTCCCCTCAGCCGATGCCTCCCCGCACTGTGCAGGAATCGATGACATGTTTCTATCTAACTGTAGACAGTGCTGTCCTCCTGAAAATTTAGAAAAATCCGGGACCCTGTAATCGTGTGGTGACGAACTCTGTCAAACCACTCAGGATATGGATGCCGATACATGAACGCTTGTTCCTTGGGCTTAATCCGAACTGCTCTCTCTTACTATCTCTTTTCAACCGTGCGACAAATCTTCTTCTCTGCATTCTCCTGTTGATAACTGCTGGATACTGTAATCGCGGGGTTGGTTGCCGATTCTGTCTGTGATAACTCCTCTGGTAAGCACCTGGATCGGCCCCTCCTCCTGGACAATTCTGCTGATATCCCCCATAATAAATAGATCGGTGATATCCAGGAGGAATATCCTGTTGCCCCCCAGCCTGATTCTGTGCGAATAAGTGTTCTGGTATATCTCTACTGATGTTGTAATTAGCTTGATTTGGCTCCATCTTTGGCGAGAGAAAAACAGGACCCCGGGTTGGTTCCTGGGCGATCGATCCATCAACAGTCTTCTTGATGAGGTTATGCAGTGTATTTACCAAGACTCCTGACTGATTAATGAGCGCGTGATGAATAGCCTCATTGACCATCTCTTGCAAAGGCTTGATAGGTGGACTCTCGGGCTGCATGTGGCTTGGTTCTCCTACCAATACTGGTTTTGGAAACTGAGAGTTCTGAATCGGGGGCCTTGGGGCCTTGTCATGCTGAATGATTCTAAGCACAGCTTCTGGAAATTTGTCATAGTCTGTTCAACTTGCTGTTTTTGCTCTTCAGTTAGATCTTCCATGGTGACCGGAATCACGTTATCGTCGTGCTTGACTTCTTTCCCGGCCATGTTGCAAATCTGAATGTTGAAGCTTTGTGTTGAAACTTTGGGTTGTAACTTCGTGGTCCCACCAGGCGTGCCAAAAGCGTGTTGACGCCAAAAACCCGCCGGGGGCCGTCCGGCGTCTTGGTCGACACGCGAAGGCCTGGGAGATTTGCTTTACTCCAGTGCAGGTCCTAAAGTTTGAGGTTCGTAGGCGTGCCAGTCAATTTGACCCTGTAATTGACAAGGAGAAAGGAATGTTAAATTCGTGAGCCAATCGGCTGGAAGCCGGCTTGGACTCATCTCATCGGCTGATGGCCGATACGCACTGTAGCACTTATACATCGGCTTAAAGCCGATGATGGCAGGAATAATAGCATAATAATAATAAAATATCGCGCTAGCCGATCATTGGAGGGATACTCAAAAAACGGCTATGAACTTGGTAAAATAAACATGTAGAATGCATAAATAAATAAACCAGATAAATCTTAACCGATCATAGTTTAGTGTCACTGATATTGTCATGAAAATATGCCCGTGCCCGGGCCCTTTGCTCGCATCGGCTCCCGGGGTCTTTGTCTGCTGTCCGGGCCCATGCTCGGGTCCTTACCTAAGCTCGTGCCCGGGTCCTCACCTGGGGTCGTGCCCGGAAACCTGCTTGTACTTGAACTCGGATCGGCAAAATAAACTAATCGGCCAGCCCTTATCCGACCGTAATAATAATACATGCAAGGATATGTGATAAGGCATGTAATAACATAAATGATAGATAAATAACGAGCCAGCCGACTACTGAATAGAACGAGTATGGAGTAATACAATGAACGAATATAGTCGGCTTCAACAGATAACTTATCGGCTAAGCACTTCGATAACACCATCGCACAACACCCATCGGCTCATCAAAAGTAAAGCTATTATTGTCGGTCTAGTAGATCGGACCCAACCGTTGCAGCACAGACTGATGATGATAACGATGCCTCGATAGGCCGATAGATGTAATGCGATAGTGATGAGGATAATTTATCAGCTATACACTCCGATAAGACACCTGCGCATAAAGCATCGGCTTAGCAGGATCGGTTTATCGCTAGCAGTTTAGTAGGTCGGACCTAACCGATGCAGCACAAACTGATGATAAATCGCTCCCAGTGAGCCGATACGATCTACGCACGCGTGATGTGATATACCTAATCAATCTATGAGGTCAGACTGAACTGATGCAGCCATAGATAAACTAAATATATCGTGGTAAGCCGACTACCATAAACCGACTAGAATATCGGACTTAACCGAGGAAGTCCTAGCCGATTGGTAGCCGGGGTGACGAGACTTACCCTCTCGCAGGAGTTCGGACCTAACCGATGCAGCCCGGCTCGAGAAGCAGGATCCCGTCGAAAGGGTGGCGATGCGCCGAATTTTGATTGATGTGTGATTGATAATTTACAAGGTGCCCGGGTGTACATATATATACCCCGAGTTACAGGAGTCCTTATAGGACACGGTATATGATTTCCTAATTATAACAGAAAAACGCTAACAAGACCTGATCGGACACGAGGTCAGGTTTCCTAAAAGAGATAAATCTTTTCCTAATAAATATAGTAATTAACTGCCACGCGCGGTCTTCACGGCTCTTTCTCGGACTCGGCCTGCTCCTTGGACCAATTTTCTGTTAACCGACTGCAATCATCCTCTTGACCGAATCTGGTACAGGGCGTTACCAAATTTTGGCGTTAACAGATGGATAGCGTGGAGCCATACGCCGATTACTTTCAGCCACCATCTTCGCCGTCACAATGTTAACCAGCCAGGGACATGCCCCACTTTACTTACTCCATAGACATTGTAACGCCCTTTACATCTCATATTTTGTTTATCACATTTAATTCTACCCACCGGATCTATGTCCGATCATTATGATTAGATGACACTTGTATGTCGGTCATATTTACTACTTGAAAGTTGTTAACTCTATCTACTACTTAGAGATTGGTTACAATTCAGTCATGTCTACTCGCATGTTTTATTTCCATGTAAGATAAGTTTATTTTACATCCTTAAACTTCTGGACGTGCTTTCCGGCCGAGCTCGTCCCGGCTTTGAAGCCTGGCTGCACCTATCTCGTCGACAACTACCACAAATATGTCTACATGAGAGAGCGTTGCCGGCGAGACATTGGCAGATGGGACATCAAGAGAGATCAGATGGAAGGATTCTCTGACGACGACGGAGGCGTGGCGGCACCGTCGCACACTTGGTTGAACTGGCCAACTCCTGTGTGGATCACACCAACCTTGTATTAGCGCATCTGGTGCCTTCAGCACAAAATCACTAATAAGACTATCTGAATGATATGCCACATTTTATTTATTTTGTCAATATGAATTATTATCCTCTTGAGTACTTGACAAATTTGGCGAATCTTGTGATACATCAAATAGTTTCTCCTTTCACTTGTAAGTTATATAGTACATTTTATTTATTTTTTGTTAATATGAATTATTATTCTATTGAGTGCTTGATAAAATTTGGAAACCGATTTTCAGCAACCGGTTGCACAGCTCAACCATATCTCTACAATTAAATATGCTTTGAGATTTGTGCTGTGCACTAAACAAGTCTTCGAAAAGTCTTCGTATAGTTAATGTATTCTGGTTCGTTTGAATGAGCACAAAGTACCTCACATCTGCAATGACATGGCCTTGGGCCCGCAAAGATTCTAATTTGAATTTTGAACTCTCTGCACGTGTGTCAGTGTGTGCAGTACATTGCAAATTTTGATATAAAAAAATATATTCATATAAAATCGCATTTACAAGTTTCCATGAGGAAACTATATTATCACATTTCCATAAAAGTAAATTTTGCATAGGAGAGTGTTGCACTGAACATTTTCTCTCTATGTTTGCACTGAACATTTGATATATTTATATTTTACTTAAAAAAATATCCACACATTGTATGAAAAATATATTTGGCATTTGTGCTCATTCCCGAGTGCACATTCCCATTTAAAAATAAGCTGCATATTTTTAAAAAATATATCTTCACATCTCAATTCAAAAAAATATATGTGAACCCATCTGCACATTTCCATTAATAAATACAAGTACACAATTCTCATTATCTGAAAGTGCAGATGCAATAGCACAAGGAAATAATCTGTGCATTTCCATAATGCAATAGCACATTTCTCATTTTCTAAACTATATCTGCACAGAAAAATCGCATTGCAATTTTAACGAGAATAAGCACATTTCCATAAAAACAAGACATGTGCACTTTTCCATCAGAAAGAAATACACTGCACAAGAGCACATCCCATCTGTACATTCCCATTCAAAAAATATATCTTCACATTTCACTTGAAAAAAATTACGTGTACATCCGTCTGCACGCTTCCATTAATAAATACAAATGCACATTTCTCACTTTCTGAAAATGCATCTGCACATAAAAAACATATCTGCACTTTTCCAACTCACAAGGAAATAATGTGCACATTTCGATTAATAAATACAGTAGCACATTGCTCATTTTTTAAACTAAATCTGCAACTTGAAGAGATGAATCTGCACATTGGAAAAGTGAATGTGCACATTGAAAAAAATGAATATACACATTTCCATTCACAAAGAAAATGTATATGCACATTTCTTTTTTAAAAACACATATGTGCACTTCTCCATACACACATTTCTATTCCAATTGCAGTTCATTCCTCAGAAATTGCATTATTGTGCACCGTGGGGACAGAGGTGTTCACCGGCGTGGGCGACAAGGGCGGGCCCATGGGGGCTTATGAGTATTCAAATTAATACCCATGATTTTAAAAAGTAACTAGTTTACCCTAGCATATTTTTTAATAGATATTTCATCTTTTTCATCAATAACATAAATATATAACATTTTAGATACTAGGTGTAAATCTTGAATACCCAATATTAAAATCTTGCGTCCCCCTCTAGTGGGCGAGGTGTGCACCGTCGGCGGAGGTCGAAGCAACAGAAGAACGATTCACCTTCTTGAGCTGTGGCGGCCAAGGTGTGCCCCAGTGCCGTTGGAGGCGCCTACTCGTCCCCCAAAGCTGAACTAGGAGGAAGGGGGTTGGGGGGCGCTGGATCGGACGACGGAGGGAGAGAGCCGTCACCACTCCACCGCATGTGCTCATGAGAGGCCAGACCACTGGTTCCGCTGGCGCCGGGCCCAGAACCGCGGTGCTCTGAGAGGCCGGGCCACTAGATCGAAGGTCACCCGATCCGTCGTCCTAGAGAGTTCGGGTGGTCGGATCCGTGGATGCTGACCGCCGACGATGCCCAATCCGCCGCCTGACCGTCGGCGCCTCGTCTCCGGCGGACGACCGCCCCTGCAACACGTCGCCGCAGATCGGCCCCTCCAGCACCTCGGCTCCGGCAGATACACCGCTCCCGCGTTAGTCGCCGGTGTCAGATCCGCCACACCCACTCCTCTTCGCTAGTGGATCCGAAGCCTCGGCGCCTTGCCGCCTCGGGTGCCGTCACAGCCACCGCCTCCAAGCAGTCGTGTCACCGGATCCACCGCCGTTGGATCTGCCGCCCACACGACGCTGCCCGCACGTCTCGCCGCCTCCCACCATCTCTGTCTCCGGCACGATGGACCATCGTGGCGCGCCTATGGTGCACGTCGGCTACCTCCGGTGAGACTCGCCGGCGCCGGAGAGATGCGTCGCCTCGGGATCTGGAGCTGGTAGGGAGAGAGAGGGGGGTGAATAGCGCGTGGTAATTTTATAGAAGGATAAAAACTAACCGTTTTTATAGAATACGGTAGGGCCATCGTATACAAATTTTCTTTTGTTTCCTGATTTTGGGGTACGAATGTTGATGAGTATTTTAGACGACTTTAATATGGATGGTCAGTACAACCGGTTGCTACTTTTATTTTTACTCGTAAGTTGAACGGAGCCAACAGACTAGTAATACAAGATCTATTTATTTTTTAGATAGCGCTACAGATAAAGGGTTCAATATCTATTTTTGGTCTTTTCCAACAACATGATCCAAAAGACAACCATTTCTACAAATGGGTTTCTAGCAGAGAGGATACTCAGATTTGGGTTATGCCTCTCCTAACACCCAAAATAGGTCTTCCGTATAGGTACTCTATTAGAGACTATAAGTATCCTGCTGGAGACCCATTTTGTATTTGGATGCCCCAATAAATCTCCTGTTGAAGATAGTCTAAGCTAACTGGTGTTTAGGTGTTCAGCCATTTGATATAACAAATCTCTGAGAATAATGTAAAATTTCTTGTTCACATCATGTGAAATTTGTAAATGGGTCTCAATGGCAGGCTAAGCACGATAAATTTTGGGGGTGACCACTGACTGATTCTTGAGGAGGGCTGTGGCCTTGTGGGACCATGGCTGCAGTGCAGACAAAATAACAAGATTGTTAAAAAACAGTGACCAGAAGATATTGCCACCAACTTACTCCCTCCGTTTCATATTGCAAAGCGTTTTGACTTTTTCTTAATTTTTTTATAAATCTGAACAAATTTAATAAAAAAAACAAGATCTACAACACCAAATTAGTTTCATTAAATTCAACATTTAATATATTTTGATAGTATATTTATTTTGTATTGGAAATGTTGCTTGTTTTCCTGTAAATTTTGTCAAACTTAGAAAAATTTTAACTTAGAAAAAGTCAAAACTTCTTACAATATGAAACAAATTGAGTATTTGATTTTCTGAAATATATCTTTTGTGCTCTTATCAGTTTTTCGCACAGGTATGTTTTGTATTCATCTAATAAATATTTATGTTTTTAAAATAAGCTGCAATAGCAAGAGAGGGGTAATTTGAGATCATTGGTTTGTCTCATCCATCGCTCTATTTGGAGGGAACATATTTTGGCACACAAGCTTCTTGTGCACATATAGTGCACACCAACTAATAAATGTTACGAAAAATTATACATGTACTTATAGTAGTCTTAAACATATATATAAAGTTTCATCTTCAAATTCTTTACATATAGGGAGCAACAGAAAGACAAAATTCTAACAAATTTCTACTCTTAAAAGTGTCAGATTTTTTTTTACGGCCTTTGGGTAGCTCCACTGCTCTAATAGTGACCGATTAGGATGAGAGAGCTGGAGCTCTACCAAAAAGGGTCATAGTTCTAAATCACCCGAGTAGTCCAGGGTGATAGGGAGCTTTCACATTGCCAAATTAAAAGATATATGCATATTGTAACGACCCGTTTTTCTTTTCCCTGTTTGATAACCGTTTTTCCTGCATCCGAACTCCTCTCCTATCCTGTTCAGCTGCGCCTAATTCCTTTTCCAGGCCAGCCGACTACCTTTACCCTTGTGCCGAGTAAGTCCCTCTCATTTCTTGTATCTTGTTCTTTTCTCTTGTCCCACTCGGCCATCCTTGCTGCCAAGTAAACCTGGTAGTGGCTGACTACCTTGGGGATTTACCCGTTGTCTTACCGTTTTTACCAAGTTGTACCCCTCCCGTTGGATTGCCGACTACCGCAGAGAAGTATCCAGACT
Organism: Oryza meyeriana var. granulata; assembly: GCA_003991445.1. NCBI lineage: Eukaryota > Viridiplantae > Streptophyta > Magnoliopsida > Poales > Poaceae > Oryza > Oryza meyeriana. Next base: position 476,407 of record RYFJ01001733.1, on the reverse strand, counting down.
TCACCAACCCGCAGCCCCGTTTGGACCAGTGGACAATAGCCGCTGCATCGCTTGGACCAGTGGTTAGTCAGCAGCCCTATCAGTGAGAATTCTCCAACCCGTCCCTGCTGTGACCGTAGTGTTCCATCGCCGCTACTGTGGCTACCAACTCCACCTGCCCCAAGTCAATCCCTGCCTGATGTCATATCCCTTGTCAGTTTACCTTGACTTTTTCTCTCCATCTGTGGCCCAGCCCCACCGTGCCTCAGCTTTGCACACTGGCTATATAAAGCCATCCGTGCCTCCTCATTCTCTTGTTTGCAACCGGCCATCTCTGCTAAGTCCTCATCCTCTCCAGCTTTAGCTTTGGAGCTGTGTCGCCTGGTTCGCAAGCTTGGTTCAGCCGACTGCTACCTTTCTGCAGCCGACTACTTCCATCTTCTCTTCCTGATGTTTTACCCTCCCTGCTTATTCGTGTTTATCTTTTCTGCTTGTCCAGATCCTGAACCGGTGGACGATCCAGAAGCCGCTTTCGTCGAGGAAGATCCATCTTTGGAACAAGGCAAGCCCCTTTGATCATATTGTCTCCTATATATGCAAAATTATGTTGTTTACAAAATATGCATGTTTAGTTCACACTTTAACTTGTTGGCCTCGGTTTGCAAGCGTAACCGATGGACCTACCTAGTAGTCGCACTTATTTTGGTAGGATGTTGATGTACTTCCCTTGATAGCCCCACAAATGGCACGCCGGCATTTTATCTGTGGATTTGAATGCCGAGTAGAATAGCTTAGCCCTGCAACGTTGTTTGTCGTTTAGGAAAACAATGGTTTTTACTAAATGATTGGAAAACCCGGTACTCCGTGTATCGGCGAGTTTGCGAAATAAATGAAGAGTTGTGAAAATCTTGATGTACAGAGACAACGCCTGTGTGGCCTGGCTAGGTATTATCATTAAGGACCGTTTCCTTTGGGAATTGCATCCGAGCATCTTACAGTACGACCATACGGGTATTATGGGATGCCACTGGCCGAGTAAATTGTAGGTTTAGGGAAGTTTAGTGCCGACTGGAGTGGACTCATCTGAGTTGTGGCTCATGAGCCCTGGTGCTGATGGATTGGTTGTAGCCATCCTGAAGCATTGATCCTGTGTGGATTCTTTGGCTGGCATTGGATAACCCTGGACTGGCATTGGAAATGGCCTTGTCACGAACGTTCGAGTACCGGCCAGTACTCGGTGTAAGTTTCGTGTCGGATGGGTAAAGCGTACAACCTCTGCAGAGATTAGCAGAACTGTTCGAACAGCCGTGCCCACGGTTAAGGGCGATGTAAGGTGATTCCCATAGCATAGATTTGTTTGCCAGTGATTTGTGAAAGAGTTTGATGGGAAGGGAACCGTGTCCAGAGTTTGCCGAGTAAGCAAGCGGAAGGCCTGTGTGGCCAGAAACGGATCTGTGTGATCCGGGGTGTTAAGGCACCATAAGTAAGTGTTTGAAAAGTAACAGGAGCAGTCTTCGGGTTGTAGCCAGAAGGCGTAAAGAGTAGCTCCCGGGTTGTAGCCAGGGTAGCAAAAGTTGAGCCCCCAGGTTGTAGCCAGGGCGGCAGGTTTGAGCTAGCTGGTTGTAGCCAGTGTAGCAAGCTCCCGGGTTGTAGCCAGGGCAGCAAGTTTGAGCCCCCGGGTTGTAGCCAGGGCGGCAGATTTATGCATGACTGGTTGTAGCCAGAAATGCCGTAACTGAGATTTGGTTGTAGCCGAGTCTCAGGGTCAACGGGTGGTTGTTGCCGCTCGGGATATCAGACCGACTGGAGTGGTCGTAGCAACTCGGAAATCAACAGATGAAAAGAAAAGCAGTAACAGATGATCTGAATTTACATGATTCATTAAGTGGAGAGTTGTTGAAAAGCAACTTGCGGAATGGATTGAAGCGCGAGCTTCTTTCCGACAACTTAAAACTTGACACACTAGCATTTGACAAATAAACTGTTTCTAAGTGCTGTTTTCGCAAATGAGACTCTTTGCCCCTTTTATCTAGCCGACATGGCATCTTTTCCCGCTTGCTGAGTACGAAAGTACTCACCTTGTTCATATATGTATAGTAGGTTTCGGTGAAGAAGACGAAGACCCGACTGCCGCCGAATTCCTCCAAGACCAAGCCGACTACAAGGACTTCTGAGGTTTCGAGCCTAGTTCCCAACCGCGCCTGTGGTGTTGTTCAGCTCTCCTGCTGTGTAGATCCCTGCTTCCGCTGTGTTTTGCGCTGTAGATACCCTGTTGTTGCTTTTGTCCATCTGGGGCCTGTCCTGGGTGGAAATCCTTTGTATATATATATATATATGTATGTTTATATCTTGTTATGTAATTCTTGTTGTTCTCTGAGTTGTATCACTGATGACTTGTGCGTACCCGACTACTGATCTTGGGATCGGGTGCTGTATGCACATGGTGGACTTCCACCGAGTTGGGAGGTCGCCACAAAGAGGTGGTATCAGAGCAAAGGTTGGCCCTAGGAACGAAACCCTATGCGTGTAGATGTCCTTGAGGATCTTATTTTGAAAACTATACTATTTGCAAAATGCTAGGAATTGCTCCATCCCTTCTTTCTGCCCTTGTAGGCTTGAACATATTTCTGAACTTTTGGTTATCTAATTATCCTTGGCTCCTGCGTGGATCTTTGGTATCTGCCCTTAGGTCTCAGTGCTTTATCTTTCACCTTCCGTCATGGCTGGGTTCCCGAGTGTGTTCCTGTTCTGCTGCTTGATTTCATCTTGATGTTCTCATTGTTTCCCTTATCTGTTCTATTGGCTTGGTTGCCAATACTCTCCTAAGCCTTTCTCCCTTGGTTGTCCTTTTCTAGGATCAGATGGCAAACCGTCAGCGTCGTAATGTTCGTGCTCCATCTCGCCTGGGTTTTGAAGATCAAGTTCCAGCCCTCAACAACAAACCTCCTGCAGCAGATGAGCAAGAAGTGGAGCAGACTCATGATTGGATGTCTGGAAATGGTCGTGCAGCCGGCCTTGGTGCCTCTGCCGCTGCAACTGCACACCCTAGAGGATTGCCTCAACCTCCTCAGCTTCCGGTAGACCCGCAACAGCTTATGGCCATCCAGACCTAGATTCTGCAGGGCATTGCCCAGAATTTGGCAGCGATACAGCCTCTTCTCTGTCAAGCTCCACCAGCACAAGCCCATGGACGTTCTAAGCTTGCCGACTTCCTGAGGTCCCGTCCGGCCGAGTTCTCACAGACTGCCGAGCCAGTGGAGGCTGACGACTGGCTAAAGGACATTGAGAGAAAACTGAACTTGGTACAGTGCACGCCAGTCGAGAAGACCTTGTTCGCAGCACATCAGCTTCGTGGTCCAGCTGCTGAATGGTGGGAGAACTACTGTGCAGCTCATCAAGATGCCCCTAACATTGCCTGGCCCGAGTTTGCTGAAGCCTTCAAGACGGCGCATGTCCCAGAAGGAATAATAGACATTAAGAGAGAAGAGTTCAACAACCTTAAGCAAGGACATGCCAGCATCAGTGAGTACCTGAGCAGATTCAATCACCTGGCCCATTATGCCCCTGAGGATGTAAACACGGATAAGAAGAAGATCAGGAGATTCCTGAAGGGCATGAATGTGGCAATGAAGATTCAGCTTCTGGCTCATGACTTCCCTACCTTCCAGCACATAGTTAACCGAACCCTAGTGGTTGAAGACGCAAGGAAGGAGATCGAAGTTTTTCGCAAGCGCAAGGCCTCTCAGATGCAATCTCATGGTAGCCCGCACCCCAGGCCCAATCTCCCCAGTCCTTACCGTCAGGTTGCTCCTTCCCAGTTTCAAGGGCATATGTCTCGCCCGACTGCTTTCCGTCCAGCCCCATCTCTTCAGTCCCGACTACCCAGTGCAAGTACCGGTGCAAGTCACCCTACCCCAGTCGGCCTACAGCAGAGAAGCCTCCCGAGTGCATCAGGAAGCCGATGCTACAATTGCAACGAGTTGGGTCACTTCGCCCGTCACTGCCCTCAGAAGCAAGTGCCTGTAGCCCCTGGACACTCCAACATCAGCACTGCAAGAGCCCCTGTGCCCAGTCAGAGACAGCCGACTACACAAGCTAGCGGACATGCCTCCCGTGCTACACCAACTTTTGGACGAGGCCGAGTCAACCATATCTAGTTGGAGACAGCTCAAGAAGCTTCGGATGTCATGATGGGTACATTTCTTGTCAACTCAGTACCTGCAGTTGTTTTGTTTGATTTAGGAGCATCGCATTCCTTTATTTCTCAAGCTTTTGTGAGTAAGAATGGTTGGAATACCCAAGGCCTTAGAGTACCTATGATCATCCACTCCCCTGGCAAGGAGTTTAGGACAGACCAATCCTGCCCTAAGGTTAACCTGGTAATTGAGGGGGTTAGTTTTGCAGCCGACCCCATTATCCTAGAATCACAAGACCTGGATTTGATTCTAGGCATGGACTGGTTAGCCAAGCATAAAAGCCGAATAGACTATGCCACTAGCACCATAACCCTACAGTGCCCTTTGGGACAAGAAGTGAAGTTTGCCCCTCCTGAGAACCCTAAGAACCGACCTCTCCTGAGCTCTGTGCAAGCCGTCCCCTTAGAAGAAGTGCCGGTGATCAATGAGTACCCTGATGTCTTTCCAGACAGTTTACCCGAAATGCCCCCTGATCGGGAGATCGAGTTTTCTATAGAGTTGCTACCCGGCACAGCACCCATATCCAAGAGACCCTACAGGATGGCAGCCAAAGAGTTGGCAGAGGTGAAGAAACAGATAGAAGAACTTGAAGCTCTAGGTTTTGTGCGACCTAGCACATCACCTTGGGGAGCTCTAGTGCTCTTGGTGGAAAAGAAGGACAAGATAAAGAGGATGTGTGTTGATTCTCGCGCACTGAATGAGGTAACCATCAAGAATAAGTACCCTCTGCCCAGGATTGATGATTTGTTCGACCAGCTGCAAGGAGCTAGAGTTTTCTCCAAAGTTGATTTAAGATCAGGATACCATCAGCTGAGGATTAAGCCTGAGGATATACCTAAGACAGCTTTCTTGACCCGTTATAGCATGTATGAGTATACAGTGATGTCCTTCGGACTCACCAATGCTCCAGCCTTCTTCATGAGCCTTATGAACAAGATATTCATGGAGTATCTTGACAAGTTTGTTGTGATATTCATGGATGATATCCTAATCTACTCCAAGGGTGAGCAAGAACATGCAGAATATTTGAGGATAGTTCTAGGAAAGCTAAGGGAACACCAGTTGTATGCCAAGTACTCGAAGTGTGAGTTTTGGCTGGATCGAGTTGCTTTCCTAGGGCACGTGGTTACTGCCCAAGGAGTAGAAGTGGACCCTAGAAAAGTAAGAGACGTGCTTTCTTGGAAACCCCCGACTACAGTCACGGAAGTGAGAAGTTTTCTTGGTTTGGCTGGTTATTACCGGGATTCATATAAGGATTTTCAAGGATCGCCAAACCAATGACAGAATTGCTAAAGAAGGAAAAGAGATTTGAGTGGGATGACGCCTGTGAGAAAAGTTTCCAGGAATTAAGGAAAAGGCTGACTACTCCACAAGTGCTAATTCTCCCGGATGTCAGTAAGGATTTTGAGGTATACTGTGATGCATCCCGACTAGGCATAGGCTGTGTATTAATGCAAGAAGGAAGAGTGGTTGCTTACGCCTCGAGACAGTTAAGACCTCATGAGATGAATTACCCTACCCATGACCTAGAGTTATCGGCAGAAGTGCATGCCTTGAAGATATGGCGACAATACTTGATTGGAAACCGATGTGAGGTCTATACGGATCATAAGAGCCTGAAATACATATTCACCCAGACGGAGCTCAATCTTAGACAAAGAAGATGGCTTGAGTTAATTAAGAATTATGACATTGGAATACATTACCACCCGGGAAAGGCAAATGTTGTTGCCGATGCCCTAAGTCGGAAGATTCATTGCAATGCCATTCTAAACTTGCCCCACCAACAGGAGTTAAGCCGAGAATTGGAAAGACTAAGGATAAATATGGTAAAGCCAGGAACCCTGGCAACCTTGTTGGTTCAGCCCACTTTGAAAGATCGGATCAGTGAAGCTCAAAAGGAAGATGAAGAGATCAAGGTCATTAAGGAAAACATGACCAAAGGAAAAGCCCCCGAGTACTCCATTGACAGCAAAGGAACCATTTGGTTTGGAAAACGCATCTGCGTACCCGGACACAAGGAAATCCGAGATTTAATCTTGAGAGAAGCCCATGAATCCGCTTATTCCATCCACCCAGGAAGTACCAAGATGTACCAGGATATTAAGGATCATTACTGGTGGTCTGGAATGAAGCGAGATATTGCCGAGTACGTCGCCGTTTGTGACATCTGTCAAAGGGTTAAAGCAAAGCATCAGAAGCCAACAGGATTGCTTCAGCCCTTAAGGATACCCGAATGGAAATGGGAAGAAATAGGAATGGACTTCATAACTGGTTTGCCCAAAACTCCAGCAGGACATGATTCCATCTAGGTTATAGTGGATCGGCTAACCAAAGTCGCCCACTTTATCCTTGTTAAGACAACCTACCCGGCCAAGAAGCTAGCCGAGTTGTATCTAACCAAGGTTATCTGCCAACATGGTGTCCCAAAGAAGATCGTATCGGACCGAGGAGCTCAGTTCACCTCTCATTTTTGGCAGAAGTTGCACGAGGCAATGGGTACTAATCTCAATTTTAGTACTGCATATCACCCCCAAACGGATGGTCAGATGGAGAGAGTAAACCAGATTGTGGAAGATATGCTGAGAGCATGTGCTTTGGATTTTGAGGGAACATGGGATCTCTGTCTGCCGTATGCCGAGTTCTCCTACAACAACAGCTACCAAGCCAGTATTCAGATGGCCCCCAACGAAGCCCTATATGGACGCAAGTGTAGGACTCCACTCTGTTGGACAGACGTGGGAGAGAAGATGGTTTTTGGGCCCGATATTTTGAAAGAAGCAGAAGACCGAGTTAAGCTTATCCGAGAACGCTTAAGAGTGGCCCAATCCCGACAGAAGAACTATGCCGATAATCGAAGACGAGAGCTTGAGTTTCAGATAGGTGACCATGTGTACCTCCGCGTATCACCTCTCCGCGGAACCAAGAGATTTGGAATGCATGGAAAGTTAGCGCCTCGCTACATCGGTCCATACCCCATCGTGGCAAGACGTGGAATAGTGGCGTATCAGCTGGAGTTACCCGAAGAACTCTCCGACGTCCACAACGTGTTTCATGTGTCCCAGTTGAAGAAGTGCCTTCGCGTCCCAGAAGAGCAAGTTCCATTGGAAGTGATCGACGTGCAGCGCAACCTCATGTACAAGGAACGCCCAGTCCGGATTCTGGAGACAAAGGACAGATGTACAAGATGAAGGACGGTCAGATTTTGCAAGGTACAATGGAGTAACCATACTAAGGACGAAACTATGTGGGAACAAGAAGATTGCCTTCGAGCCGAGTACCCGGAGCTCTTCGCTGAGTAGCGGAATCTCAGGACGAGATTCTGTTAAGTGGGGGAGGTTTGTCGTTTGGGAAAACAATGGTTTCCTCTTTGTGGCGACCTCCCAACTCGGTGGAAGTCCACCATGTGCATACAGCACCCGATCCTAGGATCAGTAGTCGGGTACGCACAAGTCATCAGTGATACAACTCAGAGAACAACAAGAATTACATAACAGGATATAAACATACATATATATATATATATACAAAGGATTTCCACCCAGGACAGGCCCCAGATGGACAAAAGCAACAACAGGGTATCTACAGCGCAAAACACATCGGAAGCAGGGATCTGCACAGCAGGAGAGCTCAAAAACACCATAGGCGCGGTTGGGAACTAGGCTCGAAACCTCAGAAGTCCTCGTAGTCGGCTTGGTCTTGGAGGAATTCGGCGGCAGTCGGGTCTTCGTCTTCTTCACCGAAACCTACTATACATATATGAACAAGGTGAGTACTTTCGTACTCAGCAAGCCGGGAAAAGATGCCATGTCGGCTAGACAAAAGGGGCAAAGAGTCTCATTTGCGAAAACAGCACTTAGAAACAGTTTATTTGTCAAATGCTAGTGTGTCAAGTTTTAAGTTGTCGGAAAGAAGCTCGCGCTTCAATCCATTCCGCAAGTTGCTTTTCAACAACTCACCACTTAATGAATCATGTAAATTCAGATCATCTGTTACTGCTTTTCTTTTCATCTGTTGATTTCCGAGTGGCTACGACCACTCCAGTCGGTATGATATCCCGAGCGGCAACAACCACCCGTTGACCCTGAGACTCGGCTACAACCAAATCTCAGTTACGGCATTTCTGGCTACAACCAGTCATGCATAAATCTGCCGCCCTGGCTACAACCCGGAGGCTCAAACTTGCTGCCCTGGCTACAACCCGGGAGCTTGCTACACTGGCTACAACCAGCTAGCTCAAACCTGCCGCCCTGGCTGTAACCCGGGGGCTCAACTTTTGCTGCCCTGGCTACAACCAGGGAGCTGCTCTTTACGCCTTCTGGCTACAACCCGAAGACTGCTCCTGTTACTTTTCAAACACTTGCTTATGGTGCCTTAACACCCCGGATCACACAGATCCGTTTCTGGCCACACAGGCCTTCCGCTTGCTTACTCGGCAAACTCTGGACACGGTTCCCTTCCCATCAAACTCTTTCACAAATCACTGGCAAACAAATCTACGCTATGGGAATCACCTTACATCGTCCTTAACCGTGAGCACGGCTGTTCGAACAGTTCTATTAATCTCTGCAGAGGGTGTACGCTTTACCCATCCGACACGAAACTTACACCGAGTACTGGCCGGTACTCAAACGTTCGTGACAAGGCCATTTCCAATGCCAGTTCAGGGTTATCCAATGCTAGCCAAAGGATCCACATAGGATCAATGCTTCAGGATGGCTACAACCAATCCATCAGCACCAGGGCTCATGAGCCACAACTCAGATGAGTCCACTCCAGTCGGCACTAAACTTCCCTAAACCTACAATTTACTCGGCCAGGGGCATCCCATAATACCCGTATGGTCGTACTGTAAGATGCTCGGATGCAATTCCCAAAGGAAACGGTCCTTAATGATAATACCTAGCCAGGCCACACAGGCGCTGTCTCTGTACATCAAGATTTTCACAACTCTTCATTTATTTCGCAAACTCGCTGATACACGGAGTACCGGGTTTTCCAATCATTTAGTAAAAACCATTGTTTTCCCAAACGACAAACAACGTTGCAAGGCTAAGCTATTCTACTCGGCATTCAAATCCACAGATAAAATGCCGGCGTGCCATTTGTGGGGCTATCAAGGGAAGTACATCAACATCCTACCAAAATAAGTGCGACTACTAGGTAGGTCCATCGGTTACGCTTGCAAACCGAGGCCAACAAGTTAAAGTGTGAACTAAACATGCATATTTTGTAAACAACATAATTTTGCATATATAGGAGACAATATGATCAAAGGGGCTTGCCTTGTTCCAAAGATGGATCTTCCTCGACGAAAGCGGCTTCTGGATCGTCCACCGGTTCAGGATCTAGACAAGCAGAAAAGATAAACACGAATAAGCAGGGAGGGTAAAACATCAGGAAGAGAAGATGGAAGTAGTCGGCTGCAGAAAGGTAGCAGTCGGCTGAACCAAGCTTGCGAACCAGGCGACACAGCTCCGAAGTTGAAGCTGGAGAAGATGAGGACTTAGCAGAGATGGCCGGTTGCAAACAAGAGAATGAGGAGGCACGGATGGCTTTATATAGCCGGTGTGCAAAGCTGAGGCACGGTGGGGCTGGGCCACAGATGGAGAGAAAAAGTCAAGGTAAACTGACAAGGGATATGACATCATGCAGGGATTGACTTGGGGCAGGTGGAGTTGGTAGCCACAATAGCGGCGATGGAACACTACGGTCACAGCAGGGACGGGTTGGAGAATTCTCACTGACAGGGCTGCTGACTAACCACTGGTCCAAGCGATGCAGCGGCTATTGTCCACTGGTCCAAACGGGGCTGCGGGTTGGTGAAGTCTGGATACTTCTCCTCTGCGGTAGTCGGCAATCCAACGGGAGGGGTACAACTTGGTAAAAACGGTAAGACAACGGGTAAATCCCCAAGGTAGTCGGCCACTACCAGGTTTACTCGGCAGCAAGGATGGCCGAGTGGGACAAGAGAAAAGAACAAGATACAAGAACTGAGAGGGACTTACTCGACACAAGGGTAAAGGTAGTCGGCTGGCCTGGAAAAGGAATTAGGCGCAGCTGAACAGGATAGGAGAGGAGTTCGGATGCAGGAAAAACAGTTATCAAACAGGGAAAAGGAAAACGGGTCGTTACACATATTGTCCGAGCACTGGACAAACTTGAAATTTCTTGTTATTGAATCGGCAAAGAGCATAATCTTAACTAGCTCGTTCTAACTAAGCGAACCACAAGACATAATTTGGTACCGCCCGGAATCCTCGAAGAGTTTGTTGCTGGAATAAGACATATAATGAAGACAACATAGCATGGTCGGAGCAAGAGAAAGTAAAATTTTATGGTCATGCATAACAGCATAAGTGGATACTCTGCCAAGACTTTATGCACACACTTAGACAGACAACGTTTTGAACTCTACTCAAATTTCCAACGACATATGCCAAATTGTTGCTCGATCAAAGGACCATGATAGTTAGACATATACTAGTTGGCTGGTACCCAACCAGATCTACATATCCGACTAGATGATTTCTTGAGACAACCACACTATAGACAAATCATTCTCATTTGACTAGAGTTTGGGGGTAACTGTCAGCGTACTAAATATGGGATACCCCACGTCCTCATACCAGACGTACCATATATACACAAATACACCGTATATACACAGATATTATATTCGAAACTTCATCGATAGTTTTATTCATGTTTTTGACCACTTTAACTGATTTAATTGAGGCACCAAATGAATCGATAAAATTAGGCCAATTTAACAGACAACATTGTCATAACATCAAGTATTTTTGTGAATTTTCCCAGAAATTTTACACACACAAATTTATCATTAAAATTCTTCCAAGCCATTTAATGCATATAGATGCAATTATGGATGCATGGAAAATAAAAAAAAGCCAAAATAAGTTCAAAACGTAGAGGGACACCCACTTCATTGCTTATCATATTAATTTTAGGTTGAAAATCCCATATTCATAACATATTCACGACAATATTTTAGCATAATGCAATAGCCATTATAAATTTAGCTTGCAGAAACAAAAAGAAAAAACACACCCAGTTTCCAATAATTAATGGCCATAGGTGTGCACCGATGTATAAATATACAATTGCTAAACGAAAAAAAAATTAAGGGAGAGTGTTTGCAACCAACCTAGACGCCACACTTGTCAAGTCCTCCGGTTAGATAGCCTTACATGCATTCTTGCATGTGAGGAGGTGACCAGTTATATATACCATGCAGAGGCATGCAAAGAACTTGTGTCGTAGAAAATCAGCTCGATTTTAACTACTATGGCTTCTTTGACGCCTAATCACCCTACGCCGTTGGCGCCCCTCTTCCTCCTCGTCCTAGCAGCCTTTGTCGTCTCTGTCACAGGCTCCGAGCACATGCGGGTGTTGGAGGTGGAATAGTACGCGCGCTACCGTGTGCAGCCGTATGAACGGCCGTTATACTTGGAGGATCTGTGCATCGACGCGAGGTGGCCTAGGCCATGTCGGAGGGTGTTGGCGACCATCTTGGAGCTCGAGTACAAACTAGACAGGAGGGAATTTGCCATGCTGATCCCACACATCATAGCCAACCAGACTGCCAAGGCCAAGGCCCTCGCCGACCCGCTGCTCGCCACCGCCATGAAGAAGGGCGGCGAGCTCCCTAGGTGCCTTGTGGCCTGCGCCGCTAGCCTCGATGACGTGTCCAAGGTCATGTTCGGGCTTCCTGGAAGATTGACGGCGAGAGGTACTCGAAAGTTGAGAGCTTCCTCCGCGGGTTGTTCAAATCGGGTGCAGTTCACCCATTGTGCAAGAGCGGCTGCCCCGACAAGTCATGCTCCGTTGAGGGGAAGACCATCACCAACAAGTTTCATGCCATCTGGGCCTTGATGGATGGTGTGGAGCCATACGCCGATTACTTTTCGCCACCCCCTCCACCATCACAATGTTAACCAGCCAGGAGGAGATGACCATCACCGACAAGTTTCACGCCATCTGGGCCTTGATGTCTAGCGTGGAGCCATATGCTGATTACTTTTTTGCCACCATCATCGCCTTCACAACGTTAACCAGCTAGGGACATGCCCCATTTTACTTACTCCATAGACAATTGTGACGCCCTTTACATCTCATATTTTGTTTATCAGATTTAATTCTACTCACCAGATCGATGTCCGATCATAATGATGAGATGACACTTATAAGTCGGTCATATTTACTCCTCGAAAGTTGTTAACTCTATCTACTACTTGGAGATTAGTTACAATTCAGTCATGTCTACTTGCATGTTTTATTTCCATGTGAGATAAGTTTATTTTACATCCTTAAACTTTCACCAAAGTCTAGAATTCATCACTAAACTTCAAAACCAGATATTATCCATCTCTCAACTTGTTCGATCACTTTTCATCCTTTGATCATAGTCAAAGTGGTTTTGGATGATGTGGTGGTGTTTTAACGTTGTAATTCTAAAAATACTACTAACATTTTACCAAAAAAAGATCTTGCAAAGTCAATCATATTTACTTGCAAGTTGTTTCAACTAAACTCCCAAATCAACTCAACTCCCTATATATGTAACGCCTCATTTTTTTTGAGGCCTTAAAAACTAATAAAATAAAAAATATATATCCATGAAATTCTCATTTTATGTGTACTGTCTAAAGAGTCGTGCCAAGATCTCTCAAATATGTGATGGGTTATAACCCACATCTATTATGAGTATCGATACTAACACGGATAAGTGATTACTGATAAGAAAATCTTATCTGAGATATGTCAACACCCAACAGTGATGATATTATATCTGACGAGTGGTAAAAAGAACCCGATCGTGATGCCATCATCTGTGTGACAGCTAGCTATTTTAACTCGCCAATGAGGACACATTTGTGACAGGTTATAGGTACAACCTGTTACAGATGTGAATAATGGAGAAAAAAATGCAGTTCACTTATCACCACCCGTCACTGGCATAGATTAACGGTGAAAAGAAATATATCATCTGCCACAAATGCTGTCTGTTCCCACATCAATCTGAAACAAAGAACACTCACATATCGTCTGAAAATTTCACACATCAACAAAAATGCTGTCACTGGTATAGTTTACACATCAGTCTGAAACCACATTTACACAGACCGACTCAATCACAAAAGAAAGCTACTAACAAGAATATAATTATCCAAGAACAAAAGCATAATTCTGTGGTGGTGCCTCGCCTCTTCGCTCTGGCCCCTGAGCGTGATGACCAAATGGTGAAGGTCCAGCCATCGCCGCATACTCTCCACCAGCGTCTCGCTCAAGGGGCTTGGAATCCCAAGGAGGTCTCAGCGACCTTCCCCCTGCGGTGGCAGCGGCGACCAGAGTGGCGGGCAGCGTGGCTAGCGGCAGCGGTGGTACGGGAAGGCGGCGCAGCGTCGCTACAGCGATCGGCGGCTCAAGCAGAACCACGACGCGGGATCTACGGGGCCCTAGGGTGCTTACTCCGGGCTCAGTTTGCCCAGAAGGCAATGTGGAGAGGAACGGCACCAGTGCGGATCTCCATCGGGAGAAAAAGACAGCGGCGGCAGCAATCTGGTGATGGCTCCTGGGGGATAGCTGAGGGGAGAAATTTGAGAAATTACCACTCAATTCGCGCGTGTTTGTTTTTAGTGCGAATTATTTGATTTGGTACCACTTCTTCCTTTTTGTTTTCTTAATTTCTTTATTTTCTTTCTTATTTTATTTTTTCAGCTCATTTTTCTTGACATATTTACCCCTGGCCCACATGGCAGAAATTAAGATAGATTGGGTAGAGATCGATCGACGCCACTTGGGATCGACAGCGACGCCACCGGGGGGATCGCCGCCCAGCGCTACCGCCCGCCCCGTCGTCGCCCCCCGTCAGCCCGCACCGCCCTAGCCCCGTCGTCGCCTCTCCACCGCCGTCTCCTCCACCGGGACACGCAGGCATCGGGATGCTTCCGCCAGTTGTGCGCGCTGGTGCGGGAGGCCGGGAGATCTCGGAGGGCCGGGATGCACCCGCTCAGCCTCTTGGCAAACGACCCCGCCGAGTACTTCGCCTGTCATGGAGGCCGCTGGCAACGTCGACATCTTCCTCGGCACCAGTACACGTAAGGCAGCACATTGGTTGGTGGTGGTGATTTTTTTTACCAAGATGGATAATCAACGGAAATGACCATGTGCTGCACAATAATTATAACATTATTGCTGTGATTGTGAGAGGTTGGCTTGTATCTATCTATAGCTCAATGAGATATAGTATACATATTGCCGATGTTGGCTGTTGGCAGCAATATGCCAATATTGCATTGGCACTCTTCCATGAGGGAAATTGTTGCTTAATTATAGGGGGCTACGAAAAGCAGCAGTTCATTTATGAATGAGTATGAAATTTTTGGTTGATCTTTTGTAGTGATTTGACAATAAATGATGGTTTATGTCAAAAAAACATAAATGATGGTCTTGTTCTGCAACCGTCGAGTACTTGAGTGTTCTGCTTACTTGCTATGATAAAGAGAGCTCCAGCAACGCTGAGAATTTTTTCCCTCTGTTTTGTACAAACTACAAACTAGTTTTTTAGGAGATGTGCATTGGTAATTCACTCCATGACCTGCCTGTTAATGCAACCTTTGGGGAGGTTCTATAATAAATCTGGGAACCAAAAGGCACCAAGATAAATTCTTTGATGGAATTGACAATTTGGATTATCCAGGGTGTTTTGCTATGACAGAGCTGCACCATAGTTAGATTCTCACTTATATTTACTCAGTAACTCATCATAATTACTGCTTGTTGCTTTACATTTTATCAGACCACACCTCTTAGTTCAACGGCCGTCTCATTACTGTACTGTACTATCTTATTTTGGTTCTTACTAACACAGTGTGATCTGAGACCAGCACCTAACAACACTAGTCTCAATAATTTGAGAATGTTCATGCCCATGCAGCCTGCTAGCTCCCATCATGATATATTGTTAAGTCTTTCAATTTTATCTTATTTTATTTATTTTCTCTTCTTAACAGGATCTAATGTCCTGGCCCTACAGACTGCTGCTACATTTGATCCAGTTACTGATGAGTTCATTATTAATACACCCAATGATGGAGCTATTAAGTGGTGGATTGGTAATGCAACACTTCATGGAAAATTCGCTACATTTTCAAAGAGGAAAGGAGCTTAGGGAGTAACTTCTACAAAGTTGTAAATTTTCAGTTAGGGAGTAAATTCTGATGAGTTGACATTTTGATTTGTGTGGATATGATGGAGATACACTGTAATGATGATTTGATCTCCCGGTAGGTCAAAAACCTGTCAAATGTTATGTACATGATGTAAATGATGTGAAATAAAGCATGATTTGTGGTCCTTTGGAAAAAAATTTTGTGCTGGTTGCATAAATCCTTGTTTGATCAGCTTGTATATCAACATATGTTGAAAATCGAAGTGTGCCTGCATTTTTGTTCTCCAGAAATCAATGTGTGCCATAGTTTGGTGAAATTTTTGACAGCATACAACCAAATTTCTCCATTTTTGACAGCATACAGCCAAAGTTTGCAATTTTGACAACATGTACACAGATCATGAAAATTTTTGGCAGCACGTAGCCATAATATGTATTCATACATAAGCAAGTCAAACAAGTTCAAATAACCAAAGGTTTGAGAATACCATCCAGATTATATAACCAAGTCATACAAGTTCATATTACAAAATAAATCCAACCAGTTGCACGATCCTATATTTCTCATTAGAAAAGCATCCAAATATGAGATTACTATTTAGAACCACTCATTTTTTTCCCTTTCTTTGGAGTGATCTTCCTTGCAACTCTGGTAGGCCTTGAAGGGGTTGCCATCTGACTTGATCCTTCTCCACCATTATTAGTCAACACAAATTGCCTTTAATAAATTGAGTGTTAGTAAAATCTAATGCATGATCAACAGAACCATTCAAATAAAAATAACTATACCTTCTAGTGACAGGCCTAGGACTAGCATTGGTGGAATCATTTCTTGCAACCTTTTGTCTTTTGGGTGTGTTAGCACCTGCTGCACCACTAGTTGAACCTATTGGTCTTCCTTGTTTGGCACGACTCTTCCTGTAAATGTAAAATAAGTATATAGAGTTTCAAAAGGTAATGGACAATATCATAGAACAAGAAAATGTATGTATTTACCTTTTTTTCTTGGTACCATTTAAAGGACATTTGGAGGATGTTTGCCTATGGCCCATGGCAAGACACCTCTTACATTGAACCTGCCACTTACCTTTTGTCCTAGGCTTGCCTCCTCCTTTCTCAAGGCACCTAACTATTATGTTCTTCCTTTGCCGTCTCTCTTAGCTAGAGATGGCAGTAACTTGAGACCAAGATTGACTTTTAGCCATTGGGACTTATCAGGAAGTGGATGAATAACACCTGCATATGCAAGCTTATACTTTTGCACCGAATAGCAAGGATCCAGATAATCAGCCATTCTTGGGTTTCTAGCTGATATTATCAGAGCTAATGCATGTGGGCATGGTTTGCCAGAAACTTGCCACTCTCTATAGGTGCATGTATGTTCTATAAGATTGACTGCTTGCCTAATAATCTCATGTTCAGGAGTAATCTCAGTCACCTCTGCCTAGTCCCTATCACCTTGCACTACCCTCAAGTGGCCCAACTCTCTAGTCATTACATTGACTTGATGAACTACAATAGGGAGTATCACACCATCTAGTTTTTCACCTATCTTCCTCCTCCTCGCCAATAGATCCATTATTTTGACCTGATGCCATCTGCAAGGTCTGCAACAGGAAGATCCTTCATATCCTTAATCCATTTGTTCCATGACTGCCAGATTGTTGGTGATGAAGTCACATTTTATCTCTTCTGAGAATTTGCTCCTCATCCAAATCAGTTTGTGATAAGTTTCTAGGTATGGCTTGACATCTGAATTTGCCTCATAAATTTTATTCATGTAATGCTCATACCTGTCTAGCATATAAGATCTAGCTATAGGGGACATGTTCCCAAACACTGGACCTTGAAATTTCTTTATAAAATTTTGCATCAAGTGCCAAAAGCATTCTCTGTGCTTTGCTGAAGGGAAAACACATTTCACAGTTTTCTCTAGCCCCTTACAAGCATCCGAGCTTATTGCTAAGTGTGAGTGTTCCCCTATTGCCTTATGAAGCTGCTACATAAACCAAGTCCAATTGTCAATGGTCTCACTTTGAAAGAATCCAAATGCAACTGGAAACATCTAGTTGTGTCCATCTATGGATGTAGCAGAAAGTAGATGACCATTCCATCTCTTATTAAGGGCTGTGGAGTCTGTACTCAAGTATTGTCAACATCCATTTATGAAACCATCAATGCAAGGTTTGAATGCACAAAAGAATCTTTAAAAATAAATCCCCTCATCATCCTCCTGTACATTTATCTCCACAACACTTTCAGGCATTTTTAGCTTAACCTCAGCCTTGAAGTTAAACAAATATGCAAAGCTCTCTTCCCATGACCCAAAAATGTGGTATGTAGCCTTCTGCCTACCTTGCCACATTGTATGGTATCCTAATGTGACATTGTACTTGGTCTCTAACTCCTCTTTTAACTTCATTGCACCTAGATTTGGATCCTTCTTTAGAAAAGGAATTGCCTTCTCTGCCATCCACTTATATGATGCCATCTTGGTATTTACTCTCCCAGTTGATGCACAAGAATGGGAAAATCTGTTCAAAGTAACCTACAACACAAAAAAAATTATTAGTTAGGGACATGCAAATTCGTGTACATGGAGCGGTATAGGAGCGGTATAGGGAGCAGAAGAAGGACCTACACATGGTTTTTATTGATTTGGAGAAGGCCTACGATAAGATACCAAGGAATGTTATGTGGTGGGCATTGGACAAACATAAAGTTCCAACAAAGTACGTTTCCCTCATTAAGGACATGTACAACAATGTTGTGACTAGTGTTCGAACAAGTGATGGTGACACATGTGACTTCCCGATCAAGATAGGACTACATCAAGGGTCAGCTTTGAGCCCTTATCTATTTGTCTTGGTGATGGATGAAGTCACAAGGGACATACAAGGGAAGGTCCCTTGGTGTATGCTTTTCGCGAACGATGTAGTATTAGTTGATGAAAGCCGAGCGGGAGTAAATAGGAAACTAGAGTTGTGGCGGCAGACTCTAGAGTCCAAAGGTTTTAGACTCAGCAGAACTAAAACCGAATATATGGCATGTGACTTCGTCACTGCTAGACATGAGGAGAGGGATGTTAGTTTGGATGGTCAAATAGTACCCAAGAAGGATACCTTTCGATATTTGGGATCAATGCTACAGAGAGATGGAGATATCGATGAAGATGTTAGCCATAGAATCAAAGCGGGGTGGATGAAGTGGCGTCAAGCATCGGGTATTCTCTGTGACAAGAGGGTACCACAGAAGCTAAAAGGCAAGTTCTATAGAACGGCGATTAGACCGGCAATGTTGTATGGTGCAGAATGTTGGCCTACAAAAAGACGACATGTTCAACAGTTGAGTGTTGCGGAAATGCGTATGCTACGTTGGATTTGTGGTCATACAAGAATGGATCGAGTCCGGAACGATGATATACGTGATAGGCTAGGGGTAGCACCAATTGAAGAGAAGCTTGTCCAACACCGGTTGAGATGGTTTGGACATGTCCAGCGGAGACCTCCAGAGGCACCAGTGCATAGTGGAATCTTAAGGCGTGACAGTGATGTTAGGAGAGGCAGGGGAAGACCAAAATTGACATGGGAGGAGGCAATAAAAAGGGACTTGAAAGGATGGAATATACCCAAGGATTTGTCTTTGAATAGGTCTGCTTGGAAAGCAGCCATTTACGTGCCTGAACCTTGTTTTGCGGCTCCTGTTGGGTTTCAACTCTAGCCTACCCCAATTTGCTTGGGACTGAAAGGCTTTGTTGTTGTTGTTGTTGTTGTGGACATGCAAATTCGTACTAAGAAATAAAATTTGAAATTTGAGACATTTTTTAGTTAGTTGTTAGTACCCTCATAGATTTTTGATCAGGCATCAGCCTTACCACAATAGCCCATGGACACCCCTTAGCTGTGCAAAAGCCCCTAAACCTTTCTTTATCAGATGACTCTATCCCAAGCTCAAATTTCCCCCTTATAGCGTGTTGCCTCACAACTGATCTAAACTCAACCATACTTACATATAAACTTCCAACTTTCATAGGAGGATCATCGTTGTCATAGAAAATTTCAGCTTCACCAGGAACCACATCATTAACATCTATGTCTGCCTCATTAAGGTTCAAATCCCCTTGTTCAGGACCTGGAGCTGGACCAGGAGCTGAATCCCTCTGTTTTTCAGCTTCAAGCCTAGCTTGCTCTGCTCTCTCGTCCTCAGCTCTGAGACCAACAAATGCATACATTTCATCTTCCTCCATCACAAGCACTAAAGAACCTATTTGCTCCTGTGGAATTGGAGTTATCTCCAATCCATCCCAATCAATGACATGCTTAGGAATTTTCTCCTGTGGAATTGGAGCTATCTCCAAACTATCCCAATCAATGACATGATGACTGCTCAAGTCTATAACATCACCTTGCCTGGCTATAAGAACCTCCCCCATGACTAACTCATTAATCTCTGAAATAGAAGATGTAGTACCCCAACTGATTGGATTTGTTCTCCACATCCACAAATAAAACCAACCTCCTCTCACTCTTCCTAACAAAGAATGCATGCACTAGATCTATATTGCCCATAAACTTTGTTTCCTCACCAGTGATTGTGTCATATCCACACACAACAACCTGTTGGCACCTACCCCATTTTATCCTGGCTGCAAAGTCCTTTTCCAAGCTCTCTAATGTGAATTGACGATAGTCCACAACCCATTCCTCGTATTTGCAGGGCACATAAACACAACTACCATCATCAAGCTTAGCTATGTACTGACCAAACTAAACACACACACTAAACGCCGCATCAAGATCAATCCTATCGTATATGACAACAAAAACGAGAGAAAGATCCATTAGTGTGTCCGCTAAATTGTTTCTAACTTAGGTTATTGCTTCTCCTTTTGAAAAAAAAACTGAGATGATGATTTTATAGTCTTACCCAGAAGAGAGCTCACTAGAAACCATAGAGGACATCACCACCTGCACCGTACCCTCCTTTGGAGCCGCCATCACCACCTCTCCCTCTCTCTTCCTTCAAACCATAGGCAACAATCAGGTGAGAAAGGGCTTCATGGCGGCGTCAGCTAGGGTGGCGCTTAGAGACGGCGGCTAGGGCGGTGCGGGTTGACAGGAGGTGGCGGTGGAGGGGGCAACGATGGGCTGGGTGTTAGCGTTGGGCGGTGGAGGCTTGCGTAGGACACGACACCGCATGATCCCCTGTGCTGTCGCTGTCAATCGTCACGTCAATGAGAGCATCGCTGTGATCGATCTCTCTCCCTCTCTCTCTTAATTTCTACCATATGGGCCTAGGGGTAAATATGTCAAGAAAAATGAGCTAAAAAATAAAATAAGAAAGAAAAAAAGAAATTGAGAAAAAAAAAGGAAGAAGTGGTACCAAATCAAATAATTCGCACTCCCGATGGCATATTATAAAAGGCAGGCGGATTGAGTGGTAAAAAGACAAAGGCGTGCGAATTGAGTGGTTTATTCTCAAATTTCTCAGCTAAGGGAGGACCTTCCGAGGGGCCCTAGGATCTCCATGGCAAGAGGGAACAGGCTAGTAGGTGTCACACTTGGAATTTCTATCCAAAATTCCAGCATGCTAATGTCTATTTAATTCACATCCAGAAATTAGCCATGGTACACAAATGACATGATTGATAAACAAAGTACACAAACTTATATAATTAATAACGAGTGCAATTATTGCAGAGGTGGATAGAATATCTCAAACTGAAATAAAGTCTGTAGCAGCGGAAAATAATAAACGTCTAGCATAGCGGCTCCACTCCACAAGCATCTTGACTAGGGGCCGGCTTAGTCCTCCATATCGCCTTCATCATTATAGAACTCTTCCTCTAATGGCGTTGATTGTAGCAAGGTGAGTATATCAAATATTCCGCAAGTCGCACAGCAAAATGCAAGTATGCACAAGGTATAGCAAAGGTAGGCATAATATGGCTATTTTGCATAAACAGCATTTAAATAAGCATTTAAGAAATTATAAAATAATTAAGTAGTTAAACAATATTAAATAACACTGAACAACCTTCCCTAGCTGAACAGACCCATTCTCCATACCCGGAGATTACCAAATCACCTCTCCATACCTGAAGATTCATGTTAACCACATTAATCCAAATTAACTATTTATGGGCAGTGTAAGACTAATCACGAAAAACATTGTTAGGCTCACCCATAACCACGGGTACGGTTATTTGAATAGTTTTACTCTAATCATAGGTGTACAAATTTATCCACAAGACACGATTTTGCACATGTTCCCATGTCTCGAAATACCACCATGGTACAACAAAGGGGGAAATTGTGACAAAACGATCGCATAAAACAATCTAACATGGTTCACCCACCGAGATCCCACTCTTCCCATACCGGAACAGACTCACTCAGGGCCCCCGTGGACTTATCACCACCACTTCACAGTCTGGGTATTCCACATCGGATCATGCTATACAATAAGTCAAGCCGTTGCCCATTCTGGCTGGTGGTTAGTACGGTAAATGTTTCATAACATTAGCTCACGAACCGATTCATAATTGCCATAAGCACGACCAACAAAACCATGTGCTCACAACCCACCATTAGTCAAGTTTTAGTTGAATATTAATTAACCAACCACGACCGACCGTCATGTGCTACAAATGATTATCCATAGTGAAACTATAAGTGGAAAAAATATGTCAACCCACATGAAATGTTACTATTGTTTCAAAGCATGGCTAAGCAAAACCTAGTTAATCTAGCTAAGCCAATATATAAGATCATGGCTAGTCAAATTATATCCCAAAGTTATCAAGGTAAAGGTAACAATAACAAAAGGGTCATAATAAAGGAATATATAGGTTCACCATCCCAATGACATTCAAAAATAAATGCAATAGTTGAATGAAAAGAGAATTTAAAACATAGGATCAACATGCTCAAGGGATTTTGGACCCATGTGACCTGCCTTGCTGCTCTGGATTGACTCTCACGACTTCCTTGACGTAAAACAACTCCTCAGGGACGTCGGAAGCTAAGGCAAATAAACAAACAAGAAAAACAGTACATAATAACACATGAATAGGTCATGGAAATATTTTTGTTAGGTAGATCTCGATTTTAGATGATTTTTCAAGCTGAATCACCCTAAACAGAGTTCATATGAATTAGTTATGATTTTTTGAAGTTTAAACCAATTAAAACCATATAAAGAAATTATTAAAGGAATTATGATGCAATAAGGAATTGTTTTTTAAAAAGTTAAAGAGGATTTATTGTGCCAGCAAGCTTAGGTTCACCGTGGACCGGGTGTACAAAAGCGGTCTACAAGATCGAATGGCCGAGATCGATCCCGATCAGGATCTCCGGGATGGATGCCATGTGAGCCAAGGTGGCAGCCACGGCGGACGGGTAGGATGACGTGGCGATGATACAGAAACCACGTGGACCAACCGACAGCGGCGGCGGCACTAGACCCGATGGTTGACGGCGAACTACGAGGCAACGGTGCAAACAGAGGGCAGCAAGGGAAGAGGAGGACGAGGCGAGCCTCCCTATCACTCACATGGCAACAGACGATGACGGAATTGAAGGCGACGAGCGGCTGTAGAGCTTCGACAGCGGCGGCACTCTAATGATGCGGTGAAACAGTGGCGAAAGGTTTCAACGAGCTCTAGTTTAGGTTTAGATCGAAAGAGGTGAGCTCGGGGGTCCTATTTATAGCTCGGTGTAACACCCTAAAAATTCTAATAATAAAAATCGGTAAAATTTTGAACTTTTTAAAACCTTTGCATCATGCTGGATCTTATGATTGCTATTGCTTGTCGAAACTGTAAATTGTCACAATGGAAATTAATTTGAAGTCCTACATCTAAGTCGAGAGTTATAATAAACAAGAACATTGCATCTATTTCATATTTATAAGAACACATGAAAGCAACCCAAACAATGACAAGAAAATTTCTGTTTGTCATCAAATGAAAAGACAATAAAATATTAAATATTACAGTCCATGTTGAAAGCCTAATTTTGATTTCAATAAAATATGACAACCAAAGGGGCAATCCAATTTAAATCAGAATCCAAATCACTATCATATGTTCTCAAATTAAAGTTGAATAAATTAAAGGCATAAGATTCATCCATGAATAATATATGGTCATGCAAACTACCTAATATGTAAAGATCCCTATAATGGTCCTCCTGGAATAATTAAACCGATGTCCGGATATTCAACTTAATTTTGAATCACAAAAAGAAAGTTTATTGGGAATTATCCCAAGAATAAACGGAACATTCATCTAAGAAGAAGTCCACAATTCAAATTTAAATATTTGAAACCCCAATTCTCTCCTTCCTATTCCAGAGATCCACCCCTTTGCATCCACCCCTCTTTAAATTCTGTTTCCTATTCAAATCAAATTGAATTCCATTTATGCCATGTGAATTGCAATAAAAATAAATTAAACCAGTTGGTTATTGTGAATATGTAATGGTCTTATGGAAACAATTATATAAATATTCACATATCTCGTCAAGCCCCAAAATACCTATCCATACAATCGGATCAATTCAATTTAATTGAAGATATTTCATGTGGGAGAGAAACCAATGAATCAAATTGAAATAAAAATAATTGAATTCTCAAGTACAACTTCAAGCTGCAGCACCACATTTCAAAATAATCCTGAATACATGATCTCTATGGCTCTCTTGCAGTTTAGCCCTTCTCTATCCCTCTATTTAATTTCTCCTTTAAATCTCTAGGGGAAATATAGTATAAATGCCATTTTTGCATTTCGGACCCTTTTCCTGTAACAGTCCTAAAAATCACTAAATTTTAAAACCGTTTTTATTTTTGTGTATTTTCAAAAATCCACGTCGAGTTTATCATTTTGTTCAATTTTAAAATATCGTTCTTCATTCGTCGTAATTGCTTCTTTGTTTTCTTTTTCTTTTTCTTTTTCTTTTCTCGGAAGTGCAATTCATCTATTAATCCATTCATCTGTCATCCTAAATTCTCGGTTGTCTGATCACCGGCCCATCCTTTTCTCGTCACTGATCCGTTTTCTGCCCGTTCTCTTTCCCTCCTTCTTTTCCTTTTCTTCCTACTATTTCCTTTTTTTATTTTTTTATTTTTCTTCTGGCCGGCTCATCCTTGCTCCACCGCCTCTGCCGACTTCCTGCAGTTGCTTCTCCTGCCCACGCGTCGCCACCAGCTGCTCCAGCTCGAGCTCGCCTAGAAGCTGCATCCATCCACCCTGCCACCGCCTCTGTCCTCCCTCTATCTCCCTCTCTGTTCCTCTTCAACCATTGGCACCAACACGAAAAAGGAGCGTCTTCACCTCCTCTTCATCTTCCCTGAAGCTGCCCCCACCCTCGCGCCGCCGTCTGCCGTCGCCGGAGACGAACAGGGCAGGAGCCCTACCTTCGGCCACCTCTGCTCGATCCCCAAAATCCATCGCTGTCGTCGTCTATCTCTCAAAATTGAGGTGATCATCGTCTTCTCCGCACCGAGCCCCACCTTTCCCCTCTCCTTCCACCGCCGTCCCGCAGCCGGAAGCTCGCCAACGTCTCTGCTCGGCCGCCCGCCGACCGCACGGCATCCCGCCCCCTCGGCCTTCCCCGCGCCTGTCTACCGCCACTGGAAACTTCCCTCTGCCACCCTGTTGCTCCCCGACCTCCGTGCCCCGCCGCCAGCTCGCCGGAGCCACCGTCGCCATGGCCACCGCCGCCGGTGTCCCCCGCTCGCCACCACCAGCCTCGCCGCCGGCCTGCCAGCCTCGGGAACCCTGGGGAATGGGATCACCATCCTCCCAGGAGCCCGGAACCAGCCTCCCCTCGCCGCCTCGCCGCCTCCTTCACCGTCGCCCCCGCTGAACCGTCGCCGCCGTCTGTTATCTGAGAGAAACCAAAGAAAAACCGACCAGCAGTCTTTTCCCTTAGAAAAATAAATCCAAAAATCATTTAATTCCTGGTTTGACTGGTTCAGTGACCGTTTGACCTCAGAGCAAAAATCTGAGACTTATTCTCGACTTCTTGAATTATTTCGAATCCATCCGTGCCAGTTTCGTCACGATCCGAGCATCCGTTGACGAAACCCTAATTTTGGCTCTAGGGTTTCCGCTTGACGCGACTTCGGAAAAATCCCAAACTTCTTCCATAATTTCTCTTTTAATATTCTGTGCATTTTCTGAATTTTTGGTATTTATTTGGAATTATTCGCATATTTATTTTATTTGTGTATCGATAGATTCCGCCGTAGCAGATCCAATCGAGGAGTTCGAGTCCGCAGCTGACGCGTACGCCTACGTAGTCGTAGGAGGAGACGATTGGTATGACTACACCAATTCTGAAGGCAAGTCATGCATCCTTTGAACAATAATTAAACCTGATCTTGAGCTAGGTCATATTTTGGGTAGAGTACTACCTTGAAGTACTTAAATAGGATGTATGAGTTAATTTTCTAAAGTGTTTCGAAATAGAGAATACCTTTTATTTGATATTGCTATAATTATAATGCCACGCCTTGAGTTGAGCCTAATATATATCTTTGATAACTCTAGGTTAATCCTGCTTATTATGAACATGTTGAATATTATATGAAACTGTTATTTTATGTGATAGTTTTGGGAGTATATGATTTATTTAAAGTTTTAAGGATATAACCCCCTTGTGCTAGTATAAGTGACATAGTTAGCGCCCAACTGCACGATCGAGGTATTCGGACCCAGTGTGTACTGCTCCAGTGAATTGAACTTCTGCAGCCTTTCAGTGTATCAGCATTTTAGGCTTTAACTTGTGTAATGGCCACTGAGTGATGTAAGATTATTTGTTTATATGTGTGTGGGTGCTGTGGTGCCCTTTGCGGTCTTTGAGGACTGCGTGTTCCTCCTAGTCGTGCAATAGTGGGTGGACGAGTCGTCGGGTTGGTGTACACCCTCACGAAGGCCAAGTTGAGGCCAACAGGCGTATTGTCCTATAACCTGCTAGGCAGAACAGAGATGAGCTTGGGGCAGTACTACACTTGGTTATCTCCAACCTGGCTAGCTGTGGGTATCGTGCAGGTAAAGCTAGGTAGACGCTGCAAAGTCGTTTGGTTTTCGAATACACCGTGCTCCCGGTTAATGGAGATATGTCTATTGGTGAATCCAGAGTAATGGCATGAGTAGAATTTTGATAATGGTTTAAATTGAGAGATGACGACATGTAATATTAAACCCTTTAAAACTAAATTTGTTTATAAATTGGGATGTTTGTAAACTACTGATAAGGTTTAGAGTTAAACCAGTTCCCGTCTTTGTTATATCCTGTATCTCTATATGTTTCCCTGCATGGCTTGCGGAGTACTTGTGTACTTAGTCTTGCATATTTTGGGCTCCAGCCATTCAGGAAGAAGTTGCAGGTGAAGTCAAGGAAGCCGTCAATCCGCTGGATTGGGACGAAGACGAAGGCTTCGAGTTCTAGGTTGACTCTACACTCAGGCCGTTCCTGTGGTGCAGGGTTGTGTCTTTTGGTTGTACGTGTACGGCCGTAGGCCCGTTGTGTGCGTGTGTTGAGTTTGGGTTGTACTAGAACCTTGTCGGTTTGTATAATTAATCGAAGTTCTGTTTCTGTATCATTCTATGCGTAACTGAACTTCTTAGGCAGTTACATGTATTGTGGGACGTTTGGACCCCCTCCGAACGGTCCCCACATTTCCCTTTGGTTAAATCGCAATTGGGTTCCTTGTCCCCATCGGCCAAGCCCTCTCCCCAGATCGGCTACACGGTCAATGGCGCATGGCCTTTTCCCATCGGCTAGGTTCTTTCCCCCATCGGCCGCATGGCCGACTAGCCTGCTCGCCGAGTCTGCCTTGCAACCCGCCGACTAGCCTGCTCAACGTGCCTACACCTAGTCGGCTAGACAAGAAGAACAATCCGGTGCTGCCGCCGTGAATCGCGCGTCCAGGATTTCCGCATCCGTGCATTCACTACGCGCCATTGCCAGCTGTGCAATGTGATGCCGTCGTGCCGTCACCCCACGTCCGCGAGATCGCGCCCCTGGACACTCACAGTGCCATTAATCCCCACATCCAACCGTCGCCGGATTTCTCGAGCTCTGTGAGCTCAATCGCCTTCGCTTCACCGGTGACCAATAACCGCCGCCATCGCCAGCCGTCGTCACACCTACAGCCCTGCGCCGCCGCGACTTAGTCATGTCTGCCATTAAGACGCCAGGCCATCAAGTGAGGATCTCCACGCCTGCCTGTATCCTGCCGCCGAAACATTGTCCAGTCGGCAATAACTCTGCCACGCCTGCCCATACCCTGCCACCGTAACATTGTCCAGTCGGCAATAACTCTGCCACATAGCTAAGCTCTCCTAATCCATAGCCATGGAATGCTCTACAGACGCCCCGAGTATTTAAGCCGATGAGGAGCTCAGCCACCCCACACCATCCCTTTTGTTCCCCTACACACCTCAGACCGAGCCAAGAAAGGAAGAAGCCGCTGCCGCGCCACGGGTCAAACACCTGTGGGGCGTGTGGTCGCGCCGCCGGTAGAAGCCGCCACCGCCGCCATGAATCGTCAAACTCCATCGTCCCGTGCCATCTCGGTAAGCCCCTGCACTACTATTTTCCCCTGGTCCTACACTAGTATTCTCTAGTCCTATAGACGCTAGTTCAGCCATGATCTTCTAGATAACTAAAACAAAACCTTGGTTATTTAGATACATCATTGCATTCCACTAGTTATCCGAGTTGAGCCACCATGAGAGCTAGAAATGTTGAGCCTTAGATCATAAGCATCCTAGCTCCCTTATTGCTTAGCCTGTAAGCATCCTTGGCTCCCGAGCTACCCCAAACTCCCTTTCCTATATAGGAGTAGAAGCCAATATTCGAGACCTCTTAGCATCTTATGAATCATTAGCCTTAGAAGTCTGTGAGCACCTGTTGACGCCGAAAACCCGCTGGGGGCCATCCGGCGTCTGGGCGACACGCGAAGGCCTGGGAGATTTGCTTCACTCCAGTGCAGGTCCTAAAGTCTTGAGGTTCGTAGGCGTGCGAGTCAATTTGACCCTGTAATTGACAAGGAGAAAAGGTGTTAAATTCGTGAGCCAATCGGCTGGAAGCTGGCTTGGACTCATCTTATCGGCCGATGGCCGATACGCACTGTAGCACTTATACATTGGCTGGAAGCCGATGACGGCAAGAGCAATAACATAATAATAAACAAGTACTATGCTAGCCGATCATCGAAGGAATGCTCAAAAACCGGCTATAAACTTGGTAAAATAAATGAGCAGAATGCATAAACAAATAAATTATAAACTAGCCGACTGCTAATAGAAAATGTGTATATCAGCTGAAAAGCCGATGACAGTATAATGTACCAGAACCATGTTATATCGGCTAGAAAGCCGATAGCAGTGCAAGTAAGCAAAATAAACAATTGAGCAATGCAGTCGGCTTTGTATAGTAAAGGATAACTTATCGGCTAGGCACTCCGATAACAACATCGCATAAAACCCATCGGCTTATTAAAATAACGTTATTATTCAGCCTAATAGATCGGACCCAACCGTTGCAACACAGACTGAATGATAACGAGATCTCAATAGGCCGATAGATCTAATGCGATCGTGATGTATATGATAACTTACCGGCTATGCACCCCGGTAAGACGCTTGCACATAAAGTATCGACTTAGCAGGACCGGTTTATCGGTAACAGTTTAGTAGGTCGGACCTAACCGATGCAGCACAAACTGACGATAAACCGCTCCCAGTAAGCCGATGCGATCTATGCACGCGTGATGTGATATACCTAATCAATCTATGAGATCAAACTGAACTGATGCAGCCATAGGTAAAGTAAAGATACCGTGGTAAGCCGACTACCATAAACCGACTAGAATATCGGACCTAACCGAGGAAGTCCTAGCCGATAGGTAGCCGGGGTGACAAGACTTACCCTCTCGCAGGAGTTCGGACCTAACCGATGCAGCCCGACTCGAGAAGCAAGATCCCGTCGAAAGGGTGGCGATGCGCCGAAGTTTATTGATCGAGTGATGATTTACAAGGTCCCCGGGCATACGTATTTATACCCCGAGTTACATGAGTCCTTATAGGACACGGTACATGATTTCCTAATTATAACAGAAAACACTAACAAGACCTGGCCGGACACGAGGTCAGGTTTCCTAAAGATAAACACTTGCCTAACTAATAGGTACAGTAAATAACTGCCAAGCAGCGGTCTTTACGGCCCCTTTCCAGAATCGGTTTCTTCTGGATCAATTTCCATCAGTTGACCACAGTTTCCCTTTTGACCGAATCTGACACAGGGTCTTACCAAATTTTGGCGTTAACACATGCCCCCTAATTTCGGAGTCCTCCCATAGGATTTCGAAATTCTTTCATTTTGGGCCTCTAGACTTCTTCCATACCGAGGCGGCCCAAGGTAACCCACTTGCCATAATTGTTTGAAACAGTACCAACGGCCTCGATTCCCGCCCGGTCATCATACCTCTATAAAAAATGCTTCGTCTCCCTAGCCTTTTTTACGCTTTCACATCACCAGAGCACCGCCGCTTCATCTTCCAACGCTTCAACAAGTTCATAGCGAATCCAGACGAACCGTCGCAGCCCTCTTCTTCGGCCGTTGATTCCTGCATTTTCTTCCCCTCCCACGATGGCATCGGCATCTGCAGTTCCTGAGGTAATCTTCTTATCCGATTATTTCTTCCGATTTTGTGACCTAGATGCGCCCAATCCACCATGTTCTTCATCTGTTCCTCGTCGTGTTCTTGTTTACTGTAGCATCTTAGAGCCCAGATCTTGATTCCGGCCGCCGATTACCCAAACTTTTTCTATCATGGCCCTATGGGTAGCGAAGATCCCACGGATTTCATCAGCGCCGAGACCCAGCGTATTCCCTTCAAGAACTCGGCCATGCGAGTCGGCGACTGGACCAATAGTTCAGGTCATGGCCGAGTAAGCTGTTTGGGTGGAGAGATTGGTACACCAGGGTATCAGCTGCAAAGAGAACTTACTGGGAAGAATCACATATCGGCCACTGCATCAATCTCTCCCTGGCCGATATGGAAAGGAACGAATCTCTGCTCGCATCGGCCTCATATTTCTGGTCTGATGCTCTCAATGTCTTCCTGTTTGGGCATGGGCCGATGACCCCCACCTTGCTAGATGTGACCATGCTCACATGTCTTGACACAACGAGCTATATCGACCCCTTCAAGCTCCGCTTCAAACCTGCTCATCAGCTCCAAGCAAAGAACATCGGTGGCTGGTCCAGGTACATATCTCTCCATAATAAGGGAACCGGACCGGTTGATGATCGGGAACATGTTGCTTTTCTGAACTTATGGCTAGAGCGGTTTGTTTTTGGTGGCGC
This sequence comes from Oryza meyeriana var. granulata, assembly GCA_003991445.1. NCBI lineage: Eukaryota > Viridiplantae > Streptophyta > Magnoliopsida > Poales > Poaceae > Oryza > Oryza meyeriana. The sequence continues at coordinate 445,655 of RYFJ01001733.1, read as the reverse complement.
AACCCTTGGTCCGACAATCAACATGCAATGTTTGGCAGAATGCTTGGTTGATCGGAAACAGATCCCCTTGGGGCAATTCCTCCTTGGTGCCACCTATCAGTTGCTTCACCAGGTGGCAACTAAGTTATCGGCCGGCCAGCCCGTCGGCCATATCGGGGGTCCTTGGTGGTTCGTACAGCTCTGGCTCAACATCTACACCTCCAAGGCCGTCCCTGGGATTGATCTTCTCAAACAATCCTTCCCAGCTGATTACATAGAAGACCAAGATCCCATTTACTGCCGATGCGTTTCCATGGGCGAAGCTGCATCGGCCCTCTCTGGCGGCAAGATAACCCCTGCTGAAGTCAGTCATTGGTTCAAGGAGTTTTACTACGGATTCACTAGGGAGGCCACCCTCTGGTTTGCATATAACGACGCATCATTATTCGAGATGCCCTCCAACTTTGACCCACTCAAAGCTTTGGATAATGATGAGTCCAAGGCCATATTCCTATCGGTTATCACCCCCCGTCTGCTGCCAACTGGGTTTTCTCTGGGCCGATCGCAACCTTCATATGAGTTCTACCATCCATCGGTCGGCTCCCGCCAGTTTGGCCTTGGCCAACTTCCGATCGGCCTGTTCTTCATCGACAAACTCCAGGCTCGGGGCAATGTCAGCAATGCCCTAGAATATGATCGGATGCGGACTCTGATAGACTCCCTTCCTCTAGGCGCCGCCATCGAGGTGTACATCTGTACTGCCAACACCAAGCTTTTTGTCCGATGGTGGTCAGAATGGAAGAAGCATTTATTCAGCTTAGCGGTCACCTGTTACTGTTCCCGTCTCGACATCGAGTACACTGAATCTGACGAAGAGGTAACACCCGCAAGCCTTAACCATCATTTCCAATCATTTCTAACTCTTATTTTGCAGGCTGCCAGCGTTGAGCCCCCAACCACGAGCAACAGCGGTCGGCCGATTCAGTATCAACCTCCATCGGCCACTCCAAACTTAGGGCGTAGCGCTCCATCTCCATCGGCTCTTCTCAAGATACCTCGGCCGATAGGACAAAAAAGGAAAAAATTAGCGCATCGCCCTTCCCTGAAGAAACAGAAAACCGATGCCGATGTCGTTGCCACGACGCCATCTTCTCCCCAGACCACATCGGCTCCCTCGTCCCCTCAGGTATGCGCCAAGTCTTGACATTATTACCCGCTTCCTCATTTATCTTATCAGTTTCATTTTCAGCTCGAATCATTGGCTCCAGGGCTTCAACACCCCTCTGACATCCCTCCAAGCACTGAGCCGATGGCTTCTCCAGCTGCTCCACTCTCGGCACCAAGTCCTCCAGCTGTCGATGAGACTGCTCCTACTCCATCGGCTGACATCGGCCCCCCTGAAGAATAACCTATTCATCTCCCTGAAGCCGATGTTACCCGAGCTGCCGATGTCCTTCCTCAGGTAACCTCTTTATGCCCATATTCTGCTTTTAACTTTCTACTGATCTTTCCACCGATGTCAATTTTGCAGTCCTTGGCCGACTTGTTTTCGTTTGACATCGGCAAGTACTTGGAAGTGGAGGATGAAACAGCCACCAGCGCAGCAAGCAAACCGTCATTCCCAGCCGATGTGCGCGATTACCTAACGAGCATCATCAATCGGCTGGAAAACCCAATCGATGCGCTAGTTGAAGACTGTGGGTCGATTCGGGCAAGGTTTGCAGAAATTGAACATTATCTGCCTGAAGAACTCGTCGATGCATTAACCCCTACAGCATACCTGGAGTCTCATAGGTTTAAACTCATCAAGCTTAGACAACGCATAGCCGATCGTGCTGACCAACAAAAGATCTCCCAAGATATCCAAGCCGATCGGCTATCAGCCCAGACAGATAAGAAGCAGCTTGATGACATGGCAGCTGTCCCCCAAGAGCTCCAATCCAAACTAGACCAACTGAAGAAGAAGGAGGCCGATTTGCTGGTGGAACTCAAAAAAGTTCGCAAGGATCTTGAAACAACAGAGACCCAGCTTATCAGCCTGCCGCAAGCCATCCAAGACCAAGAGGCTAAAGTTGCAGTGGCAGTGCGTCAAGTCATCCATCGGCGCAAAAACTTGAAGACTATTCCGGGCTCCGATGAAGACGACATCCGGGCCATCAATGAAATTGATCAAATCCGTCTGCGTGCGATCGAAACTATTCAAAAATTCTTGTAACTTAACGATCAATGACTTCCTGAAACATGTTGGTTGCGCTGCAACATAACTTGATCGGCTCTGTTGCCTGTCTCTTTCAATCGTCCCTTAGTATTATTTTTGTTTATTTGATCTAAAGGCGATATCGATTGATATCGGTTGTCTTTAGGCGATGCAAAAACATCGGCTTTCCGAACCACTTTAGAAATCAGCTGAACTTAACCGATTTAAGAATTGACCCAAACGCTAGGATGGTACCTCTTGAGATATTTTCCGTTAAGTGCCTTAGCAAACTCCGTCCCATCAAGATCTTCTAATACATAGGCATTACCAGGCACACAGCGATTAATCCGATAAGGCCCTTCCCAATTAGGCGACCATTTTCCAAACTTGTTATCTCTGGCCCCAATCGGCAAAATCAACTTCCACACCAGATCTCCCTCGGCAAACGATTTATTCACCACCTTTTTGTTGTAATGCCGAGCCGCCTTAGCCTTGTTTTCCTTGATCCTTTCCAATGCCCTTAACCGATTCTGAGCCAAATCTTCAAGTTTGTCTGTCATTAAGTTATAATAATCATCGGCTGTCAACTGATTTTGTAAAGAAATTCTCCTAGAGCCGATGTTAGTTTCCCATGGTAAAACTGCCTCATGTCCATATACTAACTGATACGGTGGCACCCGAGTAGATCCATGGCACGCCATCTGATAGGCCCATAGTGAATCGGCTAACGTAGTATGCCATCGCCGCGGTTGCTCATCAATCTTCCTCTTGATTAACTTGATCAGACTCTTATTAGAAGCTTCCGCCTGTCCATTGGCCTGAGCATAATAAGGCAATGAATTTAACAACTTGATCCCCATACTAGCAGCAAACTGTTGAAACTCATCAGACACAAAGATAGACCCCTGATCAGTAGTTATCGTCTGAGGAATCCCAAACCGATAAATTATATGCTCCTTCACAAACTCGATCGCTTCCTTGGACGTAACTTTCTTCAAAGGAATCGCTTCTACCCACTTGGTAAAATAATCTGTAGCCGCCAATATGAACTTATGTCCTTTACTTGATGGAGGAAAAATCTGGCCGATAATGTCAATTCCCCAACCTCTGAACGGCCATGGCTTGATGATAGGATTCATAGCCGATGCTGGTGCTTGCTGTACATTCCCAAATTTCTGACAATTTTGACATCCCTTATAATACCTGAAGCAATCTTCCAGCATCGTCGGCCAAAAATATCCCACTCTTCTCAGCAACCACTTCATCTTATGAGCCGATTGATGAGTTCCACAGACGCCCTCATGCATCTCGCACATAACTACTTTGGCTTCTTCCAAATCCAGGCACCTAAGTAGAAACCCCTCAAAAGTCCGATAATACAACTCCCCATCAAGCAGCACATATTTAATAGCTTTATACCGAATTTTCCTGGAAACAGACTGTGACGAATTTTGCAAATAATCAACTATCTCCTGTCTCCAGTCATCGGTCTTGTCTTGAATGTCGTTATCGGCTATCTCAACCTCAACCTGCTTATTCAGCCGATAACCAGAAGCAACCTGCGCAAGATCATTGGCCTCTAAGTTCTGCTCCCTAGGAATATGATCTATTGACACTATCTTGAAATCTTTTAACAAATCCGTACACTCCTCATAATATGACCTCAAAACATCATCCCTGCACTCATATTCTCCAGACAACTGCTTGATCACCAATAAAGAATCACCAACAATCTCTATGACATCGGCTCCTATCTCCTTTAAAAGTTGAAGTCCTTTCAGCACCGCCTCGTATTCTGCTTGATTGTTGGTCCGATATGGCTTAATTGTAAAAGCAAACTCAAAACTTGCCCCCCGAGGCGATATGATAACTAAGCCGATACCAGATCCATGCTTGCAAACCGATCCATCAAAAAATAAAGTCCATGGGATCGGCTCCACATAATCTTCGTGAACCCCTCTGTGCTGTACAATGAAATCGGCCACCGCTTGTCCCTTGACTGCTTTAGCCGATTCATATCTCAAGTCGAACTCCATCAAAGCAAAAATCCATTTACCAACTCGCCCTTTCAAGACTGGAGCCGACAGCATATATCTAACCACATCGGCCTGACAAACTACTGTACATTTAGCCGATAGGATATAATGCCTTAACTTTGTGCACGAAAAATATAAGCACAGGCATAACTTCTCCACCGTAGGATATCTTGTTTCAGCATCCAAAAGTCTTCTGCTCAGATAAAACACAACTCGCTCTTTGCCTTCGAACTTTTGAATTAAAACAGAACCGATGGACCTCTCATCGGCTGACAGGTACAACCTGAACGGCACTCCTTTCTGCGGTGGAATTAGGATAGGCGGGGAACTTAGATAATTCTTGATCTCATCAAATGCCTTCTGCTGTGCTGCCCCCCACACAAACTCTTGATCGGCTTTCAACTTCAATAACGGAGTAAAAGATTCAATTCTCCCCGATAAATTTGATATAAACCTCCTTACGAAATTAACCTTGCCGATCAACGACTGCAACTCCGTCTTATTGCTTGGTGGCTCTGTAGTCTCAATGGCTCTAATGCTTCGCTGACTAACTTCAATCCCTCGCTCATGAACCATAAAACCCAAAAACTGCCCAGCCGATACACCAAAAGCGCATTTGTTGGGATTCATCCTTAGTCCGTATTTCTTGGCCCTTTCTAGCACTTTTCGCAAATCAGCTATATGGCTTTCTTCACTTTTAGATTTAACCACCACATCATCAATGTAAATTTCTACCAACAAGCCGATGAGATCATGAAACATATAATTCATCGCTCTTTGATAAGTCGCACCGGCACTTTTCAATCCAAAAGTCATTACTACCCACTCATACAAACCGATAGCTTCCGGACACCGAAACGCAGTCTTATGTATATCTTCTTCAGCCATAAAAATCTGATTGTATCCTGCATTGCCATCCATGAAGCTGATAATCTTGTGGCCTGAGGCTGCATCCACCAATAAATCTGCTATCGGCATTGGGTACTCATCCTTGGGGGTAGCTTTATTCAGATCCCGGAAATCAAAACATATCCTTAATTTCCCGTTTTTCTTTTCCACCGGGACGATATTAGAAACCCACTCAGCATATCGGCACGGCCTTATGAACTTAGCATCATACAACCTTGTGATTTCCGCTTTGATTGGCTCATACAACTCTGCCTTGAATCTCCTTGGAGCCTGCTTGAACGGCCGATATCCTGGTTTAATGGGCAGCCGATGTTCAACAATTGATCGGCTTAATCCTGGCATCTCGTGGTACTCCCATGCAAAACAATCCCGATACTCCTTCAATAGTGCTATTAATTCTTCTCGAAGTTCAGGACACAATTTCTTGCTTATGTACGTCGGCCTTGGCTTATCTCCTGGTCCTATATCGATTTCCTCCAAATCATCGGCCGACGTAAATCCTTGCCCCAGTTTCCCCTCGAAGTCTTCAATAGAGCCCATCAGAGCAACAATTCAGAGATGACTTGCTGGATCGGCTGTATCCCCTGGCTAGTGACCTTAAGATAGTCTCCTTCCCATATCCTTCTAGATAGGCAATCAACACCATCGGCTTCCCAGACTGGTAGATCGGTCATTGCAATGTTGGTTGACCGATCTGCTAAGACCACTTGGACTTGATCTCCCTGCCACTGAATCAGACATTGATGCATTGTCGAAGGCACGCAACAATTCGCGTGAATCCAGTCCCTGCCGAGAAGCAAACTATACGACCCCTTTCCGTCGGTGACGAAAAACGTGGTGGGTAATGTCTTATTTCCTATTGTCAACTCCACGTTTAATACGCCTTTCGCTTCTGATGAATTCCCACCGAAGTCTTTCAGCACCATATTTGTCTTGATCAGATCTTCGGCAGTCTTCCCCAACTTTCGGAATGTGGCATGAGGCATGAGATTAACTGCTGCTCCCCCATCAACCAGCATCTTTGTCATCGGCTTCCCATTTACATAGCCCTTGATATATAACGGCTTCAGGTGCCGATGCTCTGACTCTTCAGGTTTATCAAATACAGCTTGATCAGGTTGCAACGTTAACTGAGCGAAAACCTCCTCATCGCCTTCTTCATCCGATGGAGATGCTTTGTACTCCCGAGGCAAAAAGAACACCATATTCACTGGGGCCGATTGATCAGCTTCATCGTCCTTTTTCTTCACGCGCCAAACTTGCTTGGTTCTTTTGTGACGATGAACGGCCTCTTCCTGATCTTGACTCTGTTCTTCCTGTTGCTCTCGGTGTCGTAGTCGCTGTGCCCTTCTCTTCTGACTCTTCGTGAATATCCCACTAGGGCACCATTGAGGATTATGGATCTGTTTTTCATGCACTTTCTCTTCATCTTCTTCAAAAAATTCTTCATGGATCGGCCCCAATCGGCTATGAACTGATGTCCTTTTTCCAAACGACCGATCCTATGACAACTTCTGCTGCTGATCATACCGATTCCCCATGTTACTGCACTCGGGGCAATCTTTTACTGATGGCAATCTCATCCCTTGATCCCAGCAGAATCGGAAGAATGGGCAGTCCCAATGTGGATTATATATTTCTGGCTCATCCCTCTGTTCCTCATACCTTGAATATTTTTCCATCATACCCGATGAAGTAATCCTTGGTCTGTATCTTTGACGCCTTGCTCCATCGGCCTGATCCCTTGATGATGACCCCGCATAGACCATGTTTATAGGGAACGGGTGACCATCAATCTTCATCGGCTTCTTGTCTTCAAATTTGATTCTGCCCTGTTCGACAGCCGACTGAATTTGTTGCCGAAAAACCTTGCACTCGTTAGTATGATGCGATATAGTGTTGTGCCACTTGCAATATCTTTTCTTCTTCAGTTCTTCGGCTGATGGAATCACATGATTTGGCGGCAGTTGAATCTGTTTCTCTTGTAACAGTAAATCAAAGATCTTATCGGCCTTACTAATGTCAAAATCATACCGCTCCTCCTTGCCGATATCCTTGACCCATGGGCACGACACTGATTTCTTGTTCCTGGCCCACTCCGCCAATCCAACGTCAGCATCGGATCCCTCATCGTCTGAGTCCGATGAATAAACCTGTACTTGAGTAACTCTTCTCTGGTATTTATCCTTTTTCGCCTCTTGAAATCGGCTTTCATGAGCCAATACCTTCTGTACCAGGTGCGCCAGGGACTCAAACTCTTGTGACGAAAATCTCTCCTTAATTGGCGCCAAAAGACCCTGGAAAGCCAGATCGACCAAATGCCCATCGCTCAAGTTTAGACTGTAACATCGGTTCCTGACGTCCCGAAATCGCTCAACGTATTCCGGCACTGTTTCATCTGGTCGTTGTCTAACCGATGTCAAGTCTGTCAGTCTCATCTCGTGGATTCCAGCAAAGAAGTATTTATGAAACTGTTTTTCTAGATCGGCCCACCCCCGAACAGAATTCGGTGGTAACGAAGAGAACCATGTAAAGGCCGATCCAGATAGTGATAAGGGGAAAAACCTAACCCTCAGGGCCTCCTCAGCCGATGCCTCCCTGCACTGTGCCAGAAATCGGCTGACATGTTCTACTGTAGATGTATTGTCCTGCCCTGAGAACTTAGAAAAATCCGGGACCCTGTATCGGTGTGGTAACGGAACCCTGTCAAACTACTCAGGATATGGATGCCGATACATGAATGTTTGTTCCTTGGGCTTGATCCCGAATTGCTCCCTCACTATTTCAGCAATCCTAGTTGATAGATCTTCTTCCCTCGGGTTGTCTTGTTGGTACTGAACCGGTGGAGTTTGTTGCCGATTTTGTCTAGGGTATTCTCTTTGATAAGTACCCGGATCGGCTCCGCCTCCTGGATAATTCTGCTGATATCCTCCATAATAAATAGATCGATGGTATCCATGAGGAATATCCTGTTGCCCCCCAGCCTGGTTCTGTGTAAACAAGTTTTCTAGTATGTCTCTGCTGATGTTGTAATTAACTTGATTTGGTTCAACTTTGGGCGGGAGGTAAACAGGACCTCGAGCAGGTTCTTGAATAATCGATCCATCCACCGTCTTCTTTATGAGATTGTGAAGTGTGTTCACCAGGATTCCAGACTGATTGATGAGCGCGTGATGAACTGCTTCATTCACCATCTCTTGCAATGGCTTTACCGGTGGACTCTCAGGTGGCGTACGGCTCGATTCTCCAACCAACACTGGCTTCGGAAACTGGGATTTTTGAATCGGCCTTTGCCTTGTCATGCTGAAGGATTCTAAGCACAGCTTCTGAAAGTTGGCCATAGTTTGCTCAATTTGTTGTTTCTGCTCTTCAGTTAAATCCTCCATGTTGACCGGAATTACGTTATCTGTTTTGACTTCCTTCCCAGCCATGTTGCAGGTCTTGATTGTTCAAACTTCGCGTTGAAACTTCGCGTCCCACTGGGCGTGTCAAAAGCGTGTAGACGCCGAAAACCCGCCGGGGGCCATCCGGCGTCTGGGCGACACGCGAAGGCCTGGGAGATTTGCTTCACTCCAGTGCAGGTCCTAAAGTCTTGAGGTTCGTAGGCGTGCCAGTCAATTTGACCCTGTAATTGACAAGGAGAAAAGGTGTTAAATTCGTGAGCCAATCGGCTGGAAGCCGGCTTGGACTCATCTCATCGCCCGATGGCTGATACGCACTGTAGCACTTATACATTGGCTGGAAGCCGATGACGGCAAGAGCAATAACATAATAATAAACAAGTACTATGCTAGCCGATCATCGAAGGAATGCTCAAAAACCGGCTATAAACTTGGTAAAATAAATGAGCAGAATGCATAAACAAATAAATTATAAACTAGCCGACTGCTGATAGAAAATGTGTATATCAGCTGAAAAGCCGATGACAGTATAATGTACCAGAACCATGTTATATCGGCTGGAAAGCCGATAGCAGTGCAAGTAAGCAAAATAAACAATTGAGCAATGCAGTCGGCTTTGTATAGTAAAGGATAACTTATCAGCTAGCCACTCCAATAACAACATCGCATAAAACCCATCGGCTTATTAAAATAACGTTATTATTCAGTCTAATAGATCGGACCCAACCGTTGCAGCACAGACTGAATGATAACGAGATCTCGATAGGCCGATAGATCTAATGCGATCGTGATGTATATGATAACTTACCGGCTATGCACCCCGGTAAGATGCTTGCACATAAAGTATCGACTTAGCAGGACCAATTTATCGGTAACAGTTTAGTAGGTCGGACCTAACCGATGCAGCACAAACTGACGATAAACCGCTCCCAGTAAGCCGATGCGATCTATGCACGCGTGATGTGATATACCTAATCAATCTATGAGATCAAACTGAACTGATGTAGCCATAGATAAAGTAAATATACCGTGGTAAGCCGACTACCATAAACCGACTAGAATATCGGACCTAACCGAGGAAGTCCTAGCCGATAGGTAGCCAGGGTGACGAGACTTACCCTCTCGCAGGAGTTCGGACCTAACCGATGCAGCCCGGCTTGAGAAGCAAGATCCCGTCGAAAGGGTGGCGATGCGCCGAAGTTTATTGATCGAGTGATGATTTACAAGGTCCCCGGGCATAGGTATTTATACCCCGAGTTACATGAGTCCTTATAGGACACGGTACATGATTTCCTAATTATAACAGAAAACACTAACAAGACCTGGCCGGACACGAGGTCAGGTTTCCTAAAGATAAAGACTTGCCTAACTAATAGGTACAGTAAATAACTGCCAAGCAGCGGTCTTTACGGCCCTTTTCCAGAATCGGTTTCTTCTGGATCAATTTCCATCGGTTGACCACAGTTTCCCTTTTGACCGAATCTAACACAGGGTCTTACCAAATTTTGGCGTTAACAGCACCCAAGGGTTTCTTTGCCTTTATATATTGTTTGATTGCTTTTGGATGTTATTTGAATATCGGTTTTTCCCGCGCTCTATAGAATCCGTTTGTGTTAGTCATAAGGCATCGTGTGCAGCTTCCAGGAGATGAAGGTTGATCAAGATTTGTTATGAAGAATAAGGACTATCTTGAGCCGACAAGTCACCACTTTCCCTTGAGCATATTGATCCCATTTGCGAAATTGTTTTGTTTACAAATAAAGTTGCATGCAATGATGAATATCCCAATTGATATTATGCCATGCCTTTGATTATTGTTGCCATGTTCCCTTGTACCCCTTTATTACGTATGAGTCCCTAGTCAATTATGACAATGCTTAGTTATGCTTATTTAGATGCATACTATATTCATGCTTTATCAAATGATTTATGCTTGGGCAATCACCTAGGGAGGGTGATTGAAATTCAGCATGTGGAGACATGAGCGCCACATTGCTATGTCATCAATGAAAATGATTTGTGAAATAAAACCTCAACTAAATGTTTTCGACCGGGGCGGCAAGGTGGAATGGGGTGGTATCCGGGAAAGGTTAGGGCCGCCCTAGTCAATTAAGGACCGAGCCATGAAGCTATGCATGAAACGAACTGAGTACTACTGTACTTCTTGAATGGGTATAGACCTAGCAAAGTAAATGGCCGAGTGGAGGTGGTACCCAAGGCGCGGTGGTTTCACTTCGGTGTGTGATAGGTGGGAAACCTACGCGGTGGATAGCCATCAGGGGTAACCCAAAATAAATTGGACTTAATTATAACTTAAAGAATGCGTGTGTTTTCTCTCCCGGGAACGCCAGAACTCCTCTCACTGCTAGAAACTGTGTACGCATAGAGTGCATGAGGGCTGAAGTTCATGGAGCGGGTACCGCCAAAGTAAGGTAATTGAAATGCTATGCCATGACGCGTCTCATTTGTTGGGACTAGGCTCATTCGTTGGGCAAGTCATGGAATGCAGGTAAAGCATACATCCACTGCAAAGTGAATAAACCAATCTATTCGAATAGTCGTGCTCGCGGTTAATTGAGCATCGGGACATGTTATACACTTGGCTAGACTCAATTATTTGTAACAATGATGGGGGAGGATGCATATGACTTTGGGACTGGGCAAGTCCATTCCCGAGTACAGGAAGGGATGAAACTCAGAAAAATCATGACGACACAGTGGTGGGAAGCCATCTTGTATAACCCGAATGGTGGACAGAACCTCCGCTGACTAACGAACTGTGGAAACTAAAATTTGATTAGATATTGCTAAGTCATAGGTTGTGAAAACTATTTATAAAATTGGCTTTGTGTAAAGAAACCATGCCAACCCTTGATATACCCTATGCATTACTGCATTTTTGTGTGGTGGCTTGTTGAGTACTTTTGTACTCATTGTTGCTCTCTATACAGTTTTAGCCGAGTGATTGAAGAGAAGCCCTTGTTAGTACGCTTGCGTACTTAATAGGATGACCGGAGTGTTATTCCATATCAAGGTCGCGTTCCCCAGTCGACTGCTTGTGGCATGTCAACTGGGCCCTCTTATATCTCGTTTCCGCTGCAGTTCTCTGTTAGGTGCTGGTCTAACCGGCTTCATTGTAAGTATTTAATTCTATAGCCTTATTTCATTCGTGATATGTTGTGAACCAACAATGTATGTGTGTACCAACTACTGATCCAGGGATTGGTATTGATAAACACAGAAGGTTACCGATTTCTAAAATCGGGGGCCGACACTTGGGGAGGAGAAGTCCAAGCCAGACATGACCAGGCGATGGCAGAGAAGTCCTAGGGTTCGCCGGGATAAGGAAAGGCTTGAGTTCGAGCTCCACACGGCGAAAACATCCCAATTCTTGGGGGAAAAGGAAGAGGAGACCGAGGGCTCCAAAACCCCTCAACCAATTTGGCAAGATCCCAACAGCGACGACGAGATTGGAAGGAGACAGAATTAGGTCGGAGGTGGACTCCGGCTCAAGGTTGGGGATGAACCTAACGTGTGGGCCCCACATGTCAGCGTCTCACAGAGACGGGGTGGCTACTGGGCCAGACTTGGCTGAGCTATAGGGAAAAGGAAGGCGACGGCCTGCGGCTCATGCATGGAGAGAGAGGCCGAGAGAAACTGGGCCAGTTTTTGGCACAGCGGCCAAAGGAATTTTCCAAAAAATTTCTCTTTAATTTAATTACTAAAATGATGTTCCATTTATTAAAAATACTTTTCTTGCTCCAAAAATTCCTAGAAAAATCCTAGAGACTAAGGATTAAGCAAAGTATTTAATAAAAATTTTCTTGCCCATTTTCTATGGAGATTTATTATGAATTTATTTTAAAGCCTCTTAAGGATTTTAAATAATTTCTAAAAATTCTTTGACAATTGATTTATTACTTTAGAAAATTTTTAGGGTGTGACAGTAGGCCACCTCTTACAGAGGAGGGTGATTGACGTTGCTGGGTAGTGGTAGGCCTCCTCCAGCCAGCTGGCACAGATGGCAACAGCCGATGCGACTGCACGATAGTGTCTCGGCTACACACGCCAAGGGTGATCGGAGTCACCAAAACACGGAGAAGGAGATGACGCGCATGCTTTCGACGATTGGGGAGAGGGTGCGAGGTGGAAGACAAGTATGGCGACACCGTGGCTGGGTCCACTAGTCTGTGAGGACTATAGCTAGGGCATGGCTTGGCTGCGCGGCCATGCGCACGTTTTTGCATAAGGCACCGAAGTGGCCATTATAAATTTAGCTTGCTGAAAAAAAACACCCAGTTTCAAATAATTAATGGCCATAGGTGTGCACCAATGTATAAATATACTAAACGAAAAAAAAATGAACGACAAATTTTGTGCCTCCGGTTAGATAGCCATGCATTCAAGGAAGTGACCAGCTATATATATATATATTACAACTTTCAACAGAAAATCCTTACAAAAACTTTCAAATATACTATATAACTATAGTATAACTTAGAAAAACCCCCATGTTGTAAGTGGCAAAACAACCCACTCATTGAACAAGAAATTTGGATATATGTCATTCTCAAAAGTGGGTTTCGCTGGAATGCCATTGTCCAAATGGGTTTCACTAGAATGCCATTTTTAACAGGGTGGTGTTCGCTAGAATGCTATTTTGGCCATTTCTCTTAAAGTAAAAGTATTCTTCTCCTTTTTCTCAATTTCCCTTACCGAAATACCCCTGGTTGCATCGATCAAACCTAACCAGCCAAGAGGGCTCAACCTTGTTCCCCTTCTGTCTTTAGTGTTCGGTCTCTAGCCAAGAGGAGCAAGTGAGCCACCAGGCGTCGCCACCAGCCACGACCAGACACCGTCCCCGGACCCTGGCCAGGAGCCAGGGAGCCAGGCCACCACCAGCAGCCCCCTCCTCCCCCACCGGCTAAGAGCCCACTCATCATCGCTAGCCGTCACTCCCCCTCCCCCACTAGCAACCGGCACTAGTGCCGACGTCGTGCGTGTCGCCGTCTAGCTCAAGCCAGTGCTGCCTATCCCTACACCACTGTTGCCCCTCTCCCCCCCCCCCCCCCGCCCCCTCCCTCCTAAGCAAACCCTAGGGTTGAGCTCATGCTCCAAGCAGACTATGGCATGGAATCTAGTTGGCTTGATTTCGACATCAGGTATATACTTCACTCTTGTTTGCCATTGTCAATGCTAGACCCGATTCATTTATGCTGCGGACTAAATATGGTAACATAGGGTTCTAACTTCTCGAATGAAATTATTTTTCTCCAGGCTTGATAGGGAGCATGAGCGTAGTTTAGCCGTTCTAGAACCGTGTCTTGTTGATGATCCTACTGCTGGGGGTGGTATTCCTTTGGTCCCTAATGCAAAACAACCAGAAGCACCTATTGATTAGGATACTCTACAGATCGCTGAATGAGTAGATGATGAAGGGAGGTTAGAAATCATTGATGATGACCAATTGTATGTTCTTTTGGGTTTGAGGGCTGAGGATGAAACTGCCGAGAGGGCTAGAGAGGCAGTGGCTAATGATGCGAATGTTGTGGTTAAAGGGAAAGCTCCTGTTGCTGATGATACTGATGGTGCAGCCATTCCCGTTGAAGATGACGTACCAGGGGAGAGGGTGATGGTGTATGACCCTGATAAACCCAGCATGGCCATTGGCACTGTGTACCCTAGCATGAAGGATTTTAGGTTGGCAACTACACGTGAAAACTGACCCTGATAGATACAAAGGTAAATGCAAAGGGCAAAAGAGTGCCCTTGGCATATTATTGGGCCATTGCAATCTGATTGGAAGACAGTAATGGTATTAAATTTCTAGCTAACATTGCAATTATTACTTGTATGTTTTCCCTTGTCATATGTGGGACAGAAGTTTTAATTTATTTCTTGTGGCAGGTCACAGTGTTGACTGACAAGCACGGGTGTACATCCATCAGTAGAAGGAAGACTACTACACGTACTAGTGCCTGGGTTGCTTCAAAGGCTATCCATGTCCTTAGGAAACATTAGGGATGGGTACTAAAGAATTGCAAATGAAGTTGCAAAATGAACGCAAATGCACAATTCACTACGACACTATTTAGAAGGGAAGACAATTGGCTTTGAAAGAGTTATATGGCAACTAGGAGGATAGTTTTCACTTGTTGTATAGATGGAGTGCTGAGGTCATGAGAAAGTCCCCTGGTAGTGTTATTGAGATTGACACTGAGGTTAATGGAAGGGTTTATTTTCACATATTTTTTTGTGCACTAAGCCCTTGCATTCATGGTTTTCTAACAGGATATAGGCCATATTAGTACAGACTCCACTGCACTTAATGGTAGGTGGAATGGACATTTAGCTGCAGCCACAGCTATAGATGGTCGCAATTGGATTTATCCACTTGCTTTTGGTTTCATAGATGATAAAACTACTGACAATTGGATATGGTTTATGAGGCAGTTGCATAAGGCTATAGGAGATGTGCCTCCTCTTGCTATTTGTACAGATGCTTGCAAAGGGTTAGAAGTAGTAGTGAACTGTGTTTTCCCTGGGGCTGAACATAGCGAATGCTTTAACCATCTTATCTAAAATCTCATAAAGAAGTTTGGGGAAAATGTTTTCTCACAGATGTATCCAGCAGCTAGAGCATATAAGATAGAAGTGCATGAGCATCACATGAATTCAATTAGGGAAGCTTGCCATGATGTAGACGTTTTGGCTTACGAATTACCATTCATTGAAGTGGGCGAGGAGTGGCTTTAACCCTGCCATCAAATGTGATTATGCACTAACAACCTTGCATAATGCTTCAATAACTGGATCAGGGACATAAAAGACCTTCCTGTTGCTGAGCTTACAGAAAAGTGTAAGGAGATGATAATGACCTTGTGGAACAAGAGGAGAAGAATTCCGACCCCATCATATAAACACACACACATGGGTAGCTCCTATGAACCATCACCAAGACTAGTTTATACTATAACGGCCTCTAGAATGCAAGGTTAGACAAATATGCAACTTAATAGACTAAGATCATCCCATACTAGCACATGTGGTTGTAGTGAAAACAATAAAGGGTGACATAGAATTCAGTCCTTAATCGACTCAAACGAACACTCCCCTTATCGATGTGCAACTACAACCATATGCACGACACTTGCCGCCCAAGTATAAAATCACGTTTTCCATCATTTTAGTTCACAATTACACAGAGAAATCACCTCTGTCCAGAAGTTATAAAATTCCTAAATTTTCATTTATAAAGTGACCACAATCTCTATTTGCATATATTTAGGCATGGCTAAGCAATTTGCATTTGTATAAGCATGTATAATCCCAATGAGCATAAGTAAAGTACTCTAACCAAATCTAAGGTTACAATCAATAAGGATCACAAGTTTTCAAGGTTGATTATGTAGCAAATAGGTTATAACTACCAATTTCCACATTTGAAATGTCAATAGTTGCAAGTACGCATGCAGTTTTGCAAATAACACATTTTATTCCCCCCAAAACATAGGATTCAATTTGTTCAAAGGAAGAGGGGAGAGCACTTGTCTTACTCTTGGATACCCTGAGCAACAACTATTCCATTCCTTCACCGATTTCGAATCCGTTCTCTCGAAACAATATAATGTACAACGTTCCAAATGCTCTAATATGCATGAGGTTTACACAATGGTTGGGTACTGACTTAAGTGAATTTAGGTGAAAGAATTTCAATTTTATCCCTTTGCATTTGTGAGTTATGAATTTTACAAGTTCTATGCTAGAATACATGATTTATTTCTTAGACAAGTTTTAAGAGGTAGTTTTGTCAAATTCTTATTTATAGCACTAAAAAGTACTATTTTTAATGAAGTGTGGTGAAAGAAATTTTAATTTGTCATTTGGCATTTGTGAGATATTGTATTTAGAACTTTTGTACGCGAATACGTCTAACTACAAAATAATATTAAATATCCAATTTACCATAACTTGTGTGAACCTAAGCAGTGGGGTTGGTATTGATTTTATATGAACCATGGTGAAGGATTTTCTATTTTATCTACTTCTATTTAGGAAATATGAATCTTGCATGTTCTAGACATGTATATGGTATCTATACTTGTATTCTAATATACATGTTTTTTGGGACCAAGTTCTGTGAAATCTAACCCTACATGATTAAAGAGAAATGTTTTGTGAATCTACTGCCATTTGGTTCAGCTCATTTAGGACTAATACAATTTTTCTATGATTTTTAGAAGTTCTTGCACATTCAATATTCTAAATAAAATACTTATCCATTTCACAAATCATAGAGGCGTTTTATCTACTAGTTTTGGTCAATACTTTGTTTATAGAATTAAAGAGCATATATTTATGAATTTTAGAAAGATCATGGTCATTTAAATTGGATCTACACTAATCGTCTGTGAAATTTAGAATTTTTTATATTAATGATGGACATTTGTTATATAAATTTTTGAGATAGTTCCTGTACTATTTTTGTTAAATTTTTCCTTATGGTATTAAAGAGCAAAATGTTTTGAATCTAGAAAAATTGGATTCATCTCATTTGGAGCTAATATGAATTTTAGAAGTTATTATCTATTCTATACACTAATTAAAGTATTTATCTATTACCTAATTTATAGAGTGCCTTCTGTACAAGTTTTGCTAGATCTTAGTCTACAGGAATAAAGTGCATAATTTTTTGATTCTAAAAAATTTTGATTCATCCAATTTGGAGTTAAAATGGATTTCCTATGGACTTTACAAGTTTACACCTTTTTCAGTTGAACAAATAATGTATTAACCAGTTTCTTTGAATTTTTCCAGATTTCAAATAAAGGGGTCCACATGTAAGTGATATTATCTTACAGAAAACTCCCTGGAACCCTAGAGAACTAAACCGGGGTCCTTTAGCACGTGTTATAACACGTTTTCATTAAGAGTCCTTTCTTTTATAACATTTTGGTCTTAGGCCCAATGTCAATGAGTAGCCAATATTACATTTTAAACCTTATGGTTCGTTGAATTCACCGAAGACATCCCTACCCAGGCTAGAACAGGGCAGCCATGGCTGGCGGCTGTGTTCGGCTTCACCGGCGGCGAACGGAGGGGAATTGCACGATGCAAACAAAATAGGAAATGTAGAGGACCTTCTTGCGCACCGTGGGTGGTCTAATCACGGGCATAGGCGTCTGAACTTGGCAGAAACGATGGCGCAAGCGGTGGCACAGTTCGGCTAGTGGAGGTGATTTGGAGCTATCACTACCAGAAAACGACGTTTTCGTGAGGGTGAGAGGGTGATGAATTTTCGTGAGGGTTTTTGATGCACCCTCACGAAAATCATTTTCGTGACGGTGTGATTTTCGTGACGGTGCATCAAAAACCTCACGAAAACATATTTTCGTTGACGAGGGCGCGGGGCACGGGGGCATGGGCGACCGAGCGCTGGGCGCGGGGCACGAGCGGGCGGCTGCGGGGCGCGGGGCACAGGGCACGGGCGACCGGGCGCTGGGCGCGGGACACGGGGCACGGGCGGGCGGCGGGGGACGCGGGCACGAGCACGGGCGACCGGGCGCCGGGCGCGGGGCACGGGGCACGGGCGGGCGGCGGGGGACGCGGGCACGAGCACGGGCGACCGGGCGCCGGGCGCGGGCACGGGGCACGAGCGTGGCGGTGGGGGGACGCGGGCACGAGCACGGGCGACCGATGGCGCCGGCGCGTCGGGCGCCGGGCTGTTTCTCGTCTCTTTTTTCCCAAGCCCAATTTAGATGTAAAAGAGAGCTGTCGGCGAAGTGGGACTGGGGGTCCACGTTCTTGTGGGGAGCGTGGCTCTCCGGCCACGCAGCCCCTCCGGCATACTTTCTGCAAGAAGAAAAGACCGGCTATGGTCATGCCGTTGGGCGCCCGGGGCTGCATCTCATCGGCTCGGGCGCGCGATGCCGGGGTCCGACAGCCGCGGCGCCGATGCCCGGGCCCGACGGCCGGGTGCCGATCCTTCCGGTGCCCAGACGCATCCTTTCTGATCCTGGGTGCCGACCCTAGGCCCGGGCCGATTGACCGACTACCGATGCCGACTACCAACTCGCAAAATACTCTCGCCACGTGGGGTCTCCGATGGCCCTCCGTGGACCCCGACGTGCAGTCAGAAGACTTTGACTAGGAGGCTTCCTTTTTTTCCACGCAGGCAGAGAGGGCGTGCGCCGTCACGTCTCCCTGCACATCAGCCAAGACGACAGATGACGAGACACTCCGTAAAAGCGATCCCGTCCACATCCTCACGCCCCGAAGACTAGCGCCCACGGCCGACCTACCCGGCATGGGGTCGCGGCAGACAGGGGGCGACGGGACGGCTCCACCAACTCCGGTGGGTGGCGTCGCAGGGGAGGGGCGCACAGGGAGAGCTCACCGGAAATATCTCCTCCGCGTACCGGCACTGTGGACTCCCTGAGCTCTATAAAGGAGGATCCAGCGCAGATGAGAGGAGCAGTTCAAGCTCGAGCATAGACAACAAGGCAACCTTTACTGTTCTTCTTCCCAAGTCTCCGGTTACGCTTCCGAGCTCCCCGGGTACACCTTGTAACACAACCATACACATTCTCCCACATAGCATACACACAGGACGTATGGTATTACGCTCCGGCGGCCCGAACCTGTATAAATCCTCTCGCCTCCTCTGTGTGCCATTGTTTTCTCGCCTTCTCCAACGCCTCGTACACCTGAGAAACAGCTCCCCTGGCCGAACCTCAAAAGGGGGGTCTCCCGACTTCCCGCCGTCGAGGCTTCGTCCTCCGACAGAGGCAGACTAAGGTCTCACGAAAATATAGGGTACAGTGCCATCGTCATCCACTCGGACAAGAAAGCACTAAACCAACCGGTGGCGTAAGTATTTCACATATGATTATACCCACACCAAAGCACTGCATCCCGTTAAAACTTCGAAGTTCAGGCGGGAGGATAGGTGACCTCCTGAGAAGTCCCTTCGGTGTGTAGGGTGACCCTTTTTCGTGACGGTGAGCACTCACCGTCACGAAATACCGGCCGGGTGGTTTGGTGAGGGTATTTTAACTCTCACAAAATTTTAAAATTCTGGTAGTGTATGGCTCAATTCCCTCCAAATCATGACATGCATTAACTCTTTTAGGCTACCAGGAAGCTCACTGTGGAATCGGCTGGGGCTGGCGGGGTCGGTACAGCAACGGCAACGTCAGGGATAGCTCGGCGGCGAGGTAGTTCTCTGGGTGAACGGCGGCGGATTGACTCGGCCAATAAGCTGTCAATACTAAGTGTCCAGGAGGTTAGTGAGGTCCTAAGGAGGCTATGGCTGTGAGGAATTGAGTTGCGACTCACCGGAGAGCGGGCAATTGACGGCGGCGACTCAGATCGGAGCCGGGGAAGACGATGGTCGATCTCCTCCGTCGGGGCTCGATTCTTGGGGCTTCCTTGGGCGTTTGGTTGGTCGGAACAGAGAGAGGCTGGTGGTGCGAGGGCTCGACCGGGACTCCTCTGAGGCGGCCGGAATGGGGACGCGAACCAGACGGTTGTCGCCAGGGCCGAGAGCACGCGTGACGGCGGTGCGATGACTTCAACTTGCGTGACATGGAAAGATAGGAGCGTGGACAGGTCAGGCATCGAGTAGAGGTCGCATTCCCGAGCTGAGATTGCGGCGAAGCTCACCCGAACGGCAGCGATGGCAGTCGAGCTCTCGCCGGCGTCGGAGAAGACGATGCCGTTCCCGGCAATTCTGAGGTGGAATCCCTTGGTTTCTCCATGGAACAGAATGAAGGAGAGAGAGATAGATGGTTGGCAAGGTGGCCGGCTAAATGGGTGAGCTCTCCTCGGCGTCGTTGTGGTAAGGTGTGGACCGGTGACGTCGACATGTGGACGAAGTGCGTGGCCGCGTCTGAGGGCGTGGGAGCTAAGCTGGGGCGTGTCCCGCGGCTGACAGGTGGGTCTAGGGGTCTTTGGGGCCCATGTGACAGTGAAAGAGTGAAGAGAATCTCCCAGAAGCTAAGCCTAAGAACTGTGCTAGCTAGCTGTTTTGCACTCTCGAATTTAATTACCTCTAAAGGGTTTTACAGCATGGCCAATTTACTGTGTGGGTAGTTGAGTATGTGACTTATTGACCTGCAAAATGTCAAAGCTAAAAGCCCTATAGTTTTAATGTGGTAAAAAAATAAAATAGGCATGGTAACACAGTTTTCTGTAGTTAATTATCTTTTAGGGGTTTTGCACTTATCATTTTATGTGGTTCCTTTGGAAATTAAATTAGGCCAAAATTTCTGGCTGTAGAATACATCTTGGTACACATTATGGCCAAAGGGCACTGCAATAAAAATTAAGGTTTTTGTTTGGTGAAGGTGAGAAGTAGGCAATCCATTTTAACTACATTCTAGATTTGTGCTTATTTGAGAGATTTTGTTGAGGTACTTGTTGAAGTGATAAAATCCAGGAAAATTTACAATAGACTAAATGTGTTGTGTAGTATTTATGAGAAATTTTTCATGGTTTTATGTTGAACCAATTATTTTTAGAAATCTCTAGCCTATTTAAATGCATATGAACCCTATTACGAAAATGTATTTTAAAAACCAGAAACAATCAAAAGAAAGCATGCATATGGAATGATAATTACTTCATTTGTTTCCATATTTTCATACATGATTCACAAAGTACTCTTTTGGGTGTGTTGCTTTTCCTATTCTCGTAAGCCAATTATTAAAATTTCTTTTTGCTAATCCCAATTCACTAGGTGGTTGTCTTTGTAAGAAATCCTAAGGCATTTTAAAATCTACAATGCTCGTGAATAATTGGATGAATTGTTGCCATTTTCATTTGACCCAAAAGATTTTAGAGGTTTTTATCGTGGGATTTTTAGCCGTGTTTTTTATTCTTTTATATTTTCATATTTTAACCCTGGGTAGGTGTAACATAGTTAGATTTTTCAGGGAAAATTTTTTACGAAATGTTTAAAGTTGTGGTTCTTTGTTTTTCTTAAATTGGAGCTCTTCTAAATCCCTTCTTCTTCCCTGTTCCCTTTGATTTTCCATCATCCATCTAAATTCATTTGTTTCCCTTGCAAACCGAACCCCTAAATTTCCCAAAATTCTCAAGACCATTTATGTGAAAATCATCCATCATTTTTCTATTCAAAATCATCTGAAGAGAATTCATAGCCTCTACTATTTGCTTTGGGGCCAAATCCATTCAAGTCCAGTCCATCTCTTCTTCCCTCCCCACCTGTCACTTCTTTTACTGTGTCACTCCAGCCACTCCAGCTTGGCCCAATGAGTAGCTCGACCCAGCATAGCTAGCCAGCCGAGCCGAGGTCTTTTACTGTTACTAATTTAATTTTTTTTTAATTTATAAAACTAATATTTGATTTAGTTTTTTTGCAGAAATAGACTCTTGCCGCCGTGGGCCACGGCAGTATTTAAAAACCGCCGTGGCCCAGGGCGGCGAATGGCCTGGCCGTCAGCGGGGGGCTAACGGCGTGGGCCGCTGTTAGCCGGGGGGGTGCCACGTGGCCTTGCCGCCCTGGGGGACAACGGCGAATGCCTCCAAGGGGCTGAATGCAAAAATACATTCGCCGCCCTGGGGAGGGCGGTTTTTAGTCCAATCGCCGCCCTGGGGGAGGGCGGTTTTTAGCCCTCCCCTATAAAATCCTTCGCGCACTCGCCGGCGCGCCATTTCCCCCTTCCACCTCCAGCGTTTGTCCGATAGAGCTGAGGCAAAGGAGGAGCAGTACAGCAGCGAAGCCCTCACGGATTTTTGAGCTGAATCCATGTATTTTTTGCTCTCCCTCCGTCATGTAGTGAATTTTTTAGACAAGTGTTAATTAGTACTAGACGCGTAGTGTAATACCCGACATAGTATGAAAATATTAGCGGTTTGGCATAACCATCGTTAGTGTTAAATTTATTTGACCGTACTAGAAGAACATAGCGGACAGGTAGTAAATTGCAAATATTTTAGAAATAAATATGCTCCGCCATGGCCATCGTTGGTATACATCATTTCGACACGTTAGATAAACCTAGCGTATAACTTTATTAGCGCCGCTGGGTTAGTTTGTAAATGTAGAAACGGTAATGGTTTGACTCATACCTATAGCCTTTTTATGGAACGAATATTGATTAGTACAGATTAATAACCGTAGTGAAAATCTTTTTTGTCAACAGAAATGGCAAATAGAGTTGTATTCGCGATATATCACGGTGAAGGAAATGTCAGAGAAGGACAATATGGGGTAGATTTATCGGAGTTCAACGTAACACAAAAGGGAATTATAGCTCCAGCTGAGAGAAGTTTTCCTGGAGTTTACAATTGGTTAATGAGGGGATTCGGATTAGATCCTCAAGTAAATGCAATTACGGTGTACGCACTGGTTAGCTGGGCTGTGGAAGGTTTTTGGTGGGAATTGATGCCAATAGATTCGCCGGCCAGCTGGGTATTTTTTGTGGAGAGTGCACTGCAGCGAGGATGGGTACCTAGCATCCTAGTGGTAGTGCATGACAGGGTCAGCATTGATCAGGCTGGTCCAAGTACAGCGGAAGGGTGTTAACGCCAAAATTTGGCACGGCTCATATCAGATTCGGTAAAGAAAGAAGCTATATCAACCAGAGGAAATTAATCCAGAAGAAGCCGGATTTGAGAAGGAATCGTGAAGACCACGATATGGCAGTTATTTATCTTATCTATTAGATAGTTTTATCTTTTAGGAAACCTGATCTCTTGTCCGATCGGGTCTGTTAGTTTTTCTTTTCTAGTTAGGAAAGTCCTGTTTCGTAGCCGATTAGGACTCTATCCACCCGGGCTATAAATATGTGCGCCCGGATACATTGTAAATCATCTCAACGATCAATAAACTTCGGCGCATCGCCACCCTTTCGACGGGTTCTTGCTTCTCGAGCGGGGCTGCATCGGTTAGGTCCGAACTCCTGCGAGAGGATAAGACTCGTCACCCCTTACCCAGGTGTATTTGCCCTGTCTACGGCTGCATCAGTTCGGTTCGATCTCTTAGGCCGATCAGGTATACCACATGACGAGTGCGTAGATCTTATCAGCTTACTGGGGGCGGTTTATCATCAGTTTGTGCTGCATCGGTTCGGTCCGACCTACTAAACTGCCAGTGATAAATCGTTCCTGCTAGGTTGATGGTTTTTGCGCAAGCGTCTTATCGGAATATATAGTCGATAAGTTATCTTATTACATCACAGTTGCATTAGGTCTATCGGCTCGTTGAGGTTCCTTTATTATTATCAAGCTATGCTGCATCAATTAGGTCTGAACTACTAAATTGATAATAATAGATTATCCTTGTCGAGCCGATCGGTGTATATGCGACATTCTATCGGAGTGCTTAGCCGATAGGTTATCTTTTTATAAAGCCGACTGTATTATCTTTACTATTTTGGTCATCTATATTATCATCGGTTTTCTAGCCGATGCACATGTGTTTCCTCGGCGGTCGGCTGGCTTACTATTCTGCCTATCTATTTTATCATCGGCTTCTAGCCGATGCACATGTTATACTGACAGCTTATCTATTTGTTTATAGCGTTATCGGTTTCCTAGCCGATACACAGATGCTATCGGCCATCGGCTACGAGGAGCCTATATCAGTCCGTTTCGGCCGATAGCCGATGTGTAATTGCTGCTGGTAGCCGGGCACGAGCGAGGACCCGGGCACGAACACAGGCGAGGACCCGGGAGCGAGGACTCGGGCATGAGGACCCGGGCACGGGCACGGGCACGAGACCCGGGCGCGGACAGCTGGGGCCCGGACACGGTTTTATCATCGGCTTACGGCCTATGCTCAAGTGTTCCTTCGGAAATCGGCTAGCAGTATTCTTATCGGCCAATTGATTCACTGAGTTAATATTTTCTCCTTGTCAATTATCGGGTCAAATTGACTGGCACGCCCGCGAACCTCAAGATTTTAGGACCTGCACTGGAGCTAAGCAGATCTCCCAGGCCTTCGCGTGTCTCCAAGACGCCGGACGGCCCCCGGCGGTTTTCGGCGTCAACAAAGGGCCCGATGAAACAGGGGAGCAAAATGAGGCAGAAAACGAGGGTGCCGGAGAGGAAGGAGGCCAAGAAGACATGGGACCGAGGGGGTTTGCAGATGAAGGGGAGAGACACCCAGGTCTAGTACAGGAGATGGAAATTGAAGACTCAAAACCTGAGCATATAGAGGATAATGATTCTTCGGAGGACGATGTATACCCAGCAGAATGGGACAACGAGGACTTCTCCGGACTCGTTGTCTCAGAGGGGCACACCGTGCCATGGGAGTATCGACAGAATGAAGTGGTGCAAGGTGCTAGATACGTCGAAAAAGTACAGTTGACAGAGGCTGTGAAGATGTGGGCCGTGTCACTTGGGAGGGAGTTCTGGATATCAAAGTCCACCAGATCAGTATACGAAGTGAAATGTGCAAGTTCAAGCGATGGATGTCCATGGAGGATGTACGCATCAAGGAAGAAATATGACGACTGTTGGTCCGTGTCAATCATGACGGAGCACAACTGCCATCTTCCGGGTGTTCAGAAGTACCACAGGAACATATCATATGCATTCATCGCTTCAGAGCTGTATTATGCTGTTGTGGAGAACCTCCGGTTCGAGCCCAAGTCAATTATCAGGCGCATCGAGGAGAAGTACAAGTACACCATTACATATGCTAAGGCATGGAGGGCCAAACAGAAGATAATTGAAAGGAGATTCGGCAGTTTTGAAGCTTCGTACAATAATTTGCCTCGCCTACTGGAAACCATCTATGCGAGGAATCCTGGCAGCTACTCCGAGATCAAAACTTTCCCATCGTTAGCAAATCCTGGGCAGAGCGTCCTTCGGTGGGCCTTCCTCTCTCTGCAGGCGTGCATGTTTGTATTTCTTCATTGCAGGCCCATTCTCTGTATCGACGGCACGTTCCTAACTAGAAAATACAGAGGGCAAATATTGACGGCAATCGGAGTAGACGGGAACAACCAAGTGTTGCCCGTGGCCTTTGCCTTCATCGACAGCGAGAACACAGAGAGTTGGTACTGGTTTCTGAAGCTGGTTAAGGAAAAGGTGGTGGGGATGAGGCCAGAGGTATGTCTCATACATGACCGTCATGCAGGGATGCTGCGTGCAATTGAGGAGCTGCGAAACGGCTGCGCAGACAAGGGATACCCTCCGGTGTGGGAAGATATAAAGAGCAGATGGTGCATGTGTCACATGGGCGCAAACTTTTATAAGCAGTTCAGAAACAAGGAGCTGATGGCCATGTTCAAACGTTTGTGCGCCCAGAATCAACAGAAGAAGTTCAATGAGCTGTGGAGGAGACTTGATGAGCTGACAGCTAAACATAGAGGCGAGAGTTCTGCAAGACCCGCAGCTAGAGGTATTGACGGCCCTGGAGCTCTAGGTGCACTTCCCACCGATGACGGTACATTCAGAAGGAGGCCCGATTCCTTGGTTAGCAGATTTTCGCAGTGGATCGAGCACGAGCCAAAGGAGAAATGGGCATTGTTGTATGATGAAGGTGGAGCAAGGTACGGCATAATGACCACGAACCTTGCAGAGGTCTACAACTGGGTCATGCGTGGTGTGAGGCAACTCCCCCTTGTTGCCATCGTGGAGTTCATCCTACATGGAACACAGACGTACTTCCACGACAGGTGCAGACAGAATGGCCCATCTATGGCCGATGGAAACCTTTGGTTCGGCACAAAAATGACAAAGTTCCTTGAGGAGAAATGCAAGAAGGCAAGAGAGCACCGAGTCCGAGTGCAGGGCACACGAGAGCGTAGATTTGAGATATTGTGTGCCGACAAGTCCAGGCGTGGCATATTCGCAAGGAAACCTGTGCAAGAGTGTGTCCTAAAGGAAGATGAGACATGCAAGTGCTCCTGTCAGAAACCAAGCTTGTACCACAAGCCCTGTTCTCATGTCATTGCCGCTTACGGGGAGTGCGGCATTGATGAACGTCAATATGTGTCTCCGTACTTTAGAAAGGAAGCAATCATGCATACATGGAGTACCGAGATTTTTGGTTTCGGCATCGTCGGCACTTTCACTGAAGACACAAGCCCAGTTTATTACATCCCTAACACGACGAAGGCAAGGAACAAGGCAGGCCGCCGTCGGACACAGAGGATTCACAATGATATGGACGAGTCCGAGGCCGGCGTTCGCGCTCAACGTTGCAGTAGGTGTGGAGAGGAGGGACATACCTACAAGAAGTGCACGAAAGACGCCGAGGCCCCAAGTGCAGCGGAAGTTCCTATGGAAGGATCAGGCGCCGATGGAAGGCGGCCAACTGGGGAAGGCACCATTGATAGGCAGCGTCATCGCAGGCGTCCTCGTGCACCTTCGGGTTATGTTGTGTAGTATAGCCGCTGGTTGCTGATGTAATCTCCCTGACTGTTATGTTGCTGCCTATTCATTTTCTGACTGTAATGCACTATGTTTAATTGAGCTAATCCGTTCCGCTTCTTTTTCCTTGCAGGTATGGACGACCAGACGCCTGAGCTGCTGGATCACGCCACCGATCAGTCCCATCGGTCGTTTCTCTTGGCGGTGCATAACCTCGAGCTCGGTACCTTACGTCCTCGATCTTCTAGGCGACTCCTTCCCGTGGACACGAGGTTCATGACTAGGTACGTACGAACATTGTACTGTGAAGCTGTATATGTGAACTTACTAACTTATTTTGTTTTGATTGTCAGGTTGCGGGAGGCAGGCCTTCTGCCGCTGTGTAGGCTGGTAGCAGCCGCAGTGGACCCGAATGACCCGGCGAAGAAGTGAGGTATCGACCGATCGTTGATCACAGCTCTTGTGGACCGGTGGAGACCGGAGACGCACACCTTCCACCTCCCATGTGGTGAGATGGCCCCCACGCTGCAGGACGTCAGCCTCCTCCTTGGGCTGCCTCTAGCCAGCGATCCGGTGGGCCCAGTTGACAGGCTCCAGGCGTGGCGAGAGGACATCCTGTAGTGGTTCGCCCCGGTTCACCGTGCTCCGGGGCTTCCCCTCGTCGGCGAGATCTCCCCGTACACGCATACGGGCCCCCCTCAGGCTTGGGTACTGAGCTACACGGTAAGAATGCTTTCTTGTTGTTTTATGTTTGTCCTTCAGTCCGTACTAGAATTACAGTGTCAACTTCCTTATATGTTACTACAGTCTGATCAGCTAGACTTGGAGGCCGACGCGTACTCACTACAGAGGAGCCTGGAGGCGTACCTGTTATAGCTGTTCGAGTGGGTGATGTTCACCAACTCGCACGGCCACGCAGTCGACAAGGGCTTGATCCCTTACGCGAGGGAGATAGCCAATGCCGAGGACGGTGATGTTCCCCAATACAGTTGGGGATCGGCAGTCCTTGCCGCCACGTACAAGGGTCTGTGCAACGGCTGCAGGAAGACCGACCCAGAAGCGGTCTTCACGGGTTGTCCACTCCTCCTACAGCTCTGGGCGGCAGAGCGGTTCGCGATTGGCCACCCCGTGGTGGACCACAGTCCGTACGAGTCGACCCTGTACGTGGATGTCCTACCGGAGGCCTATCCGACGATAGGGACGGTGTGGTGTCGTCGTGAGGTATGTTCGGTGTTAGAACCGTCTCGGTTTTTTATGTTACTTGGACTAACGAGAACTCTTTACCTGTTTGTAGCGTCGGTACGCTCACGTGCAAGTGCAGAAGTCGTACCCAGACTTCGTCATGGAGTTCGACAGAATCACGGACAACGACGTTGTCTGGGAGCCGTACAGCGCCGAGGCGGTGAACGCGCGTGCGCCGCTTGGGCTGTCGTCCCTCTGCACCAGGGACCAGGCGTACTGGCTGACGATGACGCCGATGCTGTTCGACATTTTTGTCGAGCCGCACTACCCGCAGCGTGTGATGCGGCAATTCGGTATGCGACAGACCTTTGGCCATCCACGACGCCAGGGCGTACCGCAACACATTCACAGGTATGTGTGGAAAAGAATATTCCGTATTGTTATGCATTGTGTCACCGGTTGTGCTCTGCAGGTTAAATCGGCGTGGCCAGACCGCCGGCAGGTTGTGGAGACCCACGGTCATCGAGTACATCAATGACTGGCTCATAGCCACGGAGAACGTCATCACGGAGATGCACCCCCACACAGCCGACAGGTACGAGCAGTACCTTTCCTGGTACCAGGCCTGTACCAGACTACAGATGACGTTCACTCCCGGGGCTCCACAGGCGCACGTCACGGGGGTGCGAGACGCATACCCGATACACCACGACCAGGACTACTTCCGCGCGGTGAGTCAATGGTTTTCATACTATTTTCAACGCTAGTTACCACGCGCAACTAACCACGCATGTCCTGCTGAACAGGCGGACGATGCTAGGCAGGTCCACACGGAGCTCGACCTACTGCGGCAGCGCCTCAAGGCTGGCATCCCTCTCACGCAGTAGGAGCAGACGATCACGTTCGGCCAGATGTGCAACACGATGCGCTCGGTCGTCCGTGCTCTGACTTGTCGCCGTTCCGATGCAGCCCCGCCGATGCAGATACATATGCGAGGTCCCCATGGTGAAGGGACATCGGCAGAAGCGGCGGGTTCTGCAGGGGCCAGTACGTCGTGGGGAGCAGGTCCTTCTGGTACCGCCGGAGGATCGAAGTCGGCAGCCTCCACCCTCGGGTGAGGATTGTCAGGTACGTCAGGTTCGAACATATTCTCCATAACTAACTGCACTTTTTATTCGGCTAACGCAAACTTTTCTTTACCAGACCCACCCGGCGGATCTCACCACCACCTGGGGGACACTGGTTGGGGATCTGCCCGGAGCACCTCTGCTTGGATCTCTACTGAGGACGACCTCGTTCTGGAGCAGGACGTGATCGGGTCGTCACAGCTTGGAGGTGCACCGCACACACAGCCGCACGACGCCGGTGCTTCCCCTGCTGCTCAGGCGGTCCGAGCCACCCGTGGGGTACCGGCGGATCGCCTGACGTACTCACGCGGGCACGTGCGAGCGCAGCCTAGGAGGACGAGGAGGTGTATGACCTAGGGGCTATTGTTGTATTTATTTATTTATAGGTCTCGCATAACTTGTTTAAATTTTTCATGTCCATATTCACCCCCTCTAGGCTCGATCCCATCCTTCAGATCCGATCTTTCACAAATATTTACAACGGTACTCCATCCTGTCTGTACCATTTTAAAAGGACAAACCACTTTCGGCCCATACCATGCGCGAGTACGAACCACCTTTACTTGCATAATATAGGCCGCGCGTGCGCCACATTGCGACAAGCAAGCTTTCGGCGCGTCGCTTTAGTCATGCGTCGTCACGGGCATTCTGAATACATGGTCGGCCACTTCAACCGCTTTTTGCATATGCATGTCCCTTATATTTTGACCTGTACGTCTCATAAGGAAATAGACGCACGACAACCTATATAAAAGCACCATCATAGTAGCAGAGGGCCTTCACCCAGCCCCTCGGGCAAACGTCGCACCGTTTATGAACTACGGCCACTACCTGCCTCACTAGTTTCCTTTTCTTCTTGTAGCAGCATCGAACAATGCCTCCTACACCTCTTTTCGTGGAGGATTGCAACTGGCGATATTTAGGTTTCGCTTTGGTACTGCCACCTTGGGCTGAACGCTCGATATGCCTTTGTGGTGACTGTTGCCGGCTACGCGTATCTCATCAGGAGGAGACTTACGGCTGGAGATACTTCCAGTGCATGCACCGGAGTCCCCAGGTACGTGTTTCAGTCAAGTTTTTGTCATATTCGTTTTTACGCCCACGACTTTTACACCAGGATATTTACCTTAACAGACCGAGGGAAGATATTGCGGCTTCATCGAGTGGATTGACAACGACAACCCGGAATATGACTACCTCCCGTTAGACGAAAGCATGGCGCAATACATGGCCAGGAGGGCGGAGCACGAACAACATCTAGAGCTAGAAGGGGCAGACTGGAGAAATCAACCTCTCGGACTACCGCGATGGGAGGACCGTCCAACGTGGGCTTGTGGTGATCGTTGCCAGGTCGTCAGGTCGAGAAGGCCAGGAACTCTGTGACGCAGAAGTTTTGTTTGTCCGAACATTCCTAACGACGATATCGATGTAAGTTCAGGCCGCACTTTACTTCCTGCAGATAGTTTACCTTCACCAAACATGATGAATTTACTAATCAAACTCGTCCCACAGGATCCTCCAAGGAGGTGTCAATTCAGACAATGGATTGACAATTTCACTCCGTCAGATCTATCACGGCACTAGAACATGCAACTAGAATCACCAGCCGACTACAACCTGTCTAGATCGTACCATGAACGAATCGCCCGCTTTTTTAGGAACCGGTGACTCAAATGAGCGGATAAATTGTACTGCTCACAATGTAGTATCCGTTGTTGTATTTCGTACTATGGGTGTCGTATTCATCATGCCACAATACGAACGGCTCGCATCTAGCTAATATCACTATGCTATTGTACGTGCACTACGTTAAGTATCGACCGAGTGGATGACGAATAATACAATATATTGTCTCCCAATGTCGAATTAAAAATCATTCAGTACGTACATTGCGCAACAATTTGGGAAAAAATTCTTAGGCCCTAACATTCTGTTCGCCTGGGGTCCTAAGCCCCTCACGTAAAATGGACCGACCTATTACCATGTCATTAATTAAGTTTTACCGAAAATAAACTTGAAAAAATGATCAGTACGATTTTACAAACCAACGCCCACCATCGTCGGATTATAAAAAAAAACTTCAAAAAACATACCTTAAACCACGATTAAAACTAAATTTTGTGAAGCGTGTAGGCCAAAGACGGGGAAGAGTGGATTGCGAGTGCCGATCCGGACATACGAGGAGTGGAATGCGAGTGGCGATCTGGAAATACCCTCAGTTTGACAAGTTTTCTTCACGACATGAACAATCTATGATATTTGGTTTTTTTAACATCGATCCAATAAATACAATGGCACAATAAATCGAATTTAAGAATCTAATTTTGAGAAATAATTTTTCAAAATTTTTGGAGTTAAAAATTAGCAAGAAAATTTTCAAATTTGGTAATTTGCAAATGGCTCCAGGGGGCCGAGGCCTGGGCTGGGCAATGGTCCGATCGGGAGGGGGCAAGATCGGGGGTATTCAGACGGTCCGATCCCTAGACAGACGGTCCGATCGAGGGGTATTCGGACGGTCCGATCCCTAGACGGACGGTCCGATCTGGGGCAACGGTCAGTCCGATCAACGGTCCAATCTGGCGGGCAATGGTCCGATCTGGGGATTCGGACGATCCGATCCCTGTGCGGACGGTCCGTTCGCAATCGCCGTCTTGGGGAACGGCGGCGAATGTATTTTTGCATTCTGCCCCCTAGAGGCATTCACCGCGCTGGGGCGGTAAAGCCACGTGGCCAACGGCGGCCCATGCCGTTAGCCCCCCTGACGGCTAGGCCATTCGCCGCCCTGGGCCACGGCGGTTTTTAAATACCGTCCTGACCCACGGCGGTAAGAGAATATTTCTGCAAAAAAATAAAATCAAAAATTAGTTTTATAAATTAAAAAAAATTAAATTAGTAACAGTAAAAATTCGCCGAGCCGATCTGCCGCTCGCCGGCCGACGCCGCCACCATCGTTGACCGGAGTGCACGGTCGGGATCGCGCTGCCAGCTTCCCTCCCAGCTCGCCATCTCGCTGTCGTCCTGCGTGCTTTCCACCTCGACTGAAGCCGCTCGAAACCAGACAGCTCGAGATCGAACCACCTCTCTGCAGAAGCAGAACCAACCCTCACCATCGATCTCCCCTGCCATGTCCCCTACTTGAGGCACAGATGCCGTCGTCTTCATTGTTTTCTTCTCCTCCAACAACACCCTGTAGCCCCAGCTAGAGAACAGACCAGGCCACCGTCTTCTATTGGAGCAAGAACCTGCCATGGCTGCCATGGTCGATCTCCCTACTCGAAGCTTCTCCCAGTGATTTGTTGCGCCAGCAGCACCTCCTAGCAGCAAGGAAGATTCCGTCTAAGGTCCCTCTCTTCCTCCTTGCCTATATCAAGCTCCTACCGAGCTCCAAAGTGCCGCCATGGCCATCACCATGGCCAGCATAGCCTGCATCTCTTCCCTCCCCAAAAACCACAAAAACGGAAATCCCTCGTGCGAGAACGCATGATGCTCCTTGGTTCCCATCCGTTCCATTACCGGAGCTGCCACTTACATGCCCGGGGTCGCTGTAGTTCCAGATCTGGAACTCATGTTCCGGCCAGTACAGGCATCCTCTCCGAAAACCGGCGACACCTTCGAGCCCGTGACCCTCGGGAACGCACTTTGCTTCAGGCGTTCTCCTCAATCCAATGCCACAACCCAGTCTCCATTCTCCCCATCTCCACTGTTCTTTCTCTGTCTGTACGTTTCACAGGGAAGAAGATGAGTGCCAGCTGGGCACTGTTCCCTCTTGGCTGAGCCCAGCCAACTCACCCGGGCCTCTCCAATAGTGACCAAACCACTATAAAACCAGCCCAATTCAACTGCATTAGAGTTTTCTCTCGGTTCGCCTCCGGTTCAGCCAATTTTACACAAAAATTCTTCTGGTTTTCACTTATATTATCTAGTAGATTAAACCTTGTATCATTCCCTCTCTCAAACATCATAAACCTAAACTCTATAGTCTTCTTGTAAATTCAAAATCCGTCAAACCTCTAATTTATCCATTATTTTCATTCCAGCTCCAATTCTCGCTATTTATTTTATTGTTTATTTATAGCATTTTGTCCTTGTAGGCTTATTTGCATTTACTGTGTGTGCGCTAGATCGTGCGAAAGACCCCGCAGGAGCTGACGTGGACCCGAAAGGCTACACTGAAGCTTCAGAAGGCCATATTTCGCAAGGCAAGCCATAATTCCCTCCTTTGATCAGCTTGAGAACCTAAGTAGAGAACCACTTAGTTTCTTTCATGCATTAATTATTTATAAATTTATTTTGGCGTATATTTTAATTTCTAATAATTTTGCTAATTTAGTTAGTGTCCAATTACTACATTGTTATTATTGCCAAACCCCTTTGAATTGTTATACCATGTTTATTGTCAGTCTAGGCATAGACTAAATTACACACCATGATATTATAGTGGATAATACCACCAAACTCCTGCACTCACAAATTGATTTGCTTGTCGTCACCTGATGATGGTATCGGGCAACATAAAATGTTGTTTTATGTGAGTCACTTGCTTGAAGTGACATGGAAGTTAATTTCAGTGAAGATGGGTGATCCGAACTGTGAGGCCACGTATTACTGTGCTTAAAATGCGCATGTGCTTGTGTTAGCTTTGGTTGCTTCTCCAGATATAAGGACAAACCCCTTATGCCATGGAAAGTGATATAATTTGCACCCATCCATAGGATCAAGTAATCGGACTTAGCTTAGTACATTGTCCCACTATACGGAAGACTGTGGGGTGGCTCTATGAGCAGGTTTAGGGGTGGACATGTGCAAGAGGCTTTGGCCAGGTTAACATGATCCATAACAGTGGAACCCGTGAAAGCAGCGATGGTTCTATGCCTTGCTTAGGCCCAGCAAGTGCCCGACTGCTACGACGGATTTATATCCCACTGGGCAGTAACTAGTAGTAAGTAGTAAGTGGGACTCAAACGGCTCTGTTGTCCTCAGCCTTGCAAACTGTTGACATCGTGTGGGTAAAGCTGAGCAGTCTCTGCAGAGATGAGTCTTTAAATCATTTGAATGTGCCATGCTTCTGGTTAAGAAGCTATGTCATGGGGTGAATCCTATTTCTCATGGTATGAGTAGATTTTGTAATTATAATATGGACATGATTAAGATAAGGAAGATGGTGATTAATATTGCTACCATTTTAAAGTTCTCGATTTATAACTGTTTGCAAATAAAATGTTTATCAAAATAGGGCAAAACTATATGAATATGCTTATTATGGAACTCTCCTTGATGAACTCTGTCCTTGTATGCCTTGCACGAATTTTACTTGAATTGTTGTGGCTCGTGGTTGTTGGGTACCTCGGTACTCACCTCTTGCATAAAAATGTGATTCAGAGGACTAGTTCTTCGCTAAGGAAGCGCAGGAAGGAGAAGATTTCTTCGTTGACGAGGAGTTTTAGGTCTAGTTCTAAGTCGGCCTGCTCTCAGGTGTGCCTATGGTGGTCGTTGACTTTTGTGTATAGATCTTTTGCTTGTAGGTTAGGTGTATGTTGTAAATTTGGCCCGTCGGCCCCTAAAACGTGTTGTATTATGCTTTATGTAATATATTTTATGTAAAACTTGGTGTTATGTAATTGAAGTAGTTCTGTCTATCAATTTGTGCGTGATCGAAATTCTGGACGATCACGGGTGGTTTTGGGATACTGTACTCAAACCGGGTATCCCCACAGTAGGTTTTTAGCTTGGAAATTTAACTAAGAAAAATTTTAACGTACCCTTTTACTAATTTGTTTCGATTTCATGTAGAAAACCATAATATTTTACTTTCAAAGGCTTTTTACTAATTTGTTATAATCGAGTTTTAAAATTTGAAATTCAGGTATGTTACGATGTGCTTGACATTGAGGGGGCTTAGGCCATGTTGAGGGGTTTGGCGACCATCCCAGAGCTCTAGTACGAGCTCTCCACGAGGGAATTTGCCACACTGATTCCGCACGTCATAGCCAACCGGACCACCGAGGCCTTGGCCCTCGCCGACCTGCTGCTCGTTGTTGGCATGAATAAGGACGGCGAGGTCCCCATGTGCCTCGTGGCCTGCACCCCTAGCCTCAACAACATGTCCAAGGTCATGTCTGGGCTCCCGCCGGAGATTGACGGTGAGAGGTACACAAAAGTCAAGAGTTTCCTTCTCTGGTCGTTCAAATTGGATGTCGTGCCCTCACTACGCAAGAGTGGCTGCCCCGACAAGTCATGCTCCGCCGACGAGACCGCCAACATCAACGAGTTTCATGCCATCTGGGCCTTGATGGCTAGAGCGGAGCCATATGCCTTAGAGATGCCCCCCTTTTGCCGCCACCACCAGTCGGGCAATTGCCTGCATATAGGCACCAAAGCATAAGACAATTTTGGCCTTTACATATATATCACTATCAATTCTACCCACCAGCTCGATGTCCGATCTTAATGATCAGATGACACATGTAAGCTAGTTGTATTTACTGCTTGAAAGTTGGTTCAAATAATTAAGCTGTCAAAACAGTTATGTACTACTCGCAATTGGAGATTGGTTACAGCTCTTATATTACAATTCAGCCATATCTACTCGCAAGTGTTGTTTTGATGTGAGATAATTCTATTTTACATCCTCAAACTTTACCGAAGTCTAAAATTCATCCCTAAACTTTAAAACCAGATACTATCCTTCTCTCAACATTGCATATCATTCACTTTTCATCCTTTGGCCATAGTAAAAGTGGTTTTGGATGACACGGTGGTGTGTTAACGTTGTAATTCTAAAAATACTAATGCCCCAAAAATATTCTAATTTAGAGCATCTTTAGCAATAGCCTCTATTTTAGATCCCTCAAAGGTTAAATGGGGGTTGTCTCCATTTCCTTTGGATCCCAAAAATGTCTCAAACTCCAACAACAGTCTCCATTTCTCAGCTTACATTTCTTTTTAGATTGTATTTTACCATAAACTATAAGTATATGCCTAGTTTGATACTATAATAATTGAAACATAAATATTTATAACGCATAACATTCATCCATATACAATAGAATTATTTGAAACACCACAATTCAAATATGAGTATTGCTAGCAATAATACTCATATATATAAAAAAAAAGATAAATAATGGGCCGAGCACACCGGCCAGTGGATGGCGGAGCACGGAGGGCCGGCACCTGGCCGGCGGGTGACCGCGTGGGGTGCCGCCTGGCCGAGCGCCCTAGGCCGATAGTGGGCAGAGCGCGGTAGCCAACGGATGGCGGAGCGCGGCGAGCTAGCACCTGGCCGGCGGGCGACCGGTCGATGTGATGGCACGCGAACATGGGTGGGGAATTAGGAGCCAAAAAAAACATGGATATGGGCTGTTGTATAGAGCTCCTAGGACTACAGGCTTGGGGAAAAAATTTGAGAGCCTTCTCATTTTGGGGCCTCTAGTAGAGTCCCTGTTGAACCTAGTCTTTTTTCTCAACATCCAAAAACTGTTTGAGAGCGGTGTTTAAGGTCCTTGTTGGAGATGCTTTTAAAAAAAAATCTTAAAGTCAATGTATTTACTTGCAAGTTGTTTCAAATAAGCTCACAAATCAACTTTACGCCCTCTGTAACGCCCTAATTTTCTTGAGGTGTTGAAAATTAATTTAACAAAATATATCCGCAAAAGTCCCATTCTTGGTTATGGTCTAGAGAGCCGTGCTAGGATCTCAATTTATTTCCTATTTGATTCCTTAAAATTCCTGACTCCAAAAGTAAATCCGAAGCCTTCTTTTAAGAAAACAAACCTCAGGCCTAGCCTTAGAGATTTATTTATTAAAGCTACCTGGGGAGACAGCTAGATTTGTAGAGAAGCCCCTGAAAACTGCACAAATTACACATTGAGCAACAAACATACAGAGAAGGGCTCCAATAGATTTAAAAAGCAATCAGCTCCCTAACTCTAATTCTTCCCCTGCTCTAGCCAGATCAATGGCGACGGCTCTCGGTGCATGAGCACCTAACACGGGGATCCGGCGGGACCCCCCTTTTGTGGGCTCTGTCAGGGAACAAATGCACTTGGTTTGACATAGGGAAGAATGCAAACAAATGAGACAAAGCAGTTATACAAGTTCAGGCCGCACGGATGCGTAATAGCCTACTCCTGTTATGCTCTTGATTGCTTGCGAAAGGTGTTTCTTGGGCTTAGGCTCCCAGAGGTTAGGGTTGCTTGTCCGAATTCATCCCTCTCTCCACTTGGCCTTGACTCTCCCCTTATAGCTTTTTGGGGGAACATCACAGTTGGCAGGCCATCCAAGTGGAGAGAGCTATTACAGAATTAGGTACGGTAGGTCTTGCCACCCTCTGATCAGTGGGCCAAACCATCCGCCACATGCCTTGGCACGGCGGGCACTCGCCACACATCCTTCTAAGGCCGTCCAACACCAACTAGGAAAAAGGGCCTGCTACGCTGGCCGTGGGGCCCTCTTGCCAGTCTTCCATGGAGCCTTTCGTTGGCGAGGCACCCCATCCCATCCCCTCTGCCCCCATCTACAACCTCCCAACCCCGATGTCAAGCTCCTCCGACTAGATCCTCCCCCAACCTCCACCTTCCGATGGCTGCTCCCCACGTCTCTGCTGTAGGTCCACCAGCCATTGTGCGTTGGCAGAGAACCGCTCAATTACCTTTTTCTTCCATTCACAGTGGAGCGGCTCCATGGCCGCTACCACCACCGGCCTCAAGGAAGAGCTCCTGCTCGTCAACACAGAGGTCCTTCACCACTATTAGCTCCGACAAGCATGACCTTTCCTTCTCTACCGATGCCTCGCTATGTAGCGGCCTCTCATGTTGCTGCCTGCTCGCTCTCACCATGCTCACGGCCCAAGCATCTTGTCGGCGTCAGGTTGCACCACGGCGGCAACGGCAAAGGTGTTCCTTCTTTGATAGTGCGAGGTGGTGGCTCTGCACCGGCTAGGAGTCTGGACAAGGTCAAGCTAGATGTCCTTTAGCACTCGCAGGTCACCTTGCTAGTGGTGAGGGAACTCATCGCTGTCGTACGGGGGCGGTGGCGAGAGGTTGCCGTCCACGCTAAACCACCCATCTAATCCCTTCCCAAAGATAGGTATCAGGCTTGGTGCCCCACAGCTATCAGGTCTGGTATCTAGGTGTCGTGTGGTACCCACATGATACCAGACCAAATACCCATAAGTACTAAACTTGGTACCCACCTGGTATCATACAGTTGAAATGGGATCCTCTACGATAGCAGCCTCCTTATAATAATGATCAAAATGTGTTATTCGTAAATAGCCACAATTTTAGAGTGTTGGGTGGCCACGTCACGTTGTTAGATTATCCTACAACTACAACAAAATGCATATAACGTGTATATGATCTCACAGACACCTTCTGCTGACAGTTGTAGTTGTATATAGATATTATTGTGCCATAAATCTGAAATCAAACTGGACTGTGAGTAACTGAAATTACCGTTCTAAGAATTGCGCGCAATCTGAAATATGATTGCGGTTCTGGTGGGGCTCTAATCTGCGACGCGTCACGCGTCGAAGGAGGTCGCGAACATGTCGTGACAACATCTGCGATGTACGTACATGTAGGGGTGAAAACGGTTCGGATAATATCCGCTAACCGTCTGAAATTTCGGATACGAATAGAATCGGTCGGATAATTTTCGGATAATCTCGGATTCGGATATGGAAACGGATAATTTTTTTTGGATACGGATACAGTAAAGACATTATCCGGTGGATTTCGGATTCGGTCGGAAATTATTCAGAAAAATTTTCGGATATCCGGACAAATTAATCGGCGCACCTTCAACGTGACATGGAATGGAAGAGTTATGAGGGAGACAGGCACACAGTTCATGCGATGGCGATGGCCGTCGACCGCCGCGCCGGCGCCACCGGCGAGGACGGCAGCCGGGAGTCGCGAAGCCGCCGGCGCCGTGCTGCCGCGAGCCGCCGCTGTCGCTGCTGCCCGCGAGGCCTCCGGCGCCGCTGCTGCCATGAGGCCGCCGCTGCTGCTGCTCCTCGCGAGCTGCTCGCGAGGCCTCCGACGCCGCTGCGTGCCGCCGTTGCTCGCGAGAGGAGGAAGGAGATAGGGGAGAGAGAGAGGGAGCAGTGAAGATAAGGGAGAGAGGGAGGAAATGAGTGGCTGTGATAGATCAGCTGGGAAATTTGCTCTGCTCGCTCTAGTTATCAGTATCGGTTGGCTGTTTAGATCTGTACTGATGTTTTATATATTATATATCGGTATCGGTCTTTTTAATGAATTAGTATTGATGTTATTAGTGTCGATTTTTTAATAACTAGCATTGAGCGCGGATTAGACGAGTGGTAAAAACTCTCTATTAGTGTCGGATTTTCTTCAACCGGTTTTAATAGGGAGGTACGAATGGCATGTTCTATAGCAGTGTGCCTAATTACACCGCTATATGTGATCAAATTAGTAATATATTGTTGATATAGATGCTTCAATTTTTTGTATCTGTTGTTTAGCTAAAAATTTGAAAAATATTGATATATTGTTTTACAAAAAAATAATAAGTTGTCTTTCTTCGTTGGCTTCTAAAGTTCAGTTGAGGGGTTTTTATATTCGAATAAATATTCGTTACCATATTTGTTCTGATTCATATGTCGCTTCCGTATCGTGTATCCGGTAATATTCGATTCGTTTTTGTATCGAGGTTTCCAATTCTGAATCCGATTCTGAAAAAAATATGAAAACAAATACGGTATAGCTAGTTTCCGACCGTTTCCGATCCGTTTTCACCCCTAGATACGTACATGTGCTGTCGCTTCATTCGGATAGCAAGCACAGGCGACATCCTAGCCTAGTCTTGAATTTTTTTTATTTTTATATTTATTTAATAAAATATTTACAAAACTACATTTTTATTTCAAAAATTTACAAAAATATACTCCCGCCGCCCTTTGGGAGGGCGATATGTCTGAAATCGCCCTCCTAGAGGGCGATATTGTTGACGTGGCTGACGGCCGTTGCCGGCGGCCCACGGCCGTCAGATTTTGCAGGCGCAGCCCCCGGGCCACACAAAACCGCTCTCTGAGAGGGCAAGGGGGCCGCCTGTAAAAATCCGGCGGGGGCGCGGGCCAGGGCGGGCGCGGCCGGCGCGGGCGCCGGCCGCGTGCGAGGGGCGCGGGCGAGGCGAGGGCGAGGGCGCGTGCGGGGCGCGGGAGCGGAGGGGTGCGCGGAGGCCGGGGACGCCGGACGCGCCCTCGCACGAGCGGGCCCCGGCCTCCTCGGCTCCTCCGCCTCGGCCGCCCCCGGCTCCTCCTCCGCCGTCTCCCGCTCCTCGGCTCCTCCGCCTCGCGTCTCCCGGCCTCCCTCCCGCCGCCTCGGCCGCGCCCTCGCCTGCGCCGGCGCCCCTCGCACGCGCCGGCGCCCCCGGCCTCCGCCGCCGCCCCCTCCGCCTCCCGGCTCCTCGACTCCTCCGCTCGGCCGCCTCCCGGCTCTTCTGGCTCCTCGCCGCCTCCCGGCCTCCCTCCTCCCGCCCTCGCCTCCTCGGCTCCTCCCCCGGCGCGCCTCGCCCCGCGCCGTGCCGCGCCCTCGCCTGCCCGCGCCCCCTGGCCGATTTTTACAGGCGGCCCCTTGCCGCCCTCTCAGAGGGCGGTTTTTGTGTGGCCCGGGAGGCCGCCTGCAAAATGGCTGACGGCCGTGGGCCGCCCGCCAACAGCCGTCAGCCACGTCAACATATCGCCCTCTGAGAGGGCGATTTCAGACATATCGCCCTCCCAAAGGGTGGCGGGAGTATATTTTTGTAAATTTTTGAAATGAAAATGTAGTTTTGTAAATATTTTATTAAATAAATATAAAAATAAAAAAAATTCGCCTAGTCTTTCACCCCACCGTGCGATCCAGTTTTTGGCCCATAAATTTCCAGACCGAACTGTTATGTCATTATATATGGCCCAGCTTTTTTATTTCTTTTTTTATTTCTGGGATGGATAAGTTAGGATAAAACCACGTTAGAACCGCAAAATGCAAAAAAAAAAAAAAAAACAACAACATGAACCATAATTAGCGTTCAGGCTCCCTTTGGCGTCTCGATGGGGCTTTTGATTTTCGTTTAGATCTAAATAGTAGGGCCTTTCGTCTAAAAACTAGAAAACTTTATGTAAAAATTATCAAATTTTTTACTCACAAACTTTATTCACAAATAATAAAATTTGTACCCATAAACTTTATCCACAAATAACAAATTTGAACTTATTCATACATAACAAATTATGTATTCAAAAACTTTATGCATAAAATAACAAACCTTGTACTCATAAAGTTTATTAATACAAATTTGTCCAGGTAAATTTGAAATGTATTAAAAAACTAATTCAAAAATAAAAATCTTTCTTTCCCTAT
The DNA here is from genome assembly GCA_003991445.1 of Oryza meyeriana var. granulata. Classification (NCBI taxonomy): domain Eukaryota; kingdom Viridiplantae; phylum Streptophyta; class Magnoliopsida; order Poales; family Poaceae; genus Oryza; species Oryza meyeriana. Next base: position 404,108 of record RYFJ01001733.1, on the reverse strand, counting down.
TAGTAAATTTGTTTAAAATCATTTTAAATATGACATTATATGTTTGATGGTCATAGAATAAACAAACAGGCCATTAGAATTCAAAAGGAGAAGGAAAAAACACTAGCTCATCTGGCCCAAAAAATGGCCTTGCTAGCCTCCAAGCCAAACGCCTGGATACACATGGCCCATGCGGTAACGCCATATACGCGAGAAAGAAAACGGAGAGAAAGAATCATGATGCCAGATACGCCTAACAGGAACCCCAAAAAAGGGGATGGATCAGCACACAAAAAAGGAAAGTCTATGCGTTCATGCGTGCTCGTCACGCGCGCATTCGCTAATTATGAATTTTTGCGGTTCTAAACACTAGCATTTTTCTAAAAAAAATTGAGAACTCCATTTTTTTTATAACTAGACTAATATACTCGTGTATGAGTTGCACGGTAAATATGACTAAAGATGGGATGAGAGTTTCTTACTAGTTTGGTCTTTTGGTTTTTTCTCTCGTGTCATGCGTGGGTGGTGGGGGAGAAGATAAAAGAGGAACGACCCTAATTTTATAGTAGCAGGATAAGACACCAAAAGTTTTCATAAGAACCTAATAAATCATGTCACATCAGCAACTGCAAAGCGTTGCTTAATTAACAAAATGACATCTAGCAGCATCTCACACGTCTCCACCACACGAGAGCCACCAATAAATACACAAAGAATCGACTACTAGTAGGCAGTATCTCGATAGTGAACTTTAGCTAAGCCATCCTCGTTGGCTTCCTTCCCTTCCAATCTCAGCCCAGCCGCCGCCACGAGCTAGTAGCCCAGCTAGCCATCTCCATAGTCCCATGGCGGACAAGATCAAGACGGTGGTGGTGCTGGTCCAGGAGAACCGCTCCTTCGACCACATGCTCGGCTGGATGAAGTCGCTCAACGCGGAGATCGACGGCGTGACGGGCGCCGAGTTCAACCGCGCCACTACCGCGACGAGTCGTCCCCGGCCATCACTCGGCGACGGCTCGAGTACGTGGACCCTGACCCCGGCCACTCCTTCCAGGCCATCTACGAGCAGGTGTACGGCGACGCCTACACGTGGGGGGTCACCTCGCCGGCGACGAAGCCCGGCGTGGCCGTGCCGCCGATGAGCGGGTTCGCGCAGGAGGCGGAGAAGGAGCGCGCCGGGATGTCGCGCACGGTGATGAACGGGTTCCGGCCCGACGCCGTGCCGGTGTACCGCGAGCTGGTGCGGGAGTTCGCCGTGTGCGACCGGTGGTTCGCCTCCGTGCCGTCGTCGACGCAGCCCAACCGGATGTTCGTCCACTCGGCTACCTCCCACGGGCTCGTCAGCAACGTCGGCAAGCAGCTCCGCGCCGGCCTGCCGCAGCGCACCATCTTCGACGCCCTCCACGACGCCGGCCGCTCCTTCGGCGTCTACTACCAGTTCCCGCCCTCCGTGCTCTTCTACAGGTCAATAGTATAGCAGGGTCCCCAAAAAAATTTAAAATTTGAACAAATTTTAACTGAATTTGAATAAATTTGCTAAATTCACAAAAAATGATTTTTTTTGTCAAAATAGTTTCATACTGGGGTGGGGAGAGAGTCCAAATTTTGAGCCAAAATTTTAAACCATATACTGCTTAAACTCCATGTGGTATTATAGTGGCCTCAGGGTTTACTCTATCGATAACCTAAAAAGTATTGGGACTCAGTGGTAAACTAGATTCTTGGTTTTATCGAAATTCTATCGGTGATAGACAAAAAATTTTGGACAAAATTTGGAAAAAAATTTGGCTCAATTTATTTAGAAAATCACATAGATTATAGCCAAACCATTTGATATAAAAAATAACATATATATTATCTATAAGTGAGATAATATCACATTTTTATGGTGCACATACAGCAAGGAGAAGGACGAAAAAAAAAGAAAAAATAGATTTGGCTAGAATAGAACCCAAAATCTGTCAGTTGAAAGCTTTGTAACCAAGGCATCAAAGCAAATTTTCTAAGAGGATTAACATTGTCTTCAATATATTATTAGCGGCCAATTCAGAAAACCCTAAAATTTTTAACTGATAGCAAATTTGATCAGACCCCAGCGGTAAATAGGATTATCGGGATTATCGGTATCGGCGATAATGCAATCCTTGAGCGGACTATGATAACATCATTTAATATCATATATGTACGTAGCTATACAAGTACTAACTACTTTTCACGCATTCGACTCTCGATCGATAATTTCTATATGAATCTTGGAATCATTTGATCTCGATAGCTCAGTTCATATTTGTCATTTGACGAAATGATCCAATCAATTAACCTTGTGCAAATGACACGAGCTAGAGTACATTCTGGTCATTGCCGAAGACGTCATTATAATTGACACATAACTTGTTCAATGGTAACGAGGGAACACATAGGATGGCTAAGGTTGAACAATGTATCGATGTTTGTTTGAGTTTGAAGCTAACAGAAGAGAATAGAGATGTAAATTAGTTGCACTTGCTTATATCTACACTCCTTTAAAAAAATTTCACAGGTGGTAGCAGTGAATTTACCCCCTCCACCTATACTTTCTCCGTCCTAAAATATAACTACTTTTAAATTTAAATTTTGTCTTAAATATAGCAGCTTAAAACATGTAAAAGATGACTTTACCCATAAACTCTCCATGCTATCCCTACTATCCCATCACACCATCAACTCGTGGACCTCACACCTCACCCACTTTAATTAAGGTCATTTTAGACATCTCACATCAATACTTAATCTCCTCAAAAACTTTAAAGGTAGCTATGTTTTAAGACGCGGAAAGTAGTCTTTTTATATATTACTTATAATTAATTCCTGACTATGAATTTTGTCCAAGTTCATAGCCAGGAATTAATTTTTGGGACGAAGAGAGTACTTCTTGAACTACTTAATGTTACATAATAACTAAGTAAATACATTACCACATATAAAATTAAATTAAGATGAGAATTCCCTATAAAAAAGGTGAACAACATAATATGTTCTTATTTATTTTAGGTAATATTATGATATTTTTTCTTTTATTCGTAGCAAAGAACATATATTTAGCTAGTAGTGTAGAGATGATAAGACTATACTTCATCAAGTTGTGCTTAAATTTATTTTAAAAAAAGGAGAAATGTGACACTAAGGAAATAGTATAACTTTCCATTAATTGCCTTATCGTTTGCTTAATCTAGCATAGGTGGTTCCTAACAGCCTATGATTATTGCTTGACGCAATGTTAGAGAATTGATCTTTGTGTTGACTTTCAAATGGGACATATCGAACGGATATTCTCTTAACCATGTAGCGTACAGATCACCTCTTCTTAGATGGATATTATCTTGATACAATTATAAGATTAGGACGGAGATATTAATTATCTTAACCATGTGCAGTTGACCTGACTTACATTGCATATAATATTTTCATATTTTGCAACAGCTGCCTGCCTAGATAATTTCTTGCCAGACGATCGATCGAATATGCCCGTAACTAAGTTCTGATGCCTTCAACTGAATACATAAAATCAAATATTGAAATTTTAGATAATATGGAGTAAGTAAGAGACGCTCAATTTAGGTATAGCAATCATGTTTGTATAAATTAGAGAGTAAATTGCATATTGCACCAGGTAGAGTGTATCTCATTTTACTTTGCACCGGTTTTAGTACATATTTTCACTTTGCACCAGATATATCAAAATAAGTTTTACTTTACACTTACTCTATCCGATGCAAAATGTATTTTACTCTAAACTAAAATTTATAATCTACACAATGCAGACGGCATCTTTGAGGTCGTTAAAGGTTTGGGCGTTTCTGCTTAACTAGCCATGCTCCCATATTCTGTTTTTAATTTTGTAAGTCGTGATCTAGATAATGCAACTGAGAATTGAAAATTATTGTCAAATCTCAGTCATTTGATCGGTTGGATCTTAATCTTAATCTACATTGGAGGAAGGTTGGTGAGAACGCAGTGGTTGTGCTGCCATATTGTGGATGAGGTAGACTATGGGCAGGCACTTGAATATAGCCTTTTTAATAGACACATACACTAATATATACGTACCTACACTTATCACTATAAATGTACACACATATGCATAAAATATATTGTATATTTAATTTTGTTTAGAACTATACATTTCAGTCTATGGTTAGTCCCATGAAAATACTAGTTTGTCATCATGTTTGATTTTCAGGGTTTTTCACATGCTCAAAATTCAAATTTAACCGCTATTAGTAAAAGATGCCTAAAAATGCTACTAACGATAAACCAAGAAGCACCATGAATATTTGTTATTAACTAGGGATCTGAATTAGTGTTGTGGTCGAGTCGTGGTTGTAATACTCTATCCACTAGGGTTTAAATTCTGGTCCATATAAATATTACGTACACGCCGGTGCATAGGGTTTAAATTCTGATACACATAAATATTACGTACACACGGGTGCACTTTAAATGTATAGGATTTTTAGTGAGGCCAAGAAGTAAACTAACTAGCTCAATTAGGTTCCTCTTGAAAGTTACCTGACTTTGTCACTGACATGTGAGTCTAGATTCCATTGGACCCATATATTAATGATCAGACCACGTGACTAACGGCGGAAAATATTGGTTCCCAATAGCATCCATATTTTTAAGCATGTGTTATCAAGCATATTTATGTTGTGTGAGTGTGATGTTCACATATAGTGGTGTGTGCTCTTGTGCGCCCTCGATCGATCTGATGATAAGTTAGTTAATCAGCTATGAATAACTGAATATTGCTATGCATATGCATGCAGGAATATGAGGAAGCTCAAGTACGTGGGCAACTTCCACCCCTACGACATCGCCTTCAAGCGCGACTGCAGGAAGGGCAAGCTCCCCAACTACGTCGTCATCGAGCAGCGCTACTTCGACCTCAACCTCCTCCCCGGCAACGACGACCACCCCTCCCACGACGTCGCGCAGGGCCAGCGCCTCGTCAAGGAGGTCTACGAGGCGCTCCGGTCGAGCCCCCAGTGGCACGAGATCCTCTTCGTCGTCACCTACGACGAGCACGGCGGCTTCTTCGACCACGTCCCCACCCCCATCGCCGGCGTCCCCTCCCCCGACGGCATCGTCAGCGCCGCACCCGTGCTGTTCAACTTCGACCGCCTCGGCGTCCGCGTCCCGACCCTGTTCATCTCGCCGTGGATCGAGCCCGGCACGGTGGTGCACGCCCCGTCGGGTCCCGAGCCGACGTCGCAGTACGAGCACTCGTCGATCCCCGCGACGTTGAAGAAGATCTTCAACCTGGGGGAGTTCCTGACGAGGCGAGACGCGTGGGCGGGGACGTTCGAGACGGTGCTGACGCGGGCCACGCCGAGGGCGGACTGCCCGGCCACGCTGCCGGAGCCCGTGCGGCTGCGCGCGGCTGAGGCGGAGGAGCACCGGGAGGTCTCCGAGTTCCAGGCCGAGCTGGTGCAGCTCGGCGCCGGGCTCAACGGCGACCACGACAGGGAAGGGTACGACCCCGACGGGCTCGTCCACGGGATGACCGTCGCGGCCGCCGCCGAGTACTGCCGCGACGCGTTCGACCGGTTCCGGGAGGAGTGCCACCGGTGCCGGGACTGCGGCATGGACGCGTCGCACGTCCCGATGGTGCAGCCGGCTTCGTCGTCTTCCGCTCCGGCGGCTCTAGAGACGGTGGTCGATCCGCCGGCCCCGGCGCCGGCGAGGCCGTCGGTGGTGTCCAAGCTGTGTGGTTGTCTCCCCTGCTTCAATGCGTCGTAGGATCGAGTGTACGCGTACGCCGACATCCATAAAGGGCTGCATACATTGTATATGGGTGTGTTTCGTTACTTACTCCAGGGGATGATTGATGATTGCTTAGAGGTTTATTAGTTCGTGTGTTGTTGATTCGTTAAGGGAGGATTGGTTTTAATTAATGTTAATGAAAGGACTGATTTTTAATTAATGTTAATTGCCGCGTTCATGTTGTTTGTACTTTGTACTGTTGATTAAGCATTAAAAGTGAATGGTAATAAAAGTGAGAAAAAAAAGCATATAGAGGGTTGAGCAAGATTGTCTGGAATCTGGATAGTCGTTTTCTATTTGGTCGTCACATAGCCAACCACCGTGATGATGGACAGTTCAGTCAAGAACAGGTAGGAAAGCATCCTTTTTAGCTCATGATTAAGCCCACACACAAAAAAAAATATATCATTAATATCATTAATGCATAATTAATTAAGTATTAGCTATCGTAAACTTGAAAAATAGATTTATTTTATTTTTTTAAAAAAATTCTATATATAAATTTTTTGCAAAAAAATCTCATTTAACGTTTTAGAAAATATACTTACGTAAAACAAGATAATAAATTTAAGCTAAAAACACTTTTCAACACTACCTCATTTGACTTGGCTTAAGCAAGCCGATTTTACGGAAATGCCCCAGCATTTGAATAGCAATGGCGCCGGAGCCGAAGCAGAAGCAAAGTGTCGGGAATAGGAATTGAGATCGAACCAGGATTTATTTTCATAAAAAGATGCGACAGCTAAATTAGGGGGCTTTTTGAAAATATTCGTATCGCTACAGATAGTAGCTATCCAAACGAAGGGGCATATTGCAAAAGTAGAGGCCGTGTCCAGTGAGGTGGATCATAGCCGTTGTAAATTTGTAAGTTTGCTTCATTATTACCCGGAAGATGGTTGATGATTGACTGATTGCTTACAGGTTTATTGGTTCATGTGATGTTGATTCATCCTGCCGTTTCTAGTAGAAGGTTTCATTTCTATGTTTTCAAAAATGTTACATAACCAATAAGGTATTTAAGTTGATACTTGAAACAGCTCATATAGTGTGTATTGTTTCATTTTTGTTCTTTTGTAAATAATACATGCGAGAGACAATATATACTAAAAATAATGTATATATGATTTTATCTAGATGAAACTTATTTTATATCTCTCTTTATTAATTTCTTGTCAAATCATTAAAAATATTAACATAGTATTCTATTTAATGAGAATAAAACTTTCATTGGGAGTAGTCTAAGGAAAGATTGGTTTTAATTAGTGTTAGTGACATTGTTCATATTTTTTATGCTGTTGATTAAGCAATACAAGTGAATGATAATAAAATGTGAAAACAAAAGCATATGGTTGGAGCAAGATTGTGTAGAATCTCGATAGGTACAAGGTTACACATAGTCCTGCTCAATTTTGCAGGCACATAGCCAACCACCATGACCATTCTGATGGACAGTCCATTTGAGGATAAGTATCGTCATTTGACTTAGCTTAAGCAAGCCGATTGTCCTACATACACCCAAGAACTAGTCACTAGGCTTATAGATTCCATGTTAGCATGTCAGGGTGTTTTATGAAAACATTCTGATCGGCTCGCTGCCCATGGTAGCGACCCCTGTTGTGGTCCCTGTATGTTGGGGTTTTTTGTAAAAATATCATCACCGCTAACGAGGGGGCTATTTGCAAAAGTGGAGGCCGTGTCCAGTGAGGTAGATCTTAGCCGTTGGATCGAGATGTGCCGTCCATTCATTCCCACGTCCTCGACCAATCCGCAGCCGCCGCATCGCCGGCTATTCCACCGCTTCTCTCGCCGGAGAGATGGGCGCCGCCGCGAAGCCCCCTCCCATCGTCTGCTTCAAGTGGCCATGGGGCCCCGACCCCAAGACGACGAGCCCTAGCCCTAGCCCCAGCCCCTGCGGCGACCTCGAGCTGCCCTGGCTCTTCAAGTCCATCCGCACCGTCGCGCAGGGCCTCCTCATCGCCGGGGACCTCCCCTCCCCCCCGTCCGACGGAGGAGGAGGCGGTGGGGCGAGGACGAGGAGGAGTAGGCGGCGCCCCGGGCTGGCAGCGGAGGCGGACCGCGGGGAGGTGGAGCAGCGGGCGCTCGCGGCGGCGCTGGCGAGCGGGAGGGACGCGACCGTGCTGGAGTTCTACTCGCCGCGGTGCCGCCTGTGCGCGTCGCTGCAGGGGCTCGTGCGCGAGCTCCAGGACGGCGCCGGTGGGCGGGCCAGCTTCGTACTCGCCGACGCCGAGGACGACCGGTGGCTCCCCGAGGTGAGGCGCCTCGTGCCAATTGCATTGCTCTGCGTCCTATAGATTTGTTATGGGGATTTGGGCGTTAGCTTCAATTTCGTGGGTGCCTTAGCAATGACCTATTAGTCAGATTGGTCTCCTGAATCCAATTTTGAGCTGGGATGATTTACTAGCGTACATGGATTGGTGAAAAATGTCATTTTCGTAGGTTCTATAGTTAATTAGTGACATTCAATGAATGGATTGGATGCATGTTCCGTACTTCTGCTTTAGAATGATCTTTGATAGTTTTGAACAATCAATAGGCTTTGCCATCCAAGCTTAACTTTATAATGTCTTTGCATTTAAGTTATGTGAATTGGGATTGGAAATTGCTGCTTTAGGCACCGCACGTTTGTACTAGTAAACTAGTAATTTTTATGTCTTCAGTGGTCAAGTTGTTTATCACCCTTAATTAATGTGTTAGTAAATTGTCTAACGGTGAAGATTAGAGGAGCTCCTTGCTGTAGATATTGGCAATGTAACTCCTGCCCTACAACCCACAATCAATTGTGTACTTGGGATCATGGGAATCTAATGTTTATCCTGATCTTTGGACTAAAGCATTTACCATCCTGTGGACTTGATTTCCTGTTATTAGTTGTCTTGGTGAAGATTCTTTACAAGTGTTGTGTGTTAAAATGGAGCTCAGTTCCTCACAAAAAAAGGAGTTCCATTAAATCACTAGCGTCAACTTTGGGTTCTGTCAGAAACAGTGAGTTTGTACTCTCTGTTGGAATTCTCTTGAAAATTGTCAAGTATGGATGATTTCTCAGCTTTTTCATATGGAGTAAATATTTAAAGAGTTGCTAAACTTTAGTCTGTCATGTTAGGTTGCTAGAATTCTGTCATGTTTGATTGCTGAACCATAGTTCTGTATTTTTGGATACCTTGATTGAGAAGGTTCCATAGCCATTAAATGTTACATTATTTACTGAACAATTTCCTGCATGTGACCTTATTCTTCTCTTCGTATATGTGCATAGAACATCATATCGTACTACATGAAAGTATTATTCCCCATGTAAACTAAGGGGTCTAGGAGAGACATGGCTATAGGTTCTTCTGAAAAATTATAGGGGCTCATCATTTTTAGTTTTCTTTGACTTAAAAATTGAAGTATAAGTTTTCCAAACACAGATGCAAAGAATCTCTTGGGCTCAGATAATATAAATGTTCTTTTGCACTGAAGTTAATGTAAACAATGAAAGTACTGTGATATTAGATTTCCTCTCGACAGCTAGAAATTGTAAAATTTGTAGGAACTATATATTCCCTCCGTCCCAAAATATAGTTACCTTTAGGTTCAAATTTTGTCACAAATATAAATATCTAGGACATGTAAAAGATGACTTTTATCACATTCTTTTCCATGCTACTTCTAGTGGCTCCATCATCCTACCAACCCTTGAGACCCGCACCTCATCCATACTATTCTTAATTCCCATCACCCAACCATCTATTAATGAAGCTATTTTAGACCTTTTATACCAATCCTTAATTTCCCCAAAACACTTCTAGGTAGCTTTATTTTGGGACAGAGGGAGTACATATAATCTTCTGTATTCATCTCCTTGCTACCCCTTTCTGCTTCTTGTTAACACATGATGACTGGGCACATGATGGACTACTTATTTATAGTTTTTATAGTATTCATGTTTCATTTGTACCCTTTGTAATTTCCTTTTTTAACTCTCCTAACCTTTTTTCTGGCTACCCTACAATTAAAACTGTTCTTCTATGTTGTAGTGAAATCCTGATGGTTATCTTCTCAATTTCTTTTGGGATATTTGCATTTCTGACTTGAGCCATGCTTGCTTAATTTGGTGAAGTTTCATGTTGAGCCATGGTTGGTTATGGCATCATGTTGTACTTGGCCCTGTTAAAAAACTATTCTAGCTAGTATCTACTCCCTTAATCTCTAAATGTATGACGTTGGTTAGTTCAATCAAAGAAAAAAAATGGAGGGAATAGTATCTACTAACCTACTAGTGAATTACACTACCAAACTCTTGTTATTTGGCAAAAATGCTGTCCAAGAAATGGCAACTGACCAAGCATACGAAAGATTTTAACACTTACAAGTACCATGGAGCTGTATGGCTGTATTCCTATTGTTGCACTAATTCACATAATACACATGCTTCCACTCCCCAGAAGGGAAACAAACTTGTTTCCAGCTTCTAACAACAACATTCTTGTGTACATTTTCAGCTTCTGCATTACGATGTTAGATACGTCCCTTGCTTTGTGCTTCTGGACAAGAACGGTCGAGCTTTAGCAAAGACTGGAGTACCAACTAGCAGGCAGCACGTTGTCGCTGGTCTCCATCACCTTCTCAACATGAATCAGCTATCTGTGCAAGGAAAGAAGAGCACGCCATGATGAAGTTCCTTACTTCCTTGAGCAGGAGATGTAATTGTCAAGTGCCAGAATTCAGATATGCATTTTGGTTTACCAGGCATGTCGATCAACAATGCTGAAAAATTATATTCTTTTCCAGTTAGGCATATATTCTCTGTTTTTCTGTCTATATTCTTGAACCGAATGATATGGTATAAAAAGTTCAAAATGTGAGAGACTTTTGGTTTAGATGCTCTCTGAAATTTGTGTACAGTGGTAGATGTTTCGGGAGAAATGGATAGTTCACTGAAGAAATCACGTTCCTTTATATGCAAGGTAGTATCTATTTTTAAACGTATAACGTTGTTGATTTTTAGACATGTCATTTGATCATCCGTCTTATTAAAAAATTAGTAAAAATATATAAAAAAATGTAAGTCATACTTAAAGTACTTTTACTGATAAAATGAATCACAACAAAATAAATAATACTTCTATAATTTTTTTAAATAAGGCGAATGACCAAATATCATATCTAAAAATTAACAACCTCATATAAAAACGAGGTAGTAGAAATTCTCTCATGATCATAAATTCATAACCAACGTCACAACATAAAATCGACAAGAAATTAGGTGCTACCTTTCCTAGCCACTGATCTTCGATCGGACGGACAGCGTGGCCCCAGATGGTTATCCGAGTAATCCCTACCCCTCTCCTCTCTCTCTCTCTCTCTCTCCAGTCTCCACCACATCCAACCCAAGAACGTGATGGCGGCGCCGCTCGCCCCGCTCACCGCCGCCGCCGCCGTCCGCCTCGGCCGCGGCCTCGGCCAGCGCCACCGCGTCCTCCTCCTCTCTCCTCTCCTCCGCCGCTACTACTCCGCGCCCCTTGCTCCTGCTCCTGGCGCCGCTCTTGGATGCCTCTCCTGCGGCCACCCGCCCCCGCCTCCACCTCCTCGCCGCCTTGCTCGCTCTGCCTCCGCCCGTCCGCTCGCCGCCACGGCCGTATCCGAGGCGCAGACAGAGTAATGCGCCCTTTTCTTTTGCACCCCCTCACTTCTTCCTGTTGTCCTGCCTTTAGGTTGCTCGGTACAGTGGCACTGTGCTGTTAAAAGAAGATTCGTTTACTAGTGGTTGTATTGTAATGAACATAGTGATCGTTAGTATTCGAGGTGGAACCATGATTGGGCACATCGTGAGTACAGTGAAGATTAGCAAGCAGTGCGAGTTGCTAGGTGAAATTATTCCGAGGTTTTGGTGGTGTAATGGTCAGTGGTTTGTGTATATGTCTAGTGTCTTATTGAATGGAAAAGCAGCACTAAATTTGTATTTAGAATTCGGAAAAGTCATAGAAATAAGACCCAGTGACAAGCCATGTGTTATACTATCTCTGATTTTTAATAAATGATGCCGTTGACTTTTGTCGTGACGTTTGATCATTCGTATTATTCAAAAAATCGGTATAAATATAAAAAATTATGAGTCATGCTTAAAGTTCCTTTAATGGTAAACTAGATCACAACAAAATAAATCATACTTACTTAAATTTTTTGAATAAGACGAATGGTCAAACATCGTGTCAAAAGTCAACAGCGTCATTTATTAAAAACCGGAGAGAGTAGTAGAAAATTGTAAATCATACGTGAAAACAGCCATCCCAAGGAAAATTCTCCATTGTGTATAAAACAGATTTTTTCATCATCTAGTTAGTTCATGTTCTGTGGGGGATTAACTATGGAAATATTATAATTTCTTAGCCTGGCAATATCTCTGATCAGTGCTGAAATATTTCACCGTTGTTTTGGACAAGGATAACTATGCATCAATTCAAAGTTATTTCGTTTTTGGAGTGATAGGTAGTTAACTAGTTATCTTTCTTGTGACACCGAACCTTAAAGGATTGAAAGACCCCATATTTTGCTTTACACAAATAGACCCCATATTTCGTACTTCTCTTTCTGATTTGACCTACAATCTTTGCTGACCCCATGCTTTGTCTTCATGGTTTGTCTAGTTTAGAGTCTGGTCCAATGAAAGTAAGCAAAGGTCGCATTTACCATGAGACATATGGGTGCCAAATGAATGTAAACGACATGGAGATTGTGCTTTCTATTATGAAGAATGAAGGGTATGATGAAATTGTCCCTGACCCCGAGAGTGCAGAGATAATATTTATCAACACCTGTGCAATCCGTGACAATGCAGAGCAGAAAGTCTGGCAGCGACTGAACTACTTTTGGTTCCTGAAAAGGCAATGGAAAGCTAATGTTGCTGCAGGGCGGTCAAGATCTCTGCGGCCTCCAAAGATTGCCGTCCTTGGGTGCATGGCGGAGCGATTGAAGGAGAAAATTCTTGATTCTGATAAGATGGTTGATGTTGTCTGTGGACCAGATGCATATAGGGACTTGCCTAGGTTGCTGCAGGAAGTTGACTATGGGCAGAAGGGTATCAACACGCTTCTCTCACTTGAGGAAACGTATGCTGACATCACCCCAGTTAGGATCTCTGACAATTCAGTGACCGCATTTGTATCAATTATGAGGGGTTGCAACAATATGTGTTCCTTTTGCATCGTTCCCTTCACTAGAGGGAGGGAAAGGTCTCGTCCAGTGTCTTCAATTGTCCGAGAAGTTGGGGAGCTCTGGAAATCAGGTGTGAAGGAAGTAATGCTTCTTGGTCAGAATGTAAACAGTTATAACGACACTTCTGAAGTTGAGGAATTAGAGCCTGGTAAAAACTGGCAGCTCAGTGAAGGGTTTTCTAGCATGTGCAAGGTGAAGAATATGGGATTGCGTTTTGCTGATCTCCTGGATCAGTTGTCTTTGGAATACCCTGAGATGCGGTTCAGGTTTACCTCTCCGCATCCAAAGGATTACCCAGACGAGCTACTATATTTAATGCGGGATAGGCACAATGTTTGCAAACTTATTCACATGCCAGCTCAAACCGGCAGCACAGCAGTGCTGGAACGTATGCGTCGGGGTTATACTAGAGAGGCATACTTGGAGCTTGTTCAGAAAATACGTAGTATCATTCCAGATGTTGGGTTAAGTAGTGATTTCATAACTGGTAAGCCACCTTTTCGAGATCATCATTGTCTGATCTTCTAATCAATCTCCTATTTATTTCTTGCTTTTCATGGTTGCAATCTTTTCTACAAAGTCCTAACAATGTGGATATTTATTTCCTGTTTGGCTGCTTCCAGAAAGGGTGATAGACCATATACCTTAGCTCATGTGAATGCAGTTAGGACTTAGGAGTAAGAAAATATTAACTGAGTTGGAAAATGATTGCTTGCTAAGCACCACCAAATCACTAAGGGCCTGTTTGTCAAATGGGTTATGGGAGGTGGGATTGGGAAATGGAAACGAGTGGATGGTTAGGATTAAATGAGGTGAAAAGAATGGGTGGCTAGGATTGAATCTTACCTTTTGGTGGGTGGGATATCTTTTCCCAATCCCATTTGCCAAATAAGCCATAACTGAATAAAATTGAATGCCTATTGAGACTGTATCCTGTTTGACTAATCTGTTTCATGTTCACAAATGTATCACTTACACAGTTACATGTGAGTATATCTTCTAGGTACGGCTTGGAACAAGGTTGATCATACTATATTCTTGGCCAAATTGAACTCATAATCTATATTTATTTCTATATGTTCATTTTCTTGTTCCAGTGGTAGTTTTTAAAGGTATGTCCTAGTTACATTTCCCCCCCTTAATTAATCATACATACTGAGAAACTGAAAGTGCTTCAGAATCTCACGTCTTGTGGTTGGAGTGTCCTCAGTTTTACTATAATACTACAACACTATCATACGTCTGGTTACATGACTTGACAATTCTTTCTGCCATAGAACCAGATTTCTCATGAAGTTAAATCAGTAGGACCAGCATCTTCAGTGATTTGTTTTTGTTTTCTTTGTGCACTATTTTGTTGATTGTTCTCCTTTATTTTGACAAAAATATTCTCTTGTAAAATAGGTTTTTGTGGAGAGACAGAAGAGGAACATGCTGAGACTCTTAGCCTTGTCAGGGCTGTTGGATATGATATGGCCTATATGTTTGCATATAGCATGAGAGAAAAGACTCATGCTCATCGGAATTATGTTGATGATGTCCCTGACGATGTCAAGCAGAGGAGACTTGCTGAACTAATCAACACCTTCCGTGAAACTACAGCAAAGATCTATGATTCTCAGGTTGGTACTGTGCAGGTAGTTCTGGTCGAGGGACCGAACAAGCGGGCTCCTGAAACAGAGATGATTGGAAAAACCGATAGGGGACATAGGGTTTCGTTTGTGAGTGTCCCTGTACCGCATACATTTGAAGGTGATGAAGTACGTAAGCCAGTGGTTGGTGACTTCATTGAGGTGAAAATTACCAAGTCATCGACAGCATCGTTGTTTGGGGATGTAATCGCACGCACAAGCTTGAGCAGGTTCTACAAGAATCATTGTCTGAAGCGCATGCTGTTGCCGCTTAAGGACTAGTTAAGTTTCTAGCAGGCCACATCTGTACTGAATCAGATAGCTTTGCCATGACCTTGAAATGACTGATAAGGTAGACAATATAGTGCAACTTAACTGGGTTTGGACATGTTTGCCTAAGTGGGAAGAAAATGGTGACTCAGTTTTTACATCAAATGGTGATCTCTCATGTGCTTTTGGCAGCTGAAGCCAAAAGAATCACCCACATTTATTCTGCTAGTCATGTGAAGTATATTCCATGAAGTCCTGTATTGTCATGTAAAGGGTGAGCACTACTGGGAAATAATTTTTGCATGTTGCTGCAACTCAGCATTGTGAGGTTTAAATTTATTTATTTTTCTTTGCGGGACGAATGTTGTCCTTGTAAAATAAAACATTCATTATAACTTGCAGATCTACGATGGGCATCATAGGATTCTCTGTTGAATCCCCAGGGTGTCTTCGACTATTTTTCTTGCTGCTGCAGTTAGTTCCACTATAGGACCGCACACACATGCATCCAAAAAAAACCAAAGAACAAGCATCCATCAGTCTAAAATTAATCTATAAATTGATAAACAATCAATTTTGTTAGCGTAGATTGATTGGCGCGAGAGGATTCGACGTCAGCCTAACCGGTAAAGCTGCTCATAACGTATTATAGAATGGCTCTAGATCCGCTCCCTTCTCTTCTATAGAAGACCATATCCCTTCTACTGTATCTCTTCTCGCAATCACACCACAGAAGAAGACAATGAACACGGGAGACGCATATATAGGGGTGTTGCCCTCTCTTTATTAATCAATGATCAATGTGTATAATGAAGGTACTCCTGCCGAAGAAGACAATGAACACAGGAGACACAGATATAGGGGTGTTGCTCTCTCTTTATTAATTAATGATCAATGTGTATAATGAAGGCACTCCTGCCTCTCTATTTATAGGTAGAGGAGGTAAAGATAAGAACCATAAATTTATCTCTAACTAATTCAGATTGGTCCACAAGAAAGAATATTATCTCCTAAAGAGATAAGGATTCATAATAAAACTAACCAAATACTGCATCCACTTTCTAGTCATTAGTGACTGCTTATAGCTGCCATGCGGTTGAGGTTCATCTAGATTTTATTTGGCTCTCTGCTTGTCGTCTCTTTCACCAACGGTAGAATCAACTAGGATGTGGAACAAGAGTGGTCATCGTTACGATGGACGCGGTGGAGAAAAAAGATTTGTCAATTTTGATTATAATTTCCTTTTTTGGAACATTCTTTTCTATACTGGTTCTTGTTTTCTATAATATAAATTAAGTATAAGAAGCCCCAAGACTTTTTTTTAAAAAAAAAATTCTTATAGCCAATTTGCTACAGGATAAAAAAGCAGCTGTTCATGCCAAACAAAACAGGACGGCTCGTTTGCTCCCGTTGATTAATTAGCACTTAGCTTTATTGCATGATCAAACTGCCCAAGGAGAGGTCTAGCTGTTTTTTTTTTTGCATTTATTTACTTATTGGGCTCGACAACTGAGCTCCACGGATACAAGCATATACAGGTAAACGATGGTACAGCTTGACATGATACATACACAATACCAGTGTTGCTCCATTCGAAGGATTTCTATATGTCCTTCAAGAACGGAATAGATTCTTTCCAGCATTTCTTCATGATGTCCACAGCTTTCGTGGTATATTTCTCATCCTGTGGATAAAAGGCCATTGGGTCATCAAGCAATGGGGCTTGCAGATTCAAAACACCTTCCAATGTTGCATGCAGACAATATGCAGTATGTATTTGACGAAACTAAGCCTTAAAGTCATCCTAAAGATATGATAAGAATTACAAAAATTCTATATTCAAGTTCTATGTAGAGTTCTATCGGCTCTAGGAAAGAATTGGAATTTTTACATAGGTAGATTTCTGTAGAGAAAATAAACAAGGTGGGTAGTGCAGTGCTGTGGTAGCTTAACAGGCGCAATTGTTCGAATTTTATCCCCTTAGGTCACTGGTCCAAAAATTCCCAGAAAATTTCCAAGGCTTCCTCACTAGGTTACAGAGTTACTGACCAAAAATGATTATTTTATCTCTCATGGTTTGGGCTGTACAAATATATTAAGTAGGGAAACTACAGATTCCAGATTCTGAGTATATCTAATGTGTGGATTATTTGATCATGATACGGTCATCTAAAAATTTCAAAGAAATTCATGAAGCTTACTGGAGAAGTCTACGAGCTACTGGTAAAAGATTAGAATTTTATCACCTATGGTTTAACTTACACAAAAATATGAAGTATGTCGATTACAGGCTTCAGGACATGACCGGGTATTCTATTTGAATTTTTATTCAATGATGTATTGGTCTAAAAATTCCAGGTTAAATCATGGTGCTACCCATGTGAGTCTAAAATCTACCGTCAAAATTACAGAACTATATCACGAATGAAATAGCCAAATACACTGAAATGATGATATGGTTAGCCTAGTATGTCATGATGCATGTCACTAAGATCCAAAGAAGAATCAAGTGAACACATACTACTCCTACAATCTTAAGAAGAACTTCAAAAATCAACAAGAACCAAATACGTTCCTGCGAGGGGCTAATTTGGATCGTAAACTACTCGTTGAAATAAAAGAACGATCGAAGATCCAAATAAACCAATAATCATATGGCCATAGAAGACATCTAGCGAGCGTCTCTCAGCTGGGAGTACCCTTTAACGATTTATTTGGTGTATTCTTCATGGTTACATATTTTATTTTTCAGAAGACTAGAAGCTGAAATTTTTTTTAGGACTGCCAGACAGCAACCAATTCATGAATTTTTAGAGGGAGCTACAGAAGAGATAAAATTCTGGAAATTTTTGTAAGACTTCCTGATGTAGTTGGTAACCTCCAGAAAAATTGGCAAGGTAAGATAAGAAGTAGAACTCTCTATAGAAAATCTTGAACAGCTGCTGGTCCAGAATTCCAGAACACGGGTCTTCGCATGATTGAGCTTGAAACTTGAGTGGTAGGCTTTCAAAATTTGTAGAAATTTTAAGGTAGGTTCAGAGGACAGTAAAGCACCATTTAGTTCACTGGTTCACAAAATTTTGTTTCAGAAGTGAAATAAGAATGAACTTTCTTAATCTCAACTTACCGGCTTCTTTTATCGAACTAATGTTTGAATGAGGGAAGCATAGACTTGATTTTACAAATAACAATCACAGCAAGGTGAGGAGATAAAATAAGACTAAGATGAGGACGAATACTAGAAAGGGATGAGAAGCAAAAAGGATCACACATCCTAATAGTTTTCCGAAAATAGTTCATTTTGAACCTTTCGCAAATATTTTTGCAATCACCAAGCTAAGCTCTAGCCTACAGTCAGTACTGCTCTGATACCAACCGCTGTGGGCACCCCGGAAGTGTATTATGAAGAGTAACTATTACGGCAACGCGAACTATCTAGATGGATAGGGTCTCGAATAAAAACCAAATAAGTGCGATAACCATTCATCCTCATTGTAGACTTGCCATAATCTTTATCCACTCACAATACAAATCTAAAATACCGAGAAGTGTACAAAAGAGATAATTATAAGGATAGTTTGCCAGTCCTCCTCGTCATACGCCTGTCAAACCACTTGATGGTGGTCACCAAACACGATACGTACCCCAAAGGACTCGAACCATAATAACTATCCCCAACCATCTCAATTATACATAACTCATACTCGTGTTCAGCTAATCCCCAGGAAAGCGACTAGCCTCACACTTTCATCGCAAGCAATTGATATACATCACAAGTACTCTAAATATGAATAAATGAGCAACAGAGTTACATATATTACATAGAGGGTTCGCACCCTAATTCATCACAAAGTGACACAAAAGATTTGCAGCGGAATATGAACACAAAAGACAAGAATCAGTGGTGCCAAACCCAAACACAGGGCAACCGACTAGGAATAGAGCATAACTTCGACTATGCATTATCCTCGCCACCCTCGGCGGGATAATAGTAGATCACATCAGCATCGTCGATGTCCTCACCTGAAAGATGCAGCGTGAGTACACAAGTACTCAGCTAGACTTATACAATATTAAGTACAAAGGAGTAATGCTAGTCTCTACATCAAGAAGTAAGGCTAGGTTGATCTGATTTTGCATAAAGCTGATTTTATTGAGCAAGTAATACATTTGAAACATAAGCATTTGTAAAATAGTTTAATCTAAAAATTTAGGACAGCAAGTATATAGTTCTAAAAATGAAATATAAATGAGCATAATCCCATGCTCTAACATTAACAATGGGCCACCATTGCCCAAACCATTATGCTACACAAGCATATCATCTTTCATGACTAAACCAAGTCATACTTAATAATAAAACCTTTCATATAAACCCATTTATCATTTAATCATCAAAAATCCCTTATATAAACCCATTCATCCATGACTATCCTAAGTCATGGTATACCCATATAATCCCATAACCACATAATATAATCCCATAACCACATATCCCAAATTGGATGCTAACATGAGTGAGGAACACATCAAGCGTCGTCCATAACCGTGGACATGACTATTCGAATAGTTCTTACTCTGATCAGAGGTGTACATCTTTACCCACACGATGTGATAGAAGCCAAACGGCTACACTCTAGTTTGATCTGTATCCGTCGGTACCCACACTCTACACATTGAGTGCGGACTAGAGGTCACAATAGAACCTTTTGCACGCTTAGCCCCAACCACCTAAACCACGTCTGGGCCCCCGACGACTTAGTCGCGTGCGTGTGTGGCAACTAAGGCGGGCTCACCGTCACGGGAGGCACCTCCGGCCAAGTTATGGATGCACCAAGTGCAGGCTCGCACTGAGGTCCTCCAAAGGTCTCCCCTCACGACTGACGAACGGGCATAGATGGTCACAGCCTCCTGTGCTACTGAGTTAAGCCGTCCCATACCGGCGTGTGGAAGTACGTAGGGTGCTTGAATAGACGTCAACATGTTCGGTTCTTAACGACCCAGACGGAGCTACGTGCATCGGGGAAACACCATCCCTTCATCGCCCTATCATCCGTCGAAGTCAAACATATTCTCAATCATTAATCAGAGGTTATTCTTGTCAGATTTTAACCCATCTATTCGCATTCAACTAGTTTTGAACCGATAGCTCCATCTATCGGATTTTGCTAAGTCTAGAATAAGCATGGCTACGCATTCGGCAACATATAAGTATCCCAAAGTCCCTAACCAGGGGTGACAAGGTATAAACATGGCATCAATAATCAAGGAATAGAAATGCATATGATTGGGTAATATAGACTCTACCCATTTTTTCCCATTTAGCAAGACCAAAACATGCATATAAGTATTTCCTTCGCAAACAAATCAATTTATTGAAAATATAGGTTCAATATGCTTAGATGCTTTCATAGAAGCTTTTCTAGATGCTTGCCTTGCTGCAGCGATGGGTCACTCTCAAGTCCAAGTCCTGGGTTAGTCTCCACGTACTCCGTATCCTCAGACTCTATCGATAAGAAGCAATAGGCAAATAAGAAGCAATTAAACATATCTATGCAACATAATCAATTAATTATGAGATAATTACAGAAGGTAGGGCATGTCCTAATAAGATTTTAGGAAAAAGAACCAAGTCATTTGCATCTCTGGTTTGTGAGATACAAAAAAAACAAGGTAGAAGGGCTGAAAAATGGCAGTTTCGTAATTAGTTATATTGTGACCTTAAGTTATTATATTTAACTGATATTTTCTATTAAGATTTCAAGAAGGTAAGTATTTTTACACAAAAGAGCATAACCCACTGGTTCCAAAAAAATTTGGTTTACTGAAAATCAATTTAAAATGATTTAGTTGTGAATTTTACAAGTTTATTAAAAAGAAAGGTTAGAAAAATACTTAGGCCTATTTTGAGAGGTAGTTTTGTCAAATACCAATTATCCACAGTAATTTTACAATTTTCTGATTTTAGCAACAGTGGTTTCACATTTTTAGCAAATAGGATGAATTTTCTAGAAATTTATAAACTTCTAGGTTATAAAGATGTATATAATAGATATTTCCATTTTTAGAGAAAAATCCTACACAGAAGTTCTCACATTTTATTTTACAACATTGAAGAGGACATTTTTATGAATCCATAGAAATTTGGTTCACCTCAAAAGGAGTTATAAATGATTTTATAGAAATACCTCAAGTTCTTAAGCCCAAAATAAGTCAATTTTGCTTCATAATATTTTATGGGTATTTTCTGTACAGAAGTGGCACTATTTTATTTCACAGTATTAAAGTTCACAAATTTACAGAATCAAAAAAATTGGTTTCACTCGAAAAGGAGCTAAAATGAAATAGTTATGTATTTCTGAAGTTTGTATATTTTTCTGTTGGAAAACAATTCAGTTTAACATTTTTCTTCCTTTTCTTTTTCTCTCTTTCTCTCTTACAGGTGGGGCCATAGCGCCATAGAGACAAAACAGAGTCAGGCGAACGGGACAAAGGAACGGACCGTCTGGTCTAGGAGTGGATGGTCCGGCGTGGCGAAACAGAGGAGGTCTGAGCCGACGAGCTTCTCGGCGGCGGCGACGGCGAACGGTGGCTCGGCTCGGGTAGCGACCAAAAGAGAAAGTGTAGAGGAATACGAGATGAAGCTAAGGGTGGTCTTCTTGCTAGCTCGGGTGACCGGAATCGACGGCGAAGGCGGCGCAGGCGGCGGAGTACTTCGGGATGGCGATGGCGATCGAGCTACAGTCGGTTCGTAGCCATACTAATGCATACATAAGCGTCTACCAGGTGTCTGGATGCTCACCGTGAGGTTTGACGAGGTCTGGACGGCGGCAGCAAGGGAGAAACGGTGCGGCGGCACTGGAGAGGACCGTCCGACCCGGAAGAGGACAGTCCAGCGGTAGCAGAGTTCCATGGTTTTGCGGCGGCAGCTTGCTCCGGCCTCCAAGCTGATGAGAGAAGATGTGCGCAACATCATGTAAGTCCTAAGGCAGCTACATGTGCACAGAATCGGTCTAACTCTCACCGGGGAGGAAGGAATCGACGGCGGCGGTAGTATGCCGGAGAGGGAGAAGACGACCTCAATCTTGAGCTTCACTGCACCATCTCTTGATTCCTTCTGCCGGTTATCTTCTGGGAGTGAGGCGACGACGCTGTCAAGCTGGCTCGGTCAGCGGTGCACTGGATCGCCCGGAACAGCGAGGCGACATCGGCGGCGGTACTGCGGGACAGAGACAGAGCACGGCGGCGCCAGGGCGATTTCAACCGACGAACATAGGGCTGTAAAGTGCGAAAATGGAACCATTAGAAGGTGTAGATCATGTTCCCGAGACTTAGAAAGGATGGAGCTCACCGGCGTTGGCTCGGGACCGATCAAACACTGCCGACTGAGGGAAAAGTGAGGCTGCCGGCGGTGATCCTTGGGGAATCCGTGGGTTTCTCCGGTAGGAACGTGAAGAGGATGAGAAGGAGACTCGGCTGGCGAAATGGTCGATGCTCCCCAAGCTAAGCTGTCCAGGGAGCTCTGTAAACTGAGCGAGAGGAAGAAGAAAGGAGGTGATGCCACGTTTCTCATGCAATGCTGAGGTGCTCCCATTGCACAGTAGTCAAGGTGGGTCCCACATGTAAGGTAACAAGGTTCTACTCATATTTAGCTAGATTTACTCTATGGCTTGTGGGTCCAAGTAGTGATGGTCTAGGAGGAGTGGAGGAGTATGGGTGAATTTCCTGGTGCATCACACAGTCCCATGCTATAGTAATGCTGACAGGTGGGCCAGGTCTTGTGGGGTCCACCTGGAAGTGAGAGATGAGAGAAGTCTCTAGAGACTATCTTGTGAGCTGTCCAAACTTGCAGTCTTTGCATTACTGTTTCACTAAGTTAATGAGGAGCATAGTTCATGGGAAAATTACTGGAGGTAGAGAAAGATGTGTTCAAACTGCTGACCAAATTTCGTGGTTAGAACTGGTCTGGTTCATCTTTGGTAAAATTGCAAAGTAGGCACACAGACCCAGTTTTTCTGCAGTGTGGTTTATTTCTCCAGTGCCTTGATCTTATCATTTTATGTGTTTTCTTTGGGAGATAAATTAATCCAAAATTCCTCATGATAGGGTTCATGTTGGCACACACTCTGGCAAACGGGGTCTGTCTAATTAGTCTTCATGTTCATGTGGTAAATTTTAGAAGTAAACCAATTTATTTCAGCTAGCTTCCTAGCTTTGCTGATTTGAGGGATTTGGTTGAAGTATTTATTGAAGTGATAAAATTATGTAAAAATTACAGTGGGTTGATTTGGTGAGATAGTGCTTCCAGGAATTTTTCCATGATTTTATATGCAAGGAAACACCTTTAGAAAAATCCTTAGACTGTACACATGCATATGTCAAAGAGAAGGATGCAGGCTGAAACTTGTTTGGAATTTTTAAGAGGTCTAAACTAATGAAATAAATTCTGGAAAAATTATATTAATTCATGGTAACTAAACTAGTATTTGAATAAATTATTTTCCATATATGTTTCTAGGAAGTTTGTTGCACTGTTAGGAGTTGGTCCATTTTTGCCGATAGGGTTTTACTATTGAGAGTTTTGAAAATATTTGCAAACTTTAAATTCGCATGAAGCGACATTGCAAGGATTTTGTTTGCGCACTCTAGTGGCAGTAGGTTATAACCCTAATTACTTGAAATTAGATTTTGGGGCTGTGACACAAGGCACTAGGGAATAAAAGAGACTGTAGAAAGTTGTGCCATCAACCCTATTTCATCTTTTTGCCACATTAAAAATATAAAGCCCCTAGCCTTGGAACTTGGCAGGTTGATAGACCATATATTTACCTACACACATAAATTTTTTCAACCCTAGAAGCCCTCTTTAGCTCGGTGAAAACATCAGTGCAACACAGTTGTTCACACATTCCTCCACACTTAGCATCTAAAGAGCTCCTCTCTCATTTTTCTCTGCCATGTGGGACCCACTAACTCCTAGGACCCACCTGCCAGCCAGAGAAACCGCCCCAGCTCACTCCCATGCCCAGGAACACTGCCACACCCTCTCCATGCGTCGACACCACCCAGAGCCACCATGGCCGACCACCTCCATGTCAAATTCACCATTTGGATTGATAACTCGCCATTAGCAACCTCTCCTCGGCCAAATCGTGTTCTCCAGTGAAACCACAGGCTTCCACCTCTGGATAACCGGCTGCAGCTTCATCTTCTCCTGCGCCGACAAGTGTTCGATCACCGTCGTTGGATCTCTGGTGAGTTTCGCCACAACTTAGGCCATGGAACATGATCCTCTTCCTATGCCTAACCCATTTTTGTGCTTTGCCCTCCATGTCGAGAAGATCGAAGGGGAGTCGTCCACCGCCGTGCACGCTCTCGGGTCCAAAGCACCATCGTCGCGACATAACCGCCGTTCTGATAGCTTTGAGGCAACCCAGGCCGAGCCGCCACGTCAGCAAGGTCGCATCAACTCAAGGACCCCAAAGCCCAAAGGAATCGAGCCGGGAAGCCCCAAGCCACGAGATCCAGCCAGTCTTCTTCCTCTTCGGCCATCCATCGCCGTTGTCGATTCGCCCTTTCTGGTGAGCCTCTGCCTGATTCCCTACTCCAGTACCTTCCTTAGGACCCCACTAACATGGTTGACACCGTTTCCCAGTCGCCCATGGACCGGAGTTAGACGACGCCGTTGTCCTGTCGTCTCTGCCACCGCCGACCCGTTCCCGAAGCCATCATCGCCGTCCTAACTTCGCCAAGCCACACGCGACCCTCAGTGAGGTTCCTAGTATCTCTTAGGCACACATGCATGCACTGGCTGGACCGAAATATGCCCGTAGCTCGGATTGCCTCAGCGTCCCGAGATGCTCCTCCGCTCGCGCTGCCGTTGCATCTAATTCCGACCACCATTGGTGACGAGACCACCACCGATAGCTTCACCACGACCTCCTCTTCACTTTCTCTTTTGGCCACCCGATGAGATGCGCCGCCGTTCACCGCCGACGCCGCCGTGAAGCTCACTGCCATTGCTGCTCCGCCTCACCGACGTGTGGACCCGTGTGAATAGGAGCATGAGGACGTGTTTAAAAAAGTTCAAAACTTCTAAGGTTTAAAGTGTAAAATCAATTAGACTTACATGTGGACCCCAAGGACTAGGTTGGAAATATGTAAAAACTCAAGTATTATTAACAAAGTTTCTTTTCACACGTGGACAGGACTACGGGTTGTATTTCTAGAAACTTCAGGGATCTTCTTGCAAAATTTCTTTCACTGACCGGTGGACCCAGCCAATTTAAAATCTGAGGAATTATCAGAAAAGAGTAAAAGTATTATTTGTTCAATTGAGAAATGGATAAATTTGTAAAAGCCATAACTATTTCATTTTAACTCCAAATTGGATGAAATAAAATTTGTTGGAATCACAAAATTTCAAACTTTATTTCTGTAAATTAAAATCTGGGAGCACTAGTACTTAATGTGCCTAAAAAATAATAGAGAATATAAAAGTACATAAACACTTTACAAATTTTAGTCTTTTCACATTAATTTTAACTTTGGTAAATAAAGGCTTGATAAACTCACAAAGATGTTGAACCTTGCTGTTGAAAACTGAAACTTGATCAAACATGTACAAAAGGCACTTTTGTAAAAATTGGTAATAGCTAAATACTTTGATTAATTATAAAATTGTATACTAGCCGCTTAAATTCATAGATAATTCATATTAGCTCCAAATAACATGAACCCAATTTTGTTAGCTTCAAAATATCTTTCCCTTTATTTCTGTAATAAGATTATTAGCTAAAAGTAATACACAAGACACCCTTTGGAATTTGTATAATAGATGGATATTAAAAATAGGGTATAAAAGATAAAGGAATTTCTCAAAATTATAGAAACTCTATTTGAACTCCAAATAAGTTATTTTTCCTTGGATATATATAAAGGTAGATTTAGTAGAAACCTAGTCCTAAAGCACATGTATAATAAACTATACGTATAGGTACCGAATATAAGTCTAAAATTTGCAAAATTCATATCTTCTAAATGAGAGTGGATAAAATAGAAATTTACTTCATCAAAATTTATATATAACCAGTACCAACTCACTGCATAGCTTCCACATACATTAAAGTATTTTGGATATTTAATATGGTTTGTATTTGGACATACTCACGTATAAAAATTCTAAATATAATACCTCACAAATGTTAAATGTTAAAATTAGGACCTCTTTCACCACCCTTCTTTGAAAATAGAACTTTTAATATTAAAAAAAAGAATTTGACAAAACTACCTCCTAAGGTAACTCTAAAATCCATCTAAAGTATAAATATCGTATTTCCACCAAAAGCCTTGTAAAATTCATAACTCACAAATAAAAAGGGATAAAATGAAAATTTTTTCACATAAATTCATCTTAGGTCATAACCAACCTACTGCATAAACCTCATACATATTAGAGAATTTTAGATTTTTCACATTATTTGCTATTTATTCGATCATACGATAATTTTCTTTGAGGACGAATTCGAAGTCGGTGAAGGAGTGGATTTGATTATTGCTCTAGGTATCCAAGAGTAAGGCAAGTATTCTCCCCTCTTCCTTTGAATAATTTGAATTCTATGTTTTGGGGAATGAAATATGTTCTTTACAAAATTGCATGCATATTTATAACTATTGGTATTTAAAATGTGGAGAATGATACCTATACCAACTTGTTGCATGATCCACCTTGATAATTTTTAATTCCTTGCTGGTTGTAATCCTAAGATTGGTTAGAGTTCTTCACTTGTGCTCAGATAAGTTTATTATTGCTTATATAAATGCAAATTACTTAGCCATGCTTAGAGTTATGCCAAAACAGATTGTGATCACTTTATAAATGAGATTTTGGGAATTTTTATAACTCCTAGATAGAGGTGACTTCTCTATTTATTTGTGAACTAGAATGATGAAAAATGAGATTTTAGACTTGGGCGGCAGGTGGTGTGCAAATGGACCGAACTCTATGTCACTCTCAGTACAACCACATGTGCTGGTATGGGACAACCTTAGCCTATTAAGTTGTATATGCGTCTAACCTTGCATTCGGGAGGCGGTTGTAGTATGAACTACTCTTGGCGATGGTTTATAGAAGCTACCCATGTGCGTGTGTTAAAATTTTTACGGGACCGGAATCGTCCCAATGTGCATGTGTTCTGTGAGTAGGTTGTTTCTCTACTTACAGCATGGAGCTGTCCAATACAACGGTGAGTGCCACGTGGGTTGTTTCTCCATGGCGTCTCGGTGTTTGGCTAACCACCATGACGACATTAAGGACCCGGACTTAGTGTGGATTTCCGCTCATCGTGCTCATGCAAGGTTAGACAAATAGACAATGTAACGGCTTCATTATGACCTCTAGACTGCACTCAACATGTAGAGTGTGGTAGTGCTTTGGCTAGCACGAGACAAACTAGAGAATTCACATCATGTGGGTAAAGTTGTACAAACTCTGTAGAGTTAAAACTAATCGGTTAGCCGTGCTCGCGGTCATGAGCGACATAGGGATGTGTCATGAGTATAGTTTTATGATTTATAACTGTATTTATGAAATTGGGATATGGATTGGTGATTTTGATGATTATGATGACTTATTGCCAGGGAGGGTAACAAGTATGCTATTTATATTACGTTGATCACCTTCTTTATATATATATTACCTGTTTTATTGCTTTACAAAATACCGTTGCAACTGACTGTGAACTAAAATTTGCCTTATGCAAAATGAACCTACAAATAGCCTTCCCTTGATTTAGAGCTTGCATGTAGCATTGTATGATTGTCCTTGCCAGTATATTATTTCGATAATGTACTGACTCTTGCTTGTATTAATGTTGGTTAACTTTGCTGTAGGTTGAGTGCTACGGGATTCATTCTTTCTTCAGGTTGGTTCTTTAAAGGGATCGACCCCTAGTCGGTCGTCTGTGGTATGGGTAGACAAGCTTCCACTGAACTATATTATTTGGCCGATTGGACTAGGTAAATTCTTTATTTGTAGATTTAGTTTATTTACTTATTCACCCATTTATTCTATATCATTGTTTGAGATGAACGTGTGAGACTAGTATTTTTCCTGGGAGCTAGTCAAACACAAGTATGGACTTGAAATAATTGAGATATTTGCCTAATAGTTGGTGTGGATCGAGTCCTCTGTGATATGCAGTCATTTGGTCGCCACCATCGTGTGATTTGACAGGCATATCTCGGGGTGGACTGGTAAAAGCTATTCTGTTGAATGTCTCATTTATTTTAGGTTCGACGCCATAAGTTTGTAACGTATTTGTGGTTCACGACGTCAAGTTTGCTTTGAGGTGTGGTGGTTACACTAATTATTTGGTTTTATTTGAGACCCCACCATTCTAATAGTTAGCGTTGACGTGGCGAGCTGTAAACTACAGTACAAGTCTCGGGGTGTCCTCACACTGAAATTATGACAAAAATATTGTTGCAGCATGCAATAATAGAGTTGCTTCCTAAATAGATCTTTGTTAATACAATATGTATTTGTTCTTGTTAATATAAGTTAGTGTATGTGCTATTATTTTGCCATGATTCCAAAGCACACACAACCTGCACTAAGTGAGGCTAGTCGTGCTCGCTACAACACATCGTGATGCTCAACAATCATGCTACTTTCAATTAATTGGATAAAGTTTACAAAGAATTAAAGGATGGGTTTCTGATGGATTAAAGGATGGATTGGGGATTATGGTCAGATATGTAAAATAATGGGACCATTGATTTCAATGACAAATTAAGGTTTGATTTTTTTCAATTTTTCTGAGAACTTTAAAAGTTTTCTCTAATTTGATAGAGGGTTAAAACACTGGATGTATAGTTTAAAAGTTGTGTTGATCGTCGAAAGATTATTTCTCAATAAAATTACCAAGATCCTCCCAGCATGTATTCATGAAGACAAATTAAGTTTCTAAAAGGGCATTAGATATCAAAAGGTTTATTGTAATTGGTGTAAAATTGCAGGGTTGGATATTTTACTTTTTTTGTAAGATTCTTTAGGATTTTTCTAATTTAGTGGAGGTTTGTTTAGCACTCAAATATAGCCAGTATCAGTCTTAAATTGTTGATTTAATTATAATTGATGCAACGGTTTGATTGGATTATACAATTTATAGTTTAAAATTTAACTACAATGTAAACATCATTTATTTATAAAAACATCAACCCGAAATGTATGCACGGTTGATAGGACATCTGACCCTTGAAATCCATAGCTGGTGGAGCACCATGTGAGAAGAAAGAGAACTTAAGTTGATATAAAATATATTAGATATATAGCCATCTATAATAATGAATCTACCTCTATAAGTAAATATTGATAGTCACTTGTTCTACTCTTTCTCTCATAATTTCTAGGATTTTATTGTTTACAAGCAAAATGCCCGTAGTTCGTTACGGGATTAAAAAGAGAATCTTACGGCATGTTACTATGATGAAAGTCAATTATTTTTGCTAGTTCGTGCACCTTAATTGATGTTGATTGAAATTTATTACGAACATTTATATTTAATTTATTGAGAATTTTACATGTACCATCACTTCAAAAAATTACGGTAAATTTGAGTTGAATTCAGAATTTTTTTGGCTGATAAAAATTAAGTTTTTGATTTGAATTTTTCCGTGATCAAATTTGGTAGCTAGAAGCCAGTTTTTCCAATTCCTCTGCATGCCTTCCATTCAGCGAGTTAAGATAATGTGAGATCGCTGGTTTTGTCAAAACAAATCCAGACGATTGTTGGTGCCTTGGAAAAAAGGAGCCCTCCTTGAGTGAGAGAGAGAGCTGGTAGTACGTGGTCAGTTTTTTAATTTCATTTTTCTATAGCTGACCAATTAATCATACACACTAAACATTCACCAGTAACATCGATGCTCTTTCCACCCGTGAAATCCTCTCCCTCTCCTGCAGCCACGTCCCCCGAGCAGGAGCTGCAGCATCCATCTCCCTGTCTACACTCCATCCTTTTTGAATGTTATGTTATAATTTGTTTAAAAAATGACTATAGATTAAGGACAAATTAAATAGCAGTTGATCTATCTTTTAAATAAATGGTTTGTGGTTCTCTTCTTTCTTACCATGCTTACCACCAATCATGCTTAGCATGCTTACTGTCTAATTGTTTTTTATGCTTACCATCTACATGCATAGCATCCAAAGATGTCTACAACATTAAAATTTGCAGAATAAGAAATATCATTATGCTCTTCCTATTAGAATCATTTCAATGGGGCGCATGACAAAGTGATCACCAATTTAATGATGGATGTTTTTGTCATTTTCCTAACTTCAACAATTGCATGCCTTTCTTCTCAAATTTAAGCAAACATCAATGATTTCTTCACACATTTTATTGTTTTCTTGGGAACAATTAAATTTAATTTATAATAAAGACTTCAACTCTAAAAATATAATTGGCATGTGTAGAGTATATGTTATAAATCTTCCGGTGTATTAGACCGTAGTCTATTCTTGTATTGTGTGAATTCCATTTATCAAGAGTCTATTATTGTCATGGTGGATACATAAGAGTATATATGTGGGACTAATATGAGGGGGAAAGGATGAGACGTAATATTGATACCTTAGGTTTATTTCAGTCTTACCCTAGCTGACTGAACTCTACAGATTAATTTTTTTCTAAAAAAACATAATTAAGTTTAACTACATGGTATCTTTAATTCATATTTATGATATAGTAGAATATTCTAATTTTTTTACAATCCCTTCGAAGTTGGATTGTAATACCTAAAAAAGAAAAAAACTATACCACAAAATTTATCGGGATGCTATCTCACGATTACTCAAATCCAACTAATTTATGAAGTAATATATGAGGATATAATCCACATTAATTTCCAATTCTTTTTGGTAATTTTCTATGATAGTTGTGGTGGCATGCAAAGGGTCAGGATACAACAAAAATAATGGAGGGAATATTTTTTTGGAATATCACTCACAATTAGACTTTTTTTTTATTTTGTGACATTGTAGATATAATTTAACTATGCATGTTTTGTGAAGTGATATATGATGATGTAATGCGTATTGTCAATTTTATTCGAAATTTGACAATTCGAATGACATGCAAAGGGTCAGTATAGGAAAAAAAACATATTTCTTACAAGTTAGAACATGGCTATTGTTGGTCTTTAAGTAGTAACGAATTCAATGATGTATAAGAATGAAAATTTTAATATATGATTTAAAAGCTATGATCATTTTTTTTGGTGTGATGATGATTCCATCTTAACTACATAGCTAAATAAAAGGAAGGGAGGAGGAGAGAGAGGCGGAAGACCGGTAGTGGGCCTAATAAGTTAGTGAAAATTGATCTAATGGTCTAAAATAATAGATCCATCAGTTTAAATAAAAATCGATGGCTATATTTTTTGCTTTTTCTTTCAGAATTTCTAAGATTTCTCTTAATTTAACTTGACACGGGGCAGTTTAAGAGCGCTTTAGAGGATGTTTACTGGACCTTTATTAAAAAGGAAGGGGAGAAGGGGTCCACATGCAGAGGGGAAAAGATGTCCTTGCGGTTTCTATTTACTATCAAATCAATTAATAAAAATAATGGGACCACCAATTTAAGTGGAAATAAGTGCATGGTGTTTTTTTTTCTAAGAATTTCTAGGATTGTCTCTAATTTATTAAAGGCATTGAGAGAAGTTCTAGGAGCATTCTAAATGTTGTTTAATGCAATCATAAATTGCGTATTCGATTTTATTTAACGCACACTTATTTGTTGGTTTATTAGAGGTATGGAGAGAAGTTCTATGAGCATTGTACAAGTTGTTTAATGTGATCATCAATTGCATATTCATTTTTATTTAACGGATACTTATTTGTTGCTTATTTTTAAAATCATCAAAGCACTCAGCGCAAGGAAGGAAGGAAGGTAAGGTACTGACCATGTACCAAATTTATTGAAGATACGTATTTGTAGGTTATTTATTAAATCATCAAATCATTCACTACCCAGTGGATTAATTGAAGGGCTAGCCGGTGCATCCCTGTGTGCATGCATGCTGGATATTTTTTTTTTGGTAAAAAGAGCAATATGGGATCGGTACATCCATGCATGTAGGACACAAATTTTTTCTCGTAGCGAGGGTGCTATCTGCCCCTGGCGTGTGACGAAGAATAGCGATAGGTTGTTGTACTATGCACGTTGGTTGTTTTTTTTATATACATTAGATCAAATCTAAATATTCAATGGTTAAAAAATAATGGGTGCACCAATTTAAGAGAAAATTAAAAGTCGGATGTTTTGTTTTTTTAGAATTTCTAGAATTTTCTCTAATTTATTAGAGTGACATGTGGCGGCTTAAGAGCGCTCCAAAGAATGTTTAATGGCCCTTTAGTACATAAAAGTTAAAAATAATTGGTCCACCGATTTAAGTGAAAATTAAGGGCAAGATGTTTTGCTTTTTTAAAGAAGTTTTAGGATTTTCTAATTTAGCGATCTAATTTAGCCATGTATGTTTATGGGTAATGTATGAAATAATCTATGTTGTCAAATTTATTAGTAATTTTTTATGACTATTTAGATGACACACGAAGGGCCAAAATATAAGTCTACATGCTACTTTTAATCAAAACATATATGGGTCTTAAATTATTGATTTAATCATGAGAAACACAATTATTCAAATGAATTAGCAGTTAAATATATTTTTAATAGTTATAGATATTTGAGAATTAGTTACAACCATATAGAAGGGGAAGCGTAAGGGAGAGGGCAAGTACGTACGTACGTAACGTACGCAGGCACGGGAAAGGAAGAAGGATCAGCCTTTTTTTAATCTATAATCTAATCTAATAGTTTAAAATAACGAAACGATTTAGAAACGCTCTAAAGAATATTTAATAAATCTTTAGTATATAATAAATGGATAGATTGATAATACTCGATGCTACAAAAAGGACTCTTAGATACAGTATGCGATTGTACGGATTACAGAGTTTACCTGCAGGCTCAAGTGCAGAAAAGCAACATTCTATCAAAAGCATCTATTCAGTAATTTGCATTGTCAAGTGACTCCATAAAACAATGAATATTTAGGATTAGTATAAGTATTGGACACAGATGAACAAAACTGGATGCCACGGAACAAGATAAATATCGGTCCTAGTAGAGAGAAGGCGTAATCCAAATGGGAGGAGGAGAATACAGCCACGGGTGAAGAGGCCACACATCACCAAGCTTCTGTAGGCTGCCACTTTCGAAGTCCCAGATGCCGACGTCCCGCCTCATCGCCGGCAATTGGAGGAGGTCGCCGTCGACGTCGTCGGTCAGGTACGCGCAGTTTGGTCTGAACATGGGGAAGTCCTTGGTCGGAAGACACACGGCGGAGCTATGCCCGAGGAAGAGCGCGTGGTCGCCGAGCCCTGGCAGGCTCAGGCTCACCGTCGGACGCTTGTCAATGCAGATGTTCTCGAGCTCGACGCCCGTCGTGAAGACGCCGTGCTTCAGGTGCGCCCTGTCGTTGGAGGCGTCCGCCGGAGCGATGATCGTCGACTTGTGCCACCGCCGCGTCACCTGCAGTAGCTCGCCGCGCGGCGTGATGGCGAGGTACTCTGTGGGTTTGGGACCAGAGGAGCAATGCCGCTGCGAGTGCAGGACGGTTCGCGCCACCGGAGACGACGGGCCGCCGGTGAGGTCCAGGGAGAAGACGGAGCCGCAGCAGCGCAGCAGGTAGAAGAGGCCGTTGGTGTGGTTGTGGACGACGCTAAGCCAGTTTTGGCGGCGTTGGAGCTCCCAGAGGCTGAAGAGCCTGAAGAGCGAGGTCCAGAGCGTGTTTCCGCCCGTCCTGGCGAAGGAGAACTCCGGGAGGCCCGTGAGAGAGGTCCAGCGTGCGTCGCCCGGCCTGGCGAAGGAGAGCTCCGCGAACGGCATGTGCACGAGCAGGACGACGCACTCGCCGCCGGCTGCGGAGGAAGGGCTTCCGGAGACGGCGACCCGGCGGAACATCCAATCCCGCGCTCGCTTCGCGGTTATGTACTGTATACGCGCCGAGTCCGAGTCTCTCGGAGAGTCCAAGTCGAAGTCGACGCCGTACGCGACGCCGCCGTCGCCGGCGCGGGTCATCTCGCGGCTCCTCACGCGCTGGAGCGTCGTGATCGGCGGCAGCGCGGCCCGGGCGCCGGTGAGGGGGTTGAGGAGGTAGGGGTTGGCCTCGTCGTCGGTGGTGAACAGCCACCCGTGCGCCGAGCCAGCGACGCCGCGCCGCGGGAGCGGTGGGTCAAGGAAGGGCACGCGGAAGGTGGCAGCCGTCGAGGGCGAGTAGAGCGCGGCCGCGCCAGGACCGTAGGCGTCGCAGGCGTAGAGCAGGCAGGGGGGCTGCTTCGGCGTCGGGACGCGGAGGCGGCGGAAGGCGACGAAGGCGGCCCGCCAGGCGGAGCACACGGCGCTAGAGCTGACGACGTCGGGGACATCCATCAATTCCATCACGGTGTGCAGGAGGTCCTCCTGCAAGCCCGACCAACAATCTCTGGCCGCCGCAGCCGCGACGGCGGCGGATGCTTCACTCTGCTCTGCCGACTTCTTCCCCTTCGAGACGGCTGATCCCATCTTGATCAGAGTCTCACCGAGGCGACGGCGCTCGAGAGAGGTGACTGAGGTCTGGGCGACGCCGGCGACAAAGGGATCTGTAGCGATCCAATCTCGTCGTGGCCCAACCGAAGGCCAATCTTTGTGCGGCGGGGGGAACGGAAAGCTCCCAACGTAGGCTGAAAACTTACTCAGATTCCGGGATTCGCCACTCAACCCAACTTGGCCTACGCAGATCGCTACCGTCGGTAGCGGTTCAATTTATATATATGTACCGAAGGGAGGCTCAATTTTTTGCAGCTGGCTGAAAAAAAGATCCTGAAGAGGCCCACGTAATTTGGATCGGACTCCATATGTGGACTTTTCTGTTATAAAAATAAATACAAATAAAGACACGAATTTTTATGTAAAAAACCATTACAGAAAAAAAAAACCACAAGAGAGGACAGGCAACAATCTCTGATCACCGACGCTCGAGAGAGATGACGAAGGTCTGGGCGACACCAGCAATGGTCGCAAGCACAACGACGACGAAGAGATAAGTCCCAACTATTATACTATAATAGAAGTCCGTGTGTCTCTCTCACCTAGATATCTCAGAACCGATCCGCCATACCGATAGCAGAGATCGCGTAGACATCTCATTAAACTGCTTTCAGTTTTGGAGGGGGTTACATGAGTATTACGAATGATTTAGTAAATTTGCTGAAAAGAAAGTGCATAGGGGGACTACAGTGGCTTTCTGTCAGACGTGTGGGTTGATAAAGTTCTCTTAAAAATCACTTTCTTTAATCTGTATAGAATAAATATGGACCAGAATCCTACTGTAAGCGAGTTGTTTAATGAGGGGGTCTGGAAGCTGATTTTAGAAGACAGAAGTTACTAGATAAGATTAAAGAGGTGGTTTTAGAAGAGGAAGATAAGTTGATCTGGCCTTTAGAAAGCAGGAAAACTTACTCATCAAGATCTTTTTATAAACAGAGTACTTTTGGGGGTGTGGTCCATTCTGAGATGAAAGTAATTTGGAAAGCAAAATTCCTTTGAAACTAGAACATTTCTTGTATATGGTAATCACGGGGAGGATTTCTAATGCATCTGAATTGATTAAAAGAAAGTGGAAGGGTTGTACAGAACCGTGCAAATTTTGTCTAAAATTAGAAACTGTTAACCATATCATGTTTGATTGTCATTTAGCTGTTTTCCTATGGTGTGTTATTAGAGATGTTTTTTATCTGGATTTTCTGCCTCAAACTATGCAGGGATGCTTAAACCTTGGGCTGAAAAAACACTTTAAAAAGATTTGGATGGTCTTTGTAGCTGGGGGTTGCCGGACTCTGGGCGACTAGGAACGATTGGGTTTTTACTAGGAATTGGCGGACTTTGCATGTTGTATATAAAATATTGTCTTCTGTACAGCGATGGATAAATCTTCTAAGAGAAAAGGACCGAGGGTTTGCTGATGAATGACGGAAGAAAATACTTAGGGAGCTACAAGATCGAAAATCAGTTCACCTGCTTCCAGACGAGTTGTGATCTGGTGGTGTCAGGTTGTTTATGGATTGTTGCTTCTGAAAACTTTGATGGTTATCTAATGTGTCTAGAGATTAGTGGTTTCCTTGGGTCCCAGTTCATTGGTCATGGCGGCGTGAAGATGATGGCTTTTGTGTCGATGTCAGGATGCCGTTTGGACGCTGGAATCCCCAGCCTTTTTCTTGTCTTCATTTTTAATGTTCTGTACTGAACCTGATGTTTTTGTTATGTTGCCTTTCTACAAAGCCGAGCGATCTTTACTATTATAAAAATATAAAAGAATTTCGTTCGTTCATCTTAATGATAGGTTCAATTTTTTCTCTTCCGATTCTGATTTTTTGCCGCCGTCACCGCCCCATGCCCCGTGCCTACGCCTCTGCCGTCACCGCCCCTTGCCGCCTCGAAGGCCCACCGTTGGCACAGGAGGAGGTCGGAGGGAGTGGGGAATAAGCCGAGGGACTCTCTCTTCTTTTCTTTTCTTTTTTTTTTTTTGCTGCTTCAACTCAACATGCAATGTGTATTGACTCCTGATACAGAAAGCTATGACCATTTAAGTACTTGTGTATATTGCCACATGCTAGATCTAGAGGTGATAAAGTGCTAAATTAATTAATTAAAATTATTTAGGGAATTGGAGTACAACTAGATAGTAGAACCAATATATGTTAATTTTGTTTCGTTATTCTTAAGGTCAATAAAAATATTTTGATTGATCCAATGGTTATCTTGTGCATACAGCAAATAAAACTCTGATAATTGTGACATGTCACCGACAAATGTTATCTAGATTTGAGATTACATGCCACCAGCATTGTCTAATTTGTTACATGTCTCAATGCCTACCATTTTTCTTGCTATAGCTGCAGTTAATGTTCTTGTGGCTATAGTACATTTTATTGGTCAATCTTTTCAATGGTGGATGTTAGATAGACTCTACCACTATCGAGGCGTCTGTGTTAGTGGAAGGAGTTATAGCAAGCAGCCAAGGTGGTAAGCAAAAAGTGGAGTTGAAGGTTTCAAAGATCATTGTGGTAATGGTTTCATTTTGCCTATAGTTTCTCCTTCTCGAATTGATAAACGGTGTGTTTTTTATAAAAATTTTCTATATAAAAGTTGCTTTAAAAATCATGTTAACCTATTTTTCAAGTTTAAAATAATTAATACTTAATTAATCATGTGTTAATAGCTCACCTCGTTTTACGTAATTTTCTTCCTCTTCCCTCACCTTCAAACTATCCCTTAAAATATTTTCTTTGTTTGGTTAGCGGATGAAGTTATTTTGCCAAATATGAGATGTGTTACATTTTGTTAAAAGAACATGATCCTCTGTCCTTGTATGCGGTGCGGGATACTAGGAGATTATGTCACACCCCGATCTGGCACCGCCGTACAATAGCACCAGTTAG
Source organism: Oryza meyeriana var. granulata (assembly GCA_003991445.1). Classification (NCBI taxonomy): domain Eukaryota; kingdom Viridiplantae; phylum Streptophyta; class Magnoliopsida; order Poales; family Poaceae; genus Oryza; species Oryza meyeriana. The sequence continues at coordinate 366,668 of RYFJ01001733.1, read as the reverse complement.
GGCGTGTCGCAGGAAAGCAGCGCGAACTGCCCTCCCGTGGAACCACGATACAGATACCAGTCCCAGAAATCAGCGCTGGTATCCACGGCAATTAGAAATGCATCATTGCAGTACCTTAAAATAAATAAATAAATAATAGACATATACCTTAACTTACGTTGCAGCTTCGGGCAAGCCGGAGACAACAACGATCAACACAGAGGCAGCGGCAGTAGCGGAATAGTGGACTAAGTCCCAACACACAGGCAACGGCTGGGAACCAGGACAAAACCCTAATCTTCACTTCACTGCAACTCCAGCATCTAGCTCCCAACAGAGAACTATATATATATAGAGCAAGGGTGAGTATTTACGTACTCAGCAAGCCAGGGGTACGTAGGTGGTTGTTGCAAGCTTCAAAGAGAGGCTGGTTATTTCGCAATCTGCTTTGTTTAAATCCTTTTAAATCCACTAGTGGGTGCTTCTCAACAATTAGGGCGAGGTGAGTCTTGCCCGATCGGAGTGAGTTGTATCAATTTTTGAATCAGCGCAACTCTCAAGAGTTGGCTTCCAGGATCCAGCGCCATCAGCTGATCCAACTTCATTGGGCCCACAGCCCTGCCGTCCATGTCACTTCTCAACATTTTCCGAAATCGGATTCCCAATCCGTAAACATCATTTCACAAGCAGTTGTCAAACAAAATTACGCTAAGGAATCACTTCACATCCACCCATAACCGCGGGCACGGCTGTTCGAACAGTTTAAACCTCTACAGAGGGGGTACACTTTACCCACATGACGCGACTTACCCTATCGCCTAGCTCGCGACCGAACGAACACGACTGGCGACTAGGGGTTTTCGCGACAAGGCATTTCCCTAGCCCTCTCAGGTTACCTCATGCCAACTGGAGGGGTCCTCGAGACCAATCACAGAGTAGGTCCATGACCATGCTGTACCAGGAACCCAGGAGGCAACCCCGACGCTCTCCCGCACGATCCATAGTCCAATGACACGCAAGGTGTCCCTGAGAGTCTAGTTACTTAGCCAGGAGTTATCCCATATCACCCACGTGGTTGTACTGTCATATGTTCGGATGAAATTCCAGAGGAATCGGTCCTTAGTTGCAGTGCGGGAGACTCGTCCTGCTGGCTCGATCCCCGCACCACGGTTTTCACAAACCATTTTATTTTCAAGGCACCGACCCAGGTGTCGGGTTTTCCAATGTTTCGTAAACCCAAATTTTACCAATCGTAGACATTTTTAAATTTGATAGGCGATCACCGATACCATGCCCGTCGACATGGATACTGGGATCTATCAAGGGAGGTGACAAGGGGGTGTAAGTGTATCACAATCAATCAAGGAAGGCATGCAGCAAATGGGTTGGCAGCCCGTCGATCGCTTTGTGACCGCGGTGGAGAAATTATAACAGTGTAACCTATCATATGCAATTTGTTAAATAAAATACTTAGTTCCGAAATTATGGGTTTGAGATGATCAAAGGTGACTTGCCTTGCTCTAGGTCTTCATTGGTCGTCGAGAATCGTCGCGAAATTCACTCCGAAACGAAAATTTTCGGCAACCGTTACTATGCGCAAACACACAAAAATCTATACAAAGACCAGTAAAAAGATCCTATTTAGTGCTAATAATAGTGCCATTAAATAGATCTCAATTTTAGAAAATTACTGGAGTTGGAACGAGGTCAAACGGAATTATGGATCGGAAGATATGAATTTTGGAAGATTAAATTGATTTCTGATTCACTGGAAAAGAAACTAATTAATTTCTAGATTGGAAATATTCTCTGGAATGCAGAGTACTATCACTGACAGATAGGACCCACTGATAGGCCTGGCCCGCAGCTCAGTGGAAGGGAGGAGTGCTGTGTGGATAGTCTGTGGGCCGAGGAGATCAATGGATGGCCCACCAGTCAGTGGCTGTAAAGGGGGAATAAGCCGTGGGGCCCATGTGTCATTGGGACAAACGACATCGCCGGGGCCCGGCCGGTAGAGAGGGCGACGGCGCGTGGTTAGCCGATCCGATGGTTGGCGGCGGCGGAGAGGATCCGGCGAGCAACGGTGTTCGGGAGCAAGCGGCCGCGCCGGCGGGTGGGGGAGTTCACAGCGAGTATTTTGAGCAGCTCGGATCGAGTTGCGGATAGCGGAGGACAGCCGATGACAGGAGTGGCAGAAGCGGCGGTGAGAGACCTTGTGCAGCGGCGCCATCGGAAGGAAGGAAAAAAGCGATGGCGGCCACGGTGAGAGGGAGGAAGGAGGCTGTGGCGGCGGGGAAAGAGAAAAGGGGAGGTGGACGATGGCGACGGAGGCCATAGCAGCGTCGAGGTGTCGTAGCGGCGGAGGACAGAGAAGAGAGAAGGACTTAGCGGCGGCCATGGCGACGGGATGCTGTAAAGGAAACATCTCACACATGAAATATGCGGGCACGGGGTGGGGAGGATGGAGCTCTTGCTGAGGCCTCACCAGCGGCAAGCAGTGTCGAGGGTGACGGCTCAGTGCCGAGGAGGGAAGGAACTCGGGGCTGAGGGAAGAAACGGTGCCTCCGGTGGTCCGAGGAAGAAGAAGCCATGGGGCGTTCCAGTGACGTTGGAAGACGGCCGGGTCCTAGGTAGGAGTGGCATGCTTCGGGTTGGGCGAACGGCGGCGGTCCGACGTAGTGGCCGACGGCGTTCAAAGGACGGAGATGAACAAGGGGAAAAGGGCTCCCGAAGGGGGGGGGGGTATTTATAGGGGTGAGGAGGAACTCTGAGCCGGTTCAGGGCGGCGCCAATAATGGAGGGGGAGAGGCGGGAGAAAGGGCGCCGGCAGCGAAAACTCGAGTAGGCGGGAATTGAGACCGGCGGTCGGGATGCAAGGGGTGGCGATAGTCGGCGTATCGGACAATGGAGCTCAAAGTGCGAGCGCGGGCTCGGGCGACCGTGGTGGTCAAGGTGGGGACGACGATGACGTCAGAGAGTGGAGCCTTTTTGACCGGCTCGGTCCAGGACCAAGGAGGGAAAAGAGGAGAGGGGGAGCGGGAACAGGAGCGGAGAGAGGTAGCGTGGCGTGGGGTGGCGCCAGCAGGGTCGGGCGTGGGGCCGCGTGGCGCGAGCGGTCGAGGGGTATTTTCCGAACGACTTGCGGGCGAGAACGGGAACGTATGGAGGAAGACGATGAACAGCGGTTCGGGATCGGACGGCGGAGCAGCGCGAGCAAGGCACGTGGCGCGGATCGGCGCGGTGGGCGTGCGCAGGGGACACGCGGCCGGCATCGAGCTCAGGGTAGGCGAGCGCGGGCGAGCGAGGCCGATCAATGGCGCACGGGAATGCGGGGACACGTGGCAGGATCTGGTTGTGCGCGGTGGCCGAGCGGCAGGCGCACGATGCAGAGAGATCGGGCGGTTGCCGAGTGAGGGTGCGGGACACGCGGCAGGCATCGAGCTCAGGGTGGTGGCTGGCGCGCTGTGCGGCGGGTTGCTGGGTTGGAATGAGGAAGAGGCGGCCTAGTAGGTACAGTGCCTTCTTTTATTTTCTCTGAGATTTGTTTGGGGCTTTTTGGGAGGCTTTCAAAAGGATTCTTGAATTGAAAATTCATATTTGAATTCAGTAAAATTTCAGGGAGTCAAGGGGGTGAATTCCGACGGATAATTTTGGTATTTAGAGGGGGTTTTTCATTAGGGTTTCTCCAAGGATTTTGTGGGGGATTCAAAGAGAGATTCAAGGAGAGAATTTAAATCCGAATTGCAACATTTAATTCGAATTCTTTTTGGGGAATGCTCAAGGGAGTTTTGCGGAAATTTTCCTGGGGCTTTGGATGGAGGCGTGACTTATTTGGGTGGGTATATCTATATATATGTACATACATATATATATTTAGAGAGGTGTACGTATATATATTTACACACAAATGTTGGTGGAGCTGAGAGGAAGGTTGGTACATGTATACATGTATATATACATGTTTTTATGGGTAGATGTATACTCAAGGGGATATATATATATATAGATAGATAGTTATATTGGCAGAGAGGGTTCGGGTAGATGATCGATGCTCAAGTTGTATTATCTAATCTCAGAATTTCTCAGGGATTCAAGGAGGAGAGAGAACAAGGAGGTTTACGGAAAGATTCAAAGGAGATGTTTAGGTTTCCGACATCAGACCTTCGGAACGGAATTCGAAGCGGAGATTTACAGAGGGGAAGATCGGGAACTCGCCGTTAGGGTTTTGAAGAGGATTTTGATAGTGGTGATTCGAGTTATTTCAGAACAGGGGATTTTGAGAGGAGGGATTTCTTGAGATCAAGGCGGAGAGACACATTGAGATCCAGGCACGACATACAACGCAGCACATAAGAAGCGAATTTTTCACAAGTAGATTTTAGCGAAATATTGTTTAACGTCTCACAGAAAGCGGGGCGTTATAGATTACATATGATTTTATAATTAAATTCGACTTCACCCGGTACAACGCATGGATATTTTGTTAGTATATGATCTAATTTCCAAACAAATAGTAGAGATCCAATCTCGGAAACGAACTACCAAAGGCTCATCTTTGTGCGGCGGGGGCAACGTAAACGGATACGAACTACCGAAGGCTCATCTTTGTGCGGCGGGGGCAACGTAAACGGATACGATACTATCAGACGGAAATCGGATTTAGTTGAAAATTATCCAAATATTTTCTCAGATATCCATAGATTAGACACAGTCTAGCTCATATTTATATCCACGAAATGATAAAACATGATTACACTAATAGTGATATCTATCTTGCTCTAGATGGATACCTAAAATTTGTTAAGAAGTATGTATCAGGGTTACTTCCAATGAAAAGGCTAATTCGCGCACGGGTGCGTGTAGCCCACAACGCGTGAATGGGCCGATCTTTCCATTTTCTGTCTTGTCCGTTTTCGATTTGGCTTTGCACGTGAGCCTTACTTTCTTTTTTTGGCTTTCGCGTGGGCTTGAGATGTATAAACTTTATATATATAAAGATTATATGCATAAAGTTTGTATGTATTTATTTAGCGCTGTCGCGTTTAAATTTTATACATAAAAATTTTATATATGAAATGCATTAATACCGAATATTTCTATATATAAAGTTCATATGTATAAACTTTCCATATAAAAAATTCTATGTATAAAGTTTGTATGTATAATTTTTTCTAGGTTGTTGCTTGCTGGGAAAGAGAGAAAAATGTACATGTGCCGAAGAATACACGCAGATGGGCCAACTATGTTGGGCCGAAGGAGTAAACTAGCTGCACATGCAACCCGTTTGCGCAACGTGGGACACGCGCGCATGCGCACATTATACCTCCCCTACTTCCAGAGATAAAAAAAGATTGTAACTATTACTACGTATACATCTAGTTGTATTACTAGTTGCTAAATCTTGGAAATATTGATATATTGTTTTAGAAAAATTAACAAGCTATATCTCTTCGTTAATTTAGGAAGGTTAGTTTGAGGGTTTTCATATTATGATAAATATTTGTTACCGTATTCGTTCCGATTCATATTCGCTCCATATTTTTATTCGATAATATTCAATTTTGTTTTCCTATCAGGAATTTTCTATTCCAAAAGAATAGGAATTTTCGATTCCAAAAAAAAAAACACGTAAGATAGAGCTAGTTTCCGTCCATTTGGATTCGTTTTCACCATAGGCTGAAATCTTGACTTAGATTCGCCACTCAACCCAGTTTGGCCTACACAGATCTATCGGTCAGATCGCTACCATTGGTAGCCCGATTCAATTTCTATATGGACCGAAGGGAGGCTCAACTTTTCGCAGCTGGCTGAGAAAAGGAGAAAAAGACGAATTTTACTGTTACTAATTTAATTTTTTTTAATTTATAAAACTAATTTTTGATTTGGGCTATTTGCAGAAGTAGCCTCTTGCCGCCGTGGGCCAGGGCGGTATTTAAAAACCGCTGTAGCCCAGGGCAGTGAATGGCATCCCCGTCACCCGGGGCTAACGGCGCCGGCCGCCGTTAGCCCGGGTGGGTCACGTGGCCTTGCCGCCCTGGGGGACGGCGGCGATCGGCGAATGCATAGGACCGTCCGCACGGTGATCGGACGGTCAGAATCCCCGGATCCACGGCCAGTGCGACGAATGCATAGCAAATTGTTGTAACGCGCGCTACCTACCTTAAAATAGTCATAACTTTCACATACGGTCTCGGAATCGGGCAAATAAGTACTCTACGGATATCTACAGAAAATTTTACATCTGCTTCCCCTCAACTTTGTTGGGTTTGTCCAAAAAATTTTTGCGAAATTCGGCCGGGAAGATTGAGTTTTTGAGGTCTGAAGTTTCAGCATGGTTTTTAAAGCACACTCACAATTTTCTACAGGCCACATCTTACATCGGTTTGAGCTGCACCTTCACGAGATTTTGCTATTCTCGTGTTGCTAGTTGAGAAAAAAATATCAAAAAAAAGAAAAAAAAATTTTGCAGGCGGCCCTCTGGATTCGGACGGTCCGATCCTTGTGCGGACCGTCCATTCACTATGCTAAAAACCGCCGTGGGGGACGGCGGCGAATGCATTGGCCGAATACAAAAATGCATTCGCCGCCGTCCCCCAGGGCGGCAAGGACACGTGGCCCCCCGGGCTAACGGCGGCCGGCACTGTTAGCCCCGGCTGACGGGGAGGCCATTCGCCGCCCTGGGCTACGGCGGTTTTTAAATACCGCCCTGGCCCACGGCGGCAAGAGACTACTTCTGCAAATAGCCCAAATCAAAAATTAGTTTTATAAATTAAAAAAAATTAAATTAGTAACAGTAAAAATTCGAAAAAGACCCCGAAGAGGCCCATTTAATTTGGATTGGACTCCATTGGTAGCCCGATTCAATTTCTATATGGACCCCGAAGAATGGAGTGTTGAGCTTTGATATTTGGTAGACCCAATACTAGCAGCTTGTCTCTGAACTGAACTGAATTTCTTATGAATAAAAAAAGTTTACAGAGATGAGTGAATAAAAGCTTTTGACATGATGATGGTATTACATACAGAGCTGTAGAACTATTGTTTCCTGATTTTATTAGGTGGCTAACTACATGTTAATCCATCTCATGGTCTCTCATCCAGTCTTCACCGACTCTTTTCCATCTAAGGGTGGGATGGTTGGGATGGACATGGGCTGCACACCTCAGCGCAGCCTCGGCTTCCTCCACTTTAGGGACTGTTCCAGTTCCATAAAATGAGAAATATTATTAACGTATAATTAATTAAGTATTAATTATTGCAAACTTAAAAAATAACCTATTTGATTTTTTGAGATACTTTCATATAGAAAGTTTTTTTAAATAATGCATCGCTTTACGTTTTAGAATACGTGCTAACAAAAACCAAGGGAAGAAATCTGAACGCCCTCTTACCTTTCGCAGCTCTAGAACAATTTTACTGTAACGTCGATATGCTCGAGAGACAGCAGGTTCCCCAATCCGAAGTCAAAACCAGCATTACCATAATCTTTTCAATACTGCACACCGAAACTAAACCGAATGTCCTCAACGCTTGGCATGGCTCCTTGTTGAAACACTGGACCACATGAAAATATCCAGAGTCTGAACACTTTCAAACAATCAAACCCATCATCAGCACCAACAAGCAACTTATCTTGTTTTGAAACAGCTAGCTTGAGAGAAGAAGAGCCGGCCACCTCCCAAGGAATTGCAAATCCTCCTATGGCAGTTCCAAGATCGAGATATCTAACACCAAGAGGTTCGAGAGAAGCGAGGGATCTCTCTTTATCCACACCGGCATAGCATCAAAAACCCCAAATGCGAAAAATCTGTGCAAAAATGTGGCGAGGGGGCCCAACAGTTCCCAATTAAATTCAAAGGAGGCGATAAAGCCCGCACTTCTAGAGTTTTGATTTTGTGCAGCTTGCAGAAAGATTCAGCCAGAGTTTCCATCAAGCCCTTGTCCATACCATACGCCAAAATCGAGAGCTCCCGCAGTCTCGTCAGACTCTGCAGTTGTTTAGCAGAATTTGGCGATTTGTAGAGGCAGACCGTGGACAACGCTTCCAGGGATGTCAGGTTCCCAATCCCATCAGGGAGCCTTGTGTTGTGGTAAACATGGAGGCACATCAATTGCGTCCTTGGCAATTCTTCCGTATCAACTCCTGTTATGTCGATTGTTTGCAAGAAACGTAGGTTTCCTATTTCCATTGGGAGGTCGCCACCTTTTTCAGGGTAATTTTTTGCAAATAACCTTAGATACCTTACATGAAATAAATTCCCAATATACCTAAGGCTGTGAAGTTCACAACCATCTATATCCAATACACGCAAAACATGGAAGCTTGAAAGAGGCGGCATCAGATTAATAGCAGGTCTGAAGACAGTAACAGACCTCACTTGCAGCATGCTCATCGTAACCTGAGGCATGCTGGGTTCTACCACACTACTTTGGAGGGCCAGCCTGCGAACCTAACTTTGCAAAGATGCTTTCTGTTGAATACCATCGAATATAGTAACAAAGTTATCTCCACTTGACAATTGGAGTATGAGATCAAGCACCATATCATGTACACGACAAGCTTGAGCTTTGCCTTCCACGTCGATATCTATCGGCTGGTCTATTTATGAGTTCAATGAGGTAACTCTCTCCCAACTCAAAAAGGCTAGTTTCATATTTTTCACATTTCACAAAACCTTCAGCTATCCACCTCCATATCAATTGGTCTCTCGGAATCTCGTAATCTTCTGGAAATATGCTTAGATATAATAAACAGGTCTTCATATGAAGAGGTAAATCATAATAACTAAAGGACAGTATCCTTCGCATCTCCTCCACACACTGTCACCTTCTGCGAGTCCATGGCCAATAGAACTGAGCAAAGCATGCCACTGATCATTTGTTTTGATCTTCTTAGTACTTGACAAAAGGCTAGCAATAGTAATGATGGCTAATGGTACCCCACCACATTTCTTCAAGATATCTTGAGATACTTGTTCAAGCTCATGGGGACATTCATCCTCGTGCGAAAATATTCTTTTATAGAAGAGTCTTTTGGAGTCGACATGAGAAAGACGTTTCATTGTATAAGTAATATCATCAGAGGAAGAGCAGCATGCTTGAGAGATGCTGACTTTGCAGGTTGTCGTGATTAATCGACTACCCATATGGTTTATAGTGAATGCACGCTTAATAAATACACAACTTTTCATCCCATATGTCGTCAATTATGATGAGGTACCTATAAATTTGTTAGTATTAGCTAATTGGAAGCACAATCAAGATATATCAATTTCATTGTCTCGGCAAAAAATAATGCACCCTAAAGGACCACTCAATGAAAATGAAGGGAGGAAACGTACACTGTTTTGTTGGCTAGCATGTCTCAGGAAAGAAAAAGAATCAGCTAGCATGCCGTGATTGTTAGACCATTTGCTACTCCCTCCCTATAAAAATGTAAGACATGTATGTTATTAACATGATTTCCAGTAGTATACTTTAAACCTTAATTACTTTCATGATTTATTATCACAACTACAAAATTAATATTATATGAAAGTATTTTTAAATATGAATCTAATAGTACCACGACAAAAAATATACACTATTAATTAGTTAAATGCTAACAACGTTAACTTTATAAAAAATAAGGATGCCTTACATTTTATACGGAGAGAGTATAATTGATGGATATGTCGCATAATTAACACATTTATCTATATGGTATCATGGGTAAATATCTGAGGGCGCACCGACTAGCTTGATGTCCTAATCGCTCCTAAGGAAGTTTCCTAGGATGATCTCCTAAGGAGGTTTCTAAGGAGCATCGAACACACAAGTCAATCTATCTCTTATTGTACATTAACATTTACTTCCTTCGTTCTAAAATATCAGGTTTATTAGCTTTTTAGTGGGTGTTCGATTTGGCTTAAGCTTCTAGCTTCTCCCTCGTTTTTCGTTAGCATGCTTCCCAAAACGTACAATGGTGTGTTTTTTGTAAAAGCTTTCTATATGAAATTATCTCTAAAAAATCAAATAGATCTATTTTTCAAGTTTGTAATAATTAATACTTAATTAATCACGTGCTAATGATATTTCTCATTTTATGTGCGGCTTATAAGCCAGCGGTTTAAGCTGAATAGAACACCCCCCTTACACAATCTCCTGTTCATACTATACTTTGACTACTGGTTTCTTTCATAATATATCATCAACAACTACAAAATTAACATTATATAAAAATACTTTGAAACACGAATCTAATAGTATTATATGCATGACACTAAATTCACATATTTTTAGTTCAATTATTAGTCAAAATTTTCAAATGTTTGTTTTCCTTAAAACAATGATGTCTTATATTTTAGAATGGAGGGTTATGAGCATCTGTTCTTAAAATTAGAATAAGATCCTACAACTAATTTTCCTAGCATTAAGTTCTACCAGTGATCATGCGTACCTTTTACCCTCAAGGAACCTTCTTAGTTCATCAATGAGCTGAACTTCACCCCTTTCTGCTTCATTGATACTTGCGTACTTTCCTTTGTCAAGTTCATAGAGAATCTTCTTGAAAATCTTTCTTACGTCAGGATTCCGAGACACTGAAACGAAAGCAGCGCTCAAATTGCACCTTTACCTTGTCATACACTGCTTTGGCAAGAGTTGTCTTGCCTAGCCCACCAAATCCAACTATTGAGATCGTCCTCAATCACTGCAAGGACCCTTCGTCCCAATCAAATAACCTCTCGATTAGCTCATCCCTTGGTTTCTCAATTCCAACGAGCTCCATCACATCCTTGTATAGAGCCATCACACGAGGGTCAATGGTAACACCAGCGTTGCCGCCATGCAACTTAAGCTCGTGCCTCTGGCTAGCTGCTTAGCGAGCTCCTGGGCTTCTTTTATGGCGCCAGCAATCTGATGGAGATCTTTGCCCTTCCTGAACAAGCCGGTGGTCTTCTTAAGCAACTTGGTGACTCTATTCTTCAGGTTGGTGCCTGCATCAGGGTTAGGGCCCTTCTCCACGCGTACCATGAATTCGTCGATGGCATCCTCCACGTCGTAGGAAAGCTCCCTCACCTTGCCTGCCCAGATCCTGACCTGCTCACCTTCTGTTCCAGGTTGTACTCGTCCTTGAGCAGCTCACCAAGCTTGTTGAGGAGGGGACTCATTGCCCCCTCCACGACCTCCATGGCTTGATCTCCCTCTCGCTCACTAGCTGAGTGATAGTGATTGGGGATTGGTCGAGGGTTGAAGATAATTTTGATTGGCTCACTTAGGCAACATGGTGTGGGATAGTGATTGGGGATTGGTCGAGGGCTGAGGGTTGAGGGCAACACGCCGACACGCCAGTACAGCTACTCTCTCCGTCCCAAAATATAGCTATCTTTAGGTTTAAATTTTGTCTCAAATATAACTACCTAGGACATGTAAAAGGTAGCTTTTATCACATTACTTCTTATGCTATCCCTAATGATTCCATCATCTCACCAACCCTCTCGAGACGTGTAGTCAATCCATATTATTCTTAATTCCCATTACTCCACCATTTATTAATGAGGATATTTTAAATTTTTCACCATAATCTTTAATTTCTCCAAAACATTTCTAGAAAGCTATATTTTAGGACGGAGGGAGTTGCTAGTTGTCTAGAAATATTAATGGTTGGAGGAACATATTGCCGTATAGTAGTAATCAAGTTGACTCGTCGACCTGGTACTAGCCAATGGGTGCGTGACCAATGACCATCAGATGTAGCATATGCTTACGTATGCTATATTTTTCTTTTAATTTTCAAGTTAATTATAAGTGCAGAATCTAGATCAGGTGTAGCTATATATGCCCGGGTATAGTAAATCTTCACTCTAGGCTAATAGATGTCATGATATGATCCATTAACACTTCCATTAACATTGCACTTTGGACAACACCGGCTGACCAGCAGAACGGGGATTTGGTGGTTTTGTCCAGGTCCCGAGTGTCGATGCTTTGCACCGGCAATAAAATTATGGGGCTACTCGGCGAGGGGAAAGTCGATGGATTGCAGAGGAACACAGGAGAGATTTTATACTGGTTCAGGCTCTCGATGTGAGGTACTACCCTATGTCCAGTTGTGGTGTTATTCCTCTGAGAGGTTGTATAGATTGGTGATCTGGTGATCTCGCGTCCCTTGAAGGGCGCCCTGCCTCCCTTTATATACTAGGGGGCAGGGGTACTAGATAAGGATCCCAGCCGGATACGGCCAAGGGATTTCCTCCTTAGAGATAGAAACCTATCCGACTAAGACTATGCTTTCCTTATAGTACAAGGCAAAGTCTATCGGGTGCTATCTTATCTCTAATTACCTGATTCGGCCCATCCTCTATTCGAGTGGCCCATATGCTGGTGGTGAGGTACCCGAGGCCCATGGCCTCCATAGTAGCCCCTGAGACCTTCATAGTTGAGTCACAGCTGATGCCAAGTGCTCATCCTCCACGGTGAAGATTGCCTGAGTCCGATGCTCCCAAGTACTCTTTGTCCGAGTGATTCTTCTTCCTAAGTCCAGGTTCATGTCAGCTGGCAGCGAGGCTATGAAGGGCTTCATGTAGATGTATGAATAGTGTGCACCGAATAGGCGCACCTATTAGGTGTAGCCCCCGACTTTGTGCTTAATTGTGAAGACAATTAAACATAAAGTCAAAGATCTTTAACCTGATAGTCTTTCCCGAGTAATATACTACTTGGTATATGAGACTCTTCAGTATCATGTCAACCGGAATAAATTTTATAGTCTTGCCGAGTCGGCGGATGTAAACTCGGTGGATTGCAAAGGAACACAGAGAGATTTTATACTGGTTCAGGCCCTCAATGTGAGGTAATACCTTACGTCCAGTTTATATGTATTCCTTTGAGGATATACGGTGGTGGTTCTGATGAACTAGTGTGCACCTCTAAGCTTATGAGTGCTCTTCTGCCCTCATGGGGCGCCCTGCCTCCCCTTATATACTGGGGGACAGGGTTACAAGGTAGGAGTCCCCATCGGATTACGACTAGGAGATCTCCCCTTAGAGATATAACGCACCCGACTAGGACTGTATATTCCTTTCTATACAAGGCGAAGTCTGCCGAATCTAGCTATATCTCTAATTACAAGGCTAGGCCCATCCTCTATCCGAGTGGCCCATATGCTTGTCATGAGGTACCCGGGGCCCATGGCACCCACAGTAGCCCCCGAGACCTTCATAGTTGAGTCACAGCTGATGCCAAGTGCTCATCCCCCTCAGTGAAGTCTTCCCGAGTGCATTGCTCCCGAGTGCTCTTTGTCTGAGTGCTGCTTCTCCCGAGTCCTGCTTCATGTCAGCTGGCAGCGAGGCTATGAAGGGCTCGATGTAGATGTTGGAATAGTGTGCGCTGAATAGGCGCACCTATTAGGTGTAGCCCCCAACTTTGTGCTTAATTGTGAAAACAATTAAACATGAAGTCAAAGATCTTTAACCTTGTAGTCTTTCCCGAGTAGATTACTACTGGTACATGAGACTCTTCGGTATCATGTCAACCGGAATATGATTTATAGTCTTGCCGAGTAGGGAACTACTCGTATATAGGACTCTTCGACTTCATGTCAGTCGGAATGTGTGTTTATAGTCTTGCCGAGTAGGATGCTACTCGTATATGGGACTCTTCAGCTTCATGTCACCTGGAATAAGGGGTTTATAGTCTTTCCCGAGTGGCGTCCCACCCAGAAGTTAGACTCATCCGCGTCATGTTAGCGGGAAAAGAAGGTTTATAGTCTCTTCCGAGTAGTGTACTACTCGAAAGTTAGACTCTTCAGCGTCATGTCGGCTGGAATAATGTCGCTCATGGCAACTGGTGGCCAAGCATGTAGGCCGAGTACCACTTTATGAAAATAAATCCACGGCGTGGTCAGGTGTACCCGAGAAAGATACCTGCATCCCCAATTTTAATGAAGACCAGCTTGTGATCCTTGTAAGGATATATCCTCAAGACCTGGTGGATAAAACCGATACCCAAACATATATGTTCAGCAATAAGGCTTTCATGAAGCATATCTGTTTACCTCATCGGTTCCTGTGGGTAGCACCAGCGCTATAATTTCAACTCAGCCTGCGGGCGGCCCACATGGAGCATGCTATTGTAGAAACTCATATCTTGGTGGCTGCTACCAAATAAGCCGGCCTGAGCCGACCTATCCGGCATAGCTCTATAGAAGTATCATCCATCACCTGTCAGGATGAGTTTTTTGGTGTCGATAACCGCAATCAGCCAGAGAAATCCTTACTCGCAAGCCTTTCCGACTTATGTTCTGGATGCAGCCTGGTTGCCACAGGTGCCCGAGCAGGTATGTCGCAGGATCTGCTTGCCCTCCTCAGGTGTGACGCAGTGCATGAGAACTCCGGATGCGCTTTGACGATGTAAGTCTTCTCTGACTTCAGGAGAGCCGAGCAGGGTACCCGAACCTTGCCTTAGCATAGGATTCGGCTAGCGAACCTCATGGGGCATACCCTACCCAACAGAGTTATGGCCAAGCGAGGTACCCAAACCTTGCATTAGCATAGGATTCGGCTAGTGACCCTCATGGGGCGTACCTCACCTAGCCGAGTGATATACGACCCCCGACTAGTGCCGGAAGTCGGTTGTCAGCTCTCATGGAGCGTAGCCGGGGAAGATGACGTCCCGACTGGTGCAAGTACTCGGTAAGTAGCCCTCATGGAGCATCCCGAATGTATTTTGGCAGACTTGTCCAGCCCCCGAGCGTAGGAGATAGACTCGCAGCCCTGAGTTCCTATCACGCGTATCCGGAGCTGGGCCTGCAATATAAAGATATCGATGAGTAGCATCTGATGATGAAATAATCACCCGAATAAAATGTATTTTACAATATATGTAAATACGAGTTTTTCCTCTTTTTGATATTAATTTCCCCGAGTAGTTGACCCCTTACGTTTAAACACTCTGCCCGACTAGTCATAGCCCCCTAGCGTCGGGAGTTGGCTCATGGCTCTTTCCCAGACACGCGTTTTGGGTGACTTGAGTTCATCTTTCATGGAGCAAAGTTTCACGGATTAGGGTTTATGCTACTCAAGTACTTTTGCAATCATTTAGAGCAAAAACAAGAAGAGTGCAGCTTGTGCACCTATTAGGTGTACTGCCACAATGAAGCCGTCTGACTTGCGTTTGCGATTCCCGGCTTTAGTCGGGACCGCGTCGTTGGTGCCCTCCCGCTTCTTCTGTTAGGATGCCTTTTTATCTTCAATGGCCTCAGCAACAGCGTGGGCTGAGTCGGCGTATTTGTTCGCCATGTCGAATAAAGCCTTGACAGAGTTGGGAGGCTTCCGTGTGAATTTGTCGATGAACGAGGTGTCTTTGACTCCTTTTCGAAAGGCGGCGATGACGACCTCATCCTTGACGTTAGGGATTGAGTTCTTCTTCTCAGAAAACCTCTTAATGAAGTCACGAAGAGACTCGTTCTTCCTTTGATGTAACTGATATAAGTCGTACTCGGAAGATGGCCTCTCGTATGTCCCCTGGAAGTTGGCGATGAAGCGTTCTTGGAGTTCTCCCCAGGAGCTGATTGATTGCTTGGGAAGTCCTGTTAGCCATGTCCTCGCTGAGTCGGCTAAAGCGACCGGGAGGTAGTTAGCCATGACTTTGTGATTTCCTCCAGCTGCTCGGATTGCCGTAGTATAGACCGTGAGCCAAGACTCGGGATTGGTCTTGCCGTCGTATTTTTCGACTCCTGTAGGCTTGAAACCCGATGGCCAGTCGGCCTGTTGTAGCTCCTGGTGAAGCCGGTACTCCTTCATCTTCATGAGGACTCCGACCCCGACTTCGGCGGCGAAACCGCTCGTGGTGGAGGCCGAAACGCTCGTTCTCGTCTTCCGGTTGGCGTTGCTCATCATCTTCTCGTTCGTGGTGTCGAGCGTTGATGTCCTGCCGAAGATCACGTCGTTGTCGGCCTCGAAGGTCCTGATCATCCCGACGGTTGCTTTGATGTCGCCGGTTGTCGTTGGGGCTGCCGAGTGACGTCTGACGTGCCTCCGTATGCAGCTGACTGAAGCCAGCCGCTCGGCGTCGCTTTGAGGTAGATGAGACTGCCGTTGGGAATGTCGACCGGTTGGTCGGAATGAGGGTATCACCCGACTGTTGGTGCTGCTGACATGCAGCAGTTGTAAGCATGGCTTTTATCCTTGCGATCGTCGGGGCGGCCTGGTGATCAGGTTCGAACTGGAGTGTATCCAGTAGGGTTGCGGCGGCCACGATGTTCTGTTGTGGTGTGACGAAGACGTCGTGGTCGCCGACTCGGGTTTGGAGGGCTTGTTGCTGAGTAGTCCGCCCGGCTCTGCGCAGATCGTCGTTGCGGGCGCGCAGGCGTCTTGCTTCTTCCTCTTGTTGTTCTCGTAGTTGGCGGGCCTCCTCCTCTTGCTGTTCGTGTAGTCGGCGTGATTCCTGAGTAGGAGTAGAGCCTTTGGATGCCATGAAGATTTCTCGTGGCGGGAAGAAGCTTGCCGAACTGCTGTCCGACTTAGAGTCGGAATCCGACTGGGAGTCGTAGTCCGACTGAGAGTCGTAGTCGGAATAGTTGATGGGGGTGATTATAACTCCAACCTCCCTAGATCCGATCTCGAGCGGCTCTGGGCCGTATCCGAGTCAAACTCCAGAGGATCGGGTTTGCCGCGTTGGATGTAGATTGTAGATATCCGCGGCGTCGCCGAGTCCGAACGGGAAATTGACGATCTCTTCCTTTTTTGGCCCGATCTCGGCCGGCTCAAAACCGAGTCCGAGTCGAACACCGAAAGAAAGAGTTGTCCCTGGAATCGGGCGTATTGGAGATCGCCGCAGCATGTCGTGACAGATTGCTGCAGCGTCGTGTAGGCCGACTGGCGTGGAGTCGGCTGGTACCTCGGCCGGTTGGATCGGGTCCGTGTCGGCCAAGGTGAGATTGCCGAACATGTCGGCGACGGAGTCGAGGCTTCCGAATGAGATTGCATCTCCGGGGGAGAGTTTTCACCGTCGACTTCGGATGCTGGATCCATCGAGCTTGTAGATGTAGATTGCGCCGAAGCCCCTACCTGGCGCGCCAACTGTCGATGTTTTACACCGGCAATAAATATATGGGGCTAGTCGGCGGATGTAAACTCGGTGGATTGCAAAGGAACACAGAGGGATTTTATACTGGTTCAGGCCCTCAATGTGAGGTAATACCCTACGTCCAGTTTGTATGTATTCCTTTGAGGATATACGGTGGTGGTTCTGATGAACTTGTATGCACCTCTAAGCTTATGAGTGCTCTTCTACCCTCATGGGGCGCCCTGCCTCCCCTTATATACTGGGGGACAGGGTTACAAGGTAGGAGTCCCCATCGGATTACGACTAGGAGATCTCCCCTTAGAGATATAACGCACTCGACTAGGACTGTATATTCCTTTCTATACAAGGCGAAGTCTGCCGAATCTAGCTATATCTCTAATTACAAGGCTAGGCCCATCCTCTATCCGAGTGGCCCATATGCTTGTCATGAGGTACCCGGGGCCCATGGCACCCACAAGACTACTCGTATGTAGGACTCTTCGACTTCATGTCAGTCGGAATGTGTGTTTATAGTCTTGCCGAGTAGGATGCTACTCGTATATGGGACTCTTCAGCTTCATGTCAGCTGGAAAAGATATTTATAGTCTTTCCCGACTGGTGTCCCACCCAGAAGTTAGACTCCTCCTCATCATGTCAGCGGGAAAAGATATTTATAGTCTCTCCCGAGTAGTACACTTCTTGGAGTTAGACTCTTCAGCATCATATCAGCCGGAATAATGTTGCTCATGGCAATTGGTGGCCAAGCGTGTAGGCCGAGTACCACTTTATGAAAATAAATCCATTGTGTGGTCCGGTGTGCCCGAGAAAGATACCTGTATCCCCAATTTTAATGAAGACTAGCTTGTGATCCTTATAAGGATATATCCTCGAGACCTGGTGGATAAAACAGATACCCAAACATATATGTTTAGCAATAAGGCTCTCATGAAGCATATCTGTTTACCTCATCGATTCTTGTTGGTAGCACCAGTGCTATAATTTCAACTCAGCCTGCGGACGGCCCACATGGAGTATGCTACTGTAGGAACTCATGTCTTGGTGGCCCAGTGCTGACTGTGTAGGCCCAAGCCCATCTAGTCGGCATCGGCCCTATAAAAGCGGGGAGAGAGAAAAAGATTCCTTCATCTTCCCCAAATCAGCCAATCGTTTCATCTTTCGCTTCCGCGCCCAACTTTTCACCTCCCGCTCGGCTAGGGTTAGTTGCTGCTGCTGCTTCCTGCTCGAACTCGGGCGACTCTGGTCCGCTTTGTTTGTTCCAAGCCCCTGATTCGCTTTTCCCCCAAATCTTTCTGCTCCCAATCATGCCGAAAGCTTCGGATCTTGCGGGTGCGTCGGGGAATGCCTGGCCAACATCGGATTGCGGTTTGGTGAAGCTAAGGCTGATGGAGAGTGAGTTGAAGTTGCCAAGACAAGAGGTGATCCGCTGGTGGTCGGCTAAGGGTGAGTCAATTCCAAATCCCCGATCTGGCGAAACAGTAGTTTTTGCCTCTTTTTTCTATCGGGGGTTGTGCCTTCCCTCTTCCGATTTCTTCCGCCGCATCCTCGACTTCTATGGGTTGGAGTTGGTGAATTTGAATCCCAACTCGATTCTTCAGATCTCCATATTTGTTACTCTCTGTGAGTGCTTTTTGGGTGTGGAACCCCACTTTAATTTCTTCAGGCATCTGTTCCACGTCAAACCCCAGCCTTCCAAGAACAATATCAATGTGATTGGGGGGGCTGGTCTCCAGCTGAGGAGTGATGGGAAGAAAACATATCTGGATCTCCCCTTGAAATCTTCCTTGAAAGGCTGGCACAAGGAGTGGTTCTATTGCGCAGATCTGGCTCCCTCCTTGCGTCCATTCACCGGCTTGCCACCGGTGGTTTTACCAAGCTAGTCGGCAGAACCAACCTTCGAGGAGATGGGCCAAGTGCACCTATTGTTGGGGAAATTAGATGACCTCAAGAAAGCTGGCCTGACTGGGCCTTGGGTGGCTCGTCGCTTCTTGACTCGGCGCATCCAGCCACTGAAGCTAAGGAGCACATTTGGCTGGGCCTTCAAGGGCAAACATGATCCTGACCGAGTAAGCGACGAGTCGGCTGACAAGCGCGCAGTGACCGAGACCCTGTTCGGTTACTTCTCCGAAGGGGTGATCGCGACCGAAGCGATAATCGCCGGGTCGCAGCTTACAGCTTCATTCGGCCCTGTACCAAGGTAATCTTTATCCTTCTTCTGTGGTGAATGCCGGTGGGCTTGTGTCTACGATTATCCAGCATTGTATGATGTACTTTGTTGGCTCATCTATAGTGGCACGAGGAGTTTGATGAGGACTCCTGCCCGTTGTCGGCCGTGAAGTCGAAGAAGAGGCCAAGGAGCCCTGCTGCTGCCCAACCTGACTCGAAGAGAGCGGGGAAGAAGCCCATTCTATATCGGGGCGAGGGGGCCATGACACCGCGTGTTGCGGTATGTGGGCTGAAGATAAAGGACACTGCCGCCGCGACACCCAGGCGATCAAGTCTCAGGTTGAGACCAGTGGGGCCAAGCTCAACATTGCTGAACCCGGCAAAAGCGCCGCCGAGTGCGCGGTCCGAGCAGGCGCCACCAAGCACACGGGTGCCCGAGTCAGCCACGCCCCCGACGGGGTCGCCTCCAGTTGCCACGCCGCCACCAACTGCTTCACCGATAAGGCCGACAACCGGGCGCAACGTTTCACAGGGACCCGGATCACCCAGCAGGAGACTGAAGTTCTCCAAGAGGTATGTTGCTCCGGATCTTCTGAGATTCTTGTCTGTTGCAGTAGTATATTGATGTCTGTTTTATCATGCATGAAGCGTGTCGATATCGACCTCAAGGAGATCACTCCGGCCGCTCCCCTTGAAGAGGCTGCCCCAGCCGAGCCGGCACTCGCGAGCACTCCCGCCGAGCCGGTGGCCACCCTGGTCACGGAGACTGAGGGGGTCCTGACTGCGGGGCCGCTGGTGCCGCCCGACCAAGAGGCGACTACTGAGGTCACTGCCCCAGCCCCCGAGTCGGCGCCCACCGCCGAGGCCGTCGTCGGAGCCCCGGAGTCGATCCCCGAGGCCGTAGGGGATGCCGGCGTAGGGGCCAGGACCCCGTCGCCATCATGGTCGTCGTCGCCATCGTTGTCATTGCCACCGCCACTAGAGATCCCTCATCTTCCCCGGATTGAAGCGCCTTCGCGTAAGTTCCCTCGGACGTTCACCTAGACGGCACCCGACGGGACCGCGAAGAGGTTCAAGCTTGATGAGGTCACAGCGAAAAGGGAACGTGAAAGCCTGCTCCGTGCCACGATTTTCGGGTCTCAGGGGGTTCGGGTATAACTCTTGCGGTGGAGTCTTTGATGATTTTGCTGTTCTGACGTCTTGACTCCGTTCCTGACTTATTCTCTCCCTGAGCAGAAGCTTATTGATTGCAATGAGGTGATGACCGAGATTCTTGTCGAAATGGCCCCCCACCTCACGGAATTAGAGCAGCTCCGGGCGTTAAAGGCCGAGATGAAGGAGCGCCACGTGGGGAGGGAAGCTTGGCTGAAGGATGCTGCTACCCAGCTCAGGGAGGAAACTTGGGCCCAAGCCGGGAAGATTAGAGGTAAGTCCCCCGAATGCATCTTCCCGACCGAACCCTTGGTGTAATTCTCCAGTTGCGTTGTTCCCGACTGCCCAATTGTGTCTTGACTGCAAGGTCGAGTTCTTGACTAATCTGTCGTGTAGCCCTTGAAGCCGAGTTGAAGACCCGAACAGAGAGGGAAGCCCAGTTGAAGGAGGCTGAAGAAGCCAAGGCCGAGCTTGAGAAGGTCAAGGCCAACCTGACAAAGGCCAACGCCAAGCTTGAACGGGAGAAGGCCGAGTTAAAAGAGGCCACCGTCAAGCTTGGCGAGGAAAAAGCCAAACTGGAGGAGACCGTGGACGAGTGGGAGGCCGACTACGCGAGTAAGTCTCCATTTCGACGACGATCTTAACCAATCCTGTAGTTATTCCATCTGCGACCGAGCCTAACAAGTTTTACTTGCCGACAGACCCGGACAGACATGAGGGCCAATGTCCAGGCCCAATATCGGTTTTATACAGAGGAGATAAAGATTATCAGGAAGTCATGGGAGGCCCTCGTCGGGTCCGTGAAAGGGCTCCTTGATCTGATCGATCCCAGCCCGGTTGGGACCAGCTGCAGTAGGATCCCCCAAGTGGAGGCGCGTCTTGAGGATGCACCGAGTGCCCTGAAGAGGTAATCGGATAAGCATGTGTCGGCGAAACGGGAATAGGGGTCCCACATTCTCCGGGGACGTGAGGACCTTCGGCCACATCAGCTCCTCCGGGGCCCATATTCTGTACAAGAGACGGCCGGCTACTACTGGTCACCTCTCTAAGCGCCTAGGGCCTGGATGCTGCCCGGGCCCGGGAGCACCATCCCCGGGTGCCCCCCTCGGGCCCGGGGCCTGCAGCCTCGGCGCCCCGTGCGTGCGGAGCCCGGGCGCGAGGCCGACTCGAGCAGGTCAGCTGCCAACTAACCACATTAATGGCGAGGTGACGGGGCGTGTCACCCCTGACGCCCGCTCTGCTCCCTGTGCAGTCAGAGGACCTTTGACCGAGTGAGCCTTATTTTCCCACGCTCTGGCAGCCACAGTGCGCTCCGTCACATCCTCAAGACTTTAGCCGCCTGCAGCGGCCGCGCCACGGGACGACCTACCCGCCGTGTTGCACCAACTCCGGCGTGGGCTCGGCAGGCGGACGTATGCGACATGACACATCATATCTAGCTTCCTGTGTATGCTGGGCACCGTGGACTCCCCTTTACCTATAAAAGAAGGATCCATGCCAACCGAGGGGAGGGTGAAGGACCTTTTTCTGCATTAAAGCCTAGCTCCATAGTTCCCAAGTCAGGGCAAGGGCCCGAGCTCCCCTCAGCAAGTCCTTGTAAGACCAAATCACATTCATCTCTCCCACATAGCTAAAAACACAGGAGTAGGGTATTACGCCTCCATGCGGCCCGAACCTGTCTACGCCTCCTTTCTCTTTTGTGCCATCGTCGGGATTCGGATGGTCCAATCCTTAAACGGACTGTCCGAACCCCGCTATATCTCAGCCCGGGCCCCCAGGTGCCCGAGCATCGATCCATCCATTGGTCCACCGGACGCCGCATTCGCCTGAGAACAGCTCCCCTGGCCGAACCTCAAAAGGGGGGTCTCCCGACTTCCCGCCGTCGGGGTTTCATCCTTCGACAGCTGGCGCGCTAGGTAGGGGGAGTTTCCTTTTCAGGTGAAACGCCGGCATCCCCAACACCACTCCATGGCAGGAGGCCACCGTCCGCGGGATTCCGATGAAGAGTCCGGCGTCTTTACCCAGCCAGGCGACGTTAGCCCCGCGGCGGGCCTGCCGCGTTCTCCCTCTACGTCTTCTTGGGAGTGCGCGCCGCGCGGACCATGTTCGCTCGGAACCAGCCTGGCGGTGCGGCCTCGGCCCCTCCCCTTGCGGAGGGAGCCGGCAAGTGCCCCACCGGGTCCGCCGCGGCCTCATCCATGAGGCGCGAATGGACGCGCCGTTCCACGGCGCTCCGTGCCCTCAACTTTTAGTCAGCAACGCCGCAGGGAGCCCTTTTGGCGGCAGAAGCTCTCCTGCGCCACCCCCAGCGTTTACCGGGGCCGGGGGCCGGGAGCGGTGGTGGCTCAACGAGGTCACTGAACTAGTAGGCATGGCCCATCGCCGGGTCGCCGCCCACAGTCGTGCGGGGGCTGGCAGCGCCGACCGCGTGACCTCTAGCATGAGCCGGCCCACCGCCCCGAACCAGAGTCGAGCCCAGGGCGCGGCGCCTCGCGCCGCGCCCGGGACCAAGAAGGGCGTGGGCGACCTCCGCAAATGGCTGAACCGGTCGCGGACCCATGAGGATGCCCGGGTCACTCTGGAGCGGTAGCGCGAGTGGCGCGCGGACGCCGCTAGGCACCCCGAGGCCCAGGCCTCCAGCTCCAACCCGCCGACGGGAAGCCATCGTCCATCGCCCGAGCTTGCCCAGTACGGCGCCTCGGGTTGCCTGGCCCTCTCCCCGGGCCTCCGGCAGGTGTGCTGGCCGGCCAAGTTCCGGCCCAACCTGCCGGAGAAATACGATGGCTCCGTTGACCCCACGAAGTTCTTGCAGATATACACCACCGCCATCCAGGCGGCGGGTGGAGATGAGATGGTGATGGCGAACTACTTCCCCGTCGCCCTCAAGGCCCAGGCTCGCTCCTGGATGATGAACCTCCCCGAGGGGTCCATCTACTCGTGGGAGAATCTTTGCCACCATTTCGTGGCAAACTTCTAGGGCACCTTCCCGCGCCCTGGGACCGAAGCGGACCTCTACGCCCTACGTCAGAGTAGGGGCGAGGCGCTGAGGCACTTTCTGCAGCGCTTCAGCCAGGTGCGCAACACCATCCCTCACATCGCCCCTCACACGGTTATCCACGCGTTTTGCTCGGGCGTGCGTGACCAGCGCATGCTCGAGAAGTTGGGCACCCGCGACGTCCAAACCACGGCCGAACTGTTCAGTCTTGCCGACCTCTGCGCCCGCAAGGAGGTGGCTCGGGCGTGGAACAAGCCGCGCCCTAAGGCCCCCGGCCAGGGCCCTGGAGAAGACGGCGAGTCCTCACATTCCGCATCCCGCCGGAACAGGGGGAAGCGCCAAAAGGGCGCGGAGGCCGCCGAGAACTTCATCTTGGCAGCCACGGGCGATCCCCGGGGTGACACCGCTCGCCGAGACGACAACGGCGGCAAGCGGCAGAAGGCCGCGCGTGTGCCACCGCCACCGGCTGTGGGCCGGAAGTGGTGCTCCGTCCACGAGACGGACCGCCACGACCTCACGGAGTGTCGCGCCGTCCAGAACTTGGCCGAGCGCACCAAGAAGTTCCAGCAGGAGCGGCAGCAAACCAAGCCCGCTCCCGATTCGGAGCAGCCTCTCGAGTTCCAAGAACCCGAGAATGTCCTCGCCACCCTCGACGGCGGGGCACACGCTCACTCCTCGCGCCGTGGCTTCAAGGCCATGAAGCGTGAGCTATTAGCCATGACCCCGGGGCCAGCGGCGTCCCGGAGGCTGAAGTGGTCGAACACTCTGATCACCTTCAGCCCCACGGACCATCCGGCCCGGGTACCTAGGGAGGGACAGCTCGCCCTGGCGGTCTCCCCCACTATATGCAACATCAAGGTGGGCCACGTCCTCGTCGACGGGGGCTCCGCCCTCAACATCCTTTCCCCCGAGATCTTCGAGAAGATCAAGGCCCCGGGGACGAATCTTGCACCCTCGTTGCCCGTTGTTGGGATTACAAAGGGCCTCACTTGGCCTCTTGGCCAGGTCTCGTTGCCTGTTACCTTTGGTGACCGTGGCAACTTCCGCACCGAGCGCGTCGTCTTTGACGTCGCCGAGTGCAACCTCCCGTACAACACGGTCCTCGGGCGCCCCGCGTTGGTGAAGTTCATGGCGGTTACGCACTACACATACCTAACCATGAAGCTTCCCGGTCCCTCGGGCCCGATTACAGTCCTCGGGGACGTGAAGGTGGCCCTCTTGTGCGCCGAGCAGCGCGCGGCCGACATCGCCCCAGCCGCTCCCGACACCGCAGACGGCGTGGGGTCCTCGCTGCTCCGTGCCCCCAAGCCGCGCATCGTCGCCACCGACGCGGAGCTGGTCAAGGAGGTCGTCCTTGGCGATGACCCGTCATGGACCATCAAGATTGGCGGTTCGCTTGCCGGCAAATAGGAAAGCGCGCTCGTCGCCTTCCTCCGGGCAAACTCCGACGTCTTCGCTTGGCAACCGTCGGACATGCCCGGGGTCCCTAGGGGGTGATTGAGCACCGCTTGGCCGTCCGCCCGGGTTCGCGCCCCGTTTGGCAGAAGGTACGACGACAGGCCCCGGAGCGCCAAGCCTTCGTCCGCGAGGAGATCGACAAACTTCTCGCTGCCGGCTTCATCCGCGAAGTCATCCACCCAGAGTGGCTGGCCAACCCAGTCGTCGTCCCTAAATCCAACGGAAAGCTACGAATGTGCATAGACTACACCGACCTCAACAAGGCTTGCCCCAAAGATCCATTCCCTCTGCCGCGCATAGACCAGATAGTCGACTCCACCACGGGTTGCGACCTCTTGTGTTTCCTTGATGCCTATGCAGGATACCATCAGATCCGCATGGCAGAGGAGGATGAGGAAAAACCCTCTTTCATTACCCCCCAGGGGGCCTTTTGTTATATGTGCATGCCTTTTGGATTGAAAAATGCTTGTTCAACATTCCAGCGTGCTGTCCATGTAACATTCGAATCGCAGCTAGGTCGCAATATGGAGGCCTACGTCGACAATTTGGTCCTAAAGTCGCGCGACCGCGCCACTCTGCTTCATGACTTGGCCGAGACGTTCGGCAACCTTCGTTGCACAAGGATGAAGCTGAACCCGGGCAAGTGCGTCTTCGGGGTCCCGGCCGGCAAGCTCCTCAGGTTCCTCGTGTCAAGCCGCGGCATTGAGGCAAACCCAGAGAAGATAGCGGCAATCGACCGCATGCGCCCCCCGACGAGGCTCCGGGAGGCCTAGAAGCTGACCGGATGCGTGGCCGTGCTAGGTCGCTTCATCTCCAGGCTTGGGGAGCGCACCCTCCCCCTGTTCAAACTTCTCAAGAAAATCGGGCAGTTCACCTGGACCGGCGAGGCCGAACAAGCCCTTGACGAGCTCAAGAGGTACCTGACTACACCCCCTGTCCTCGTGGTGCCAGCACCAGAGGAGCCCTTGTTGCTCTACATCGTGGCAACCCTGCAGGTGGTGAGCGCGGCGCTCGTCGTCGAGCGCCCCTTACCATACAGGGCGCGAGTACCCGGACAGCATCGCCTTGGCGAGAGCAGGTCTGGGGAAGACGCCCCGATACATCCCACATCCAAGCCCGGGCCGCCGGATCCCGGCACATATCAAACTACATTTCAGTCCAGGGCCCCCGGGTCCCGGGCACATATTCGAGCCAGGGCACAGGTTCCTGGGACCATGTCCCGGAATCTGCACCTCGAGCCCGACACCGCGGAGCCCGAACCAGGGCAGCCTCGCCAAGGCGAGTGCGGGCCTAGGAACATGGCGCCCGGAATGACCTCAACATTATCACAACCAGATGGGGCGCAAGTACCCGGACAGCATCGCCTTGGCGAGAGCAGGTCTGGGGAAGTCATCCCGACACATCCCATATCCATGCCCGGGCCCCCGGATCCCGGCACATACCAAACCGCATTCCAGCCGGGGCCCCCGGGCCCCGGGTCTACATGTCCTCCCGGCCACGAGAGCTCGCTCCCTTCCGGGGGAGTTGAGCCCGGGCCACCGGCCCCCATCGGGCTGAGATCGGGGAACACGCAACAGAAACCGGTGTACTTTGTCAGTGAGGTACTCCGTGACGCCAAATCACGCTATCCCCAGGCGCAGAAGATGCTCTACGCGGTTCTCATCGCGTCTAGGAAGCTTCGCCACCACTTCCAGGCGCACAAGGTATCGGTGGTCACCTCCTTCCCCCTTGGGCAGATACTACATAACTGGGAGGGGACGGGCCGAGTCGCCAAGTGGGCGGTCGAGCTCGCCGAATTCGACCTTCATTTTCAGGCACGCCATGCCATCAAAAGCCAAGTCCTGGCGGATTTTCTAGCAGAGTGGACGCCGGGGCCCGAGCCGGATCCTGTGCTAGACGCCGGATCCTCGGCCCCCGAGCCAGCCCCTGATCTACGCCTCTACTGGACGATGAATTTCGACGGCTCCTATGCCAGGCGGGCTACCAGCCCCAGTGCCGGGGCCGGGGTTGTCCTCATGTCACCCGCCGGGGACGAGTTCCACTTCATCGTCCACCTCAACTTCTGGGCCACCAACAACATGGCCAAGTACGAGGGCCTCCTCGCTGGCCTCCGGGCCGCGATCGTCCTCGGGGTGCGACGGTTGTGCGCGCAAGGCGACTCTGAGCTTGTCATCAACCAGGTGTCCAGGGAGTACCAGACCCTGGATCCCCAATTGGCCGCGTATGTGGATGAAGTGCGGAGGCTCGAGCGCCGTTTCGACGACCTCAGGCTTCGCCACGTCCCTCGCAGTCGCAACCTCGCCGCCGACGAACTCTCGAGGATGGCTTCCTCGCGGGCGCCGGTTTCCGAGGGAGTTTTTCAGGAAGCCCTCGATGCCCCCTCGGCGCGCTTACCCGGGATCTTGGCGGCCGCCCCCAAGCCCAGGCCCGAGCCAAACACGCACTCCCGGCCCCAAGATTTGGTCCTTACGGCCGGGCCCAGCGCGCCTTCATGGACGCTCAAAATCCGGGCATATCTTCTCCGAGCGCATCTCCCCGAAGATGACACGGAAGCAGAAAGGGTTGCTCGCTTGTCTAAGCGCTACGTCATGGTAGAAGGGGACCTCTACCGACGTGGCGCCAACGGCGTCCTGCTCAAGTGCATTCCGTGCGACTCCGGCATCGAGATCCTCGCCGACATCCACGAAGGGGAATGTGGCAGTCACGCCGCATTTCGATCCCTGGTCGGTAAGGCTTTCTGGCAAGGATTTTATTGGCCTACAGCTTTGCAGGACGCGTTCGACCTCGTCCAGCGCTGCCGCGCGTGCCAGTTTCACACCAAACAGAGCCACTAGCTGGCACAAGCACTCCAGGTGATCCCCCTGTCTTGGCCCTTCGTGGTCTGGGGGCTCGATATCCTCGGCCCCTTCCCCCGGGCAGTCGGAGGTTATCGGCATCTGTATGTCGCCATCGACAAGTTCACGAAGTGGCCGGAGACGTTCCCCGTAATCGACATCGACAAGCATTCAGCGCTCAAGTTCATCCGGGGAATCACCAGCCGCTTCGGAATCCCCAACCGCATTATCACGGACAACGGCACGCAGTTTACTAGTGAGTTCTTTGGCGAATACTGCTCCGATGTCGGCATCAAGCTCTGCTTCGCCTCTCCTGCCCACCCTGCCAGCAATGGGCAGGCCGAGCGAGTGAACGCCAAGATCCTGCGCGGCCTAAAGACAAGGTCCTACAACGACCTCAAGAAACACGGCGTCAAGTGGATCGACGAGCTCCCAGCGGTCTTGTGGGCGAATCGTACCACACCAAGCCGGGCGACCGGGGAGACCCCATTCTTCCTGGTGTATGGGGCCAAGGCCGTTCTGCCGTCAGAACTCACCTTCGGCTCCCCCCGGGTACAGCGCTACAGCGACGACGTCGACCACGACAACATGCAGCTCGATAACCTCGACTTCCTCGAGGAACGAAGACGGCGCACCTCGCTCCGAGTCGCCCGTTACCAGCAGAGCCTTAAGCGCTATCACCAGCGTAAAGTTTGGGCCCGATCACTCCAGGTCGGGGACCTAGTCCTCCGCAGTGTCCTCACACGTGTCGGAAAGAATAAACTTTCCCCCATGTGGGAAGGCCCCTTCCTGGTGATCGGTGTCTCCCGGCCGGGCTCGGTAAGACTGGGCTAGGAAGATGGGACCCCGCTTCCCAATCCCTGGAACATCGAGCACCTTCGCAAGTTTTATCCGTAAACATATCCTGTAAGTCGCAGGGAGCTTGGGCCAGCGTCGGTTTCCTCCAAAACTCAACGCTGGCCGGGGGCCCCCATATGTATACACTTTACATAAGCAGCATTTTTAATATCCTTCCCGGCCTCGTTCCTTTGGACTTTTTCCGTGTGTTGCGTTCATGGCAGTCTCACCCCCTGGGGGCATAATCGGGCCACGCCCGTGCGGCGGCTGGGTTTTTGTGCATAATCATGAGTTCCCTACCAATGAGAAACCATATCCCCACGTGCTAAGCCCGGGGCATTGTCGAGCCCACGGGACCGTGTCCCAGCGACTCCGGTGCCCCTGCTGCTAGCCACGAGATCGATTTTTCCGGAGGTAGGGGGTGAAATGCTTGTGCGTGATCTTTTCCTCCGCACGGTCGTGACCGCGAGGACGCCTTCGGGAGGTGGTTGACGCCACGGCTCGTAGCATTGAAGGGACAAAGGAATGAACCAAATGCTCTCACAATTCATCATGTGTAGATGGGACCTATAACCGGCAGGCTTTCCGAACCTCGACGTGGCCTGCGAAGCCCGGCCTGGCCAGCTCTTCCCCGGCCACTGCCGGGGCGCCGAGTGTTCCGCTGCCTGGCGACCCCGCGCCCGGTCAAGTCTGTTCCCGCGGCCTCGTGGCGCTCCCTGGGCCAATGGCACCTGGGGACGCAGAGGGCCCTCGGACCCGGAGGACGGGAGGGGTCCAGCCTACAGACTTAACCGTTTCCGCAAGGCTCGCGCTTGGTCGCCCGCGGCCCCTTGGTGCCGGGCTCTCGAGGACCTGGGCGCTACGGTTCACGGCGGCGATACTCGGCGTTCCCGGGGGCGAGCAACGCTCCCGGCCCCGGGATTGTGCTCGAGGAGCCATGCCGCCCTTTGCAACATCCAGATACATAACCTTATCCGACTTTACATATTGCTCAATTTGTATTCTTCCCCCGTTTGTATGGCCAGCCTAGGTTCCCGGGGCGGGCAACGGTGCCCGGCTTGGCCAGCTCTACCCCGACCACCGCCTAGGCGCCGGGTGCCTCGCTGCCCGGCGACCCCGGGCACGGTCGAGCAGTCTGCTCCCGCGGCCTCGCTGCGCTCCCTGGGCCAACTACGCCCGGGGGCATAGAGGGCCCCCGGACCCCGAAGACGGAGGGGATCGAACCTACGGACGTCACTGCTCCACGAAACTCGTGCCCAGTTCCTCGCATCTCCCGAACACCGAGTCCCCGTGACAGCCCCCAAGCCGAGCGACTATCCTGTCCGCTGCCCTCAGGGACCGAGCTCCCGGGGCAGGCAGCTACCCTAGGCCACGGAAGGGAGACTTACGCTCTACGGGCGATTCACGGCCGCTGGGGCTCGGAGCCAGACGGCGCCGGGTACTTGGTGTCCCCAGGCCCGGGGAACCAGAAAGAAAAAGAAAAACGCCGCGACTCCGGGGCGCGGGGCCCCGGATATAAGCAACTTCCAGAACAGCAGGCAAAGGTACGAAAACGCAAACATAGTTATATACACACGCGAACATTTTCCTTTGTACAAGGTAGGTGAAATCAAAGCACAAGCATGCGCGGAGGACCGGAGACGTCATCGCGTGGGGGGAGATCACTCATCGTCCTCGGACAGGACCCTAGGAGGCGTTAGAAGCGGCCCAGCCTCATCGTCGGATTCGTCGGTCCCCGGATCCTCGAGATGCTCCCCCCGATCGAAGAACCTGGCCACTGTCGCAGCGGCGTCGGCCACAGCCTTCCGAGCCTCTTCTTCCCTCTCAGCGGGGAATCCCTCCAGCACCGGGGCCAGGGAGAACTCCGCGTCCCGCGCCCGATAGCACCTGAGGACGTATTCCGCCACCCGCGTGGCGAGCTCTGTTCCCTCCTTCTCCTGGACCTCATGAATTCGCCGGGGGAGCGAGTCTAGCGTGTGCAGCAAGTCACCGAAATCCACCAGCTCCTGACCGACCCTGGTGGGCCCCCCGGGCTTCCGTGTAGTTGCCCGGATGCCGATGCGCTTGAGACACCCCCGGACTTGGGAGCTGTACCGCCCCAGGCAGGCTACGATCTCGCTCTCGAGGTCCTTCCGGAGGGCAAGGCTGTTTCGCGCCAATGTCAACCATTTCTCTACCTTGGCCAGCTTCTCGGCTGAGCTGGCCGCGCTTGCCGATGACAGGGAGCCGCTTGACGCGGCCCCACGCGCCACGGCCTCGAGGTCGGCCGCGTGTTTCCAGGAGGCCTCCATCTCCGCCTGCCGGGCCTCGATAGCCTTCACTGCCGCCTCCCGCCGGGCCAGGGAGTTCTCCTTGTCCTCCAAGGTCGCCTCTCGCGTCTCGAGAGCCTCGGCTTTGGCGTCCACATCGGCGGCCAGCATCTTCACCTGCTCTGCCTCGCGCCGGTGGTCGGCCTCCCGCTCTTCGAGGTCTTCTTCCCAGGACACCAGCCTCTTATCCTTGCTCAGGAGGCGGCTCATGCCGTCTTGGGCCATAGCGCTGGAAAGCTTGGCGGCCTCCTCGCTGATCACCGCG
Organism: Oryza meyeriana var. granulata; assembly: GCA_003991445.1. Taxonomy (NCBI): domain Eukaryota; kingdom Viridiplantae; phylum Streptophyta; class Magnoliopsida; order Poales; family Poaceae; genus Oryza; species Oryza meyeriana. The sequence goes on along the minus strand of RYFJ01001733.1, from coordinate 335,609 downwards.
GCTTCCTCCCGCACGCTGATCTCATGCTCCCGGGCCGCGAGACCAGCCTCCTTGCCCCGGAGGCGTTCCTCCCGGGAGGACATCCCCTTCTCCCGCGCCTCCACCTCGGACCGGGCGCGGGAGGCCTCGTCGGCGGCAAGCTTGGCGGCGGCCTCTAGTTGGGCGATGCGCCACTCCGCCGCCTCGACCTCTTGCCGACGGATCGCCACGAAGATTTTGGTGGCGACCATACGGGCGGTGAGCCCCTCCATCGCCACTGCGATCGATGCTCGCCCGCTCTCAAGTTCCGCCTGGACCCGGGTAGACTCGCGCTGCTCCCGACGGGCTGCCACCTGCACCTCGCCGGCGGCGACCACTAGCTGCCCCAGCGCGGTGGGCAGCGTCTCGCGTCCGCGCGCCACGCCCAATCGCTGGGCAGCAAAAAGGACAGGGCCCGCTCCCCCATCGCGGGACATGGCTGGGCCCTGGCGTCCTCTTTTCCCTCCGCAGCAGGGACTTCAGTCGACTCCGCGGAGGCCCGCTCCGGTGTGGCCGCCGCGACCTCCATGTTCATAACCGCACAGGGCGGTGGCGGGGGCGTGGCGGGACGCGGCGGCGCCATCGGCGCGTCCCCGATACCGCCTACGGCCAGGGCTAGCGGCGCCATCGTCGGCCCCTGGCCCTTCCTATAAAGGATGAAACCAGATAGATAAGAGCTAGGTCGAGAAACGCAAGAGGAAACACGCTAGCAAGAAGAACCGAATGGGGTCGGAGCGCTTACCTAGCCTGAGGCCCCTTGAAGCTCCACGGCTTGGGCCTCAAAAGCGGCCGGCTGCCACCGCGGAACCCCGACTTCCCTAGCGACGCGCCCGGGACGGTGACGCTGGTCGGAGCTTCCCGCGCTTCCGACGACGGTTCAACGTCGCCCCCCATGCCTGAGGGGGGCTCGCTGCCCCCCACGTCCAGGACTGCCTTTGGCCTGGTCCCGGGGGCCTGGGTGGCTAGCCCTGGCTCTGGGGACAGGACCCGAGCGGCGCTTGTTGGCGCCACACAGGCACCGACCGCCACAGTGGCTCTGGAGACAACGGCCGCCGGAGCGACGGTCTTCACCCTTTTAGTTGCCGCGAGTCCTGAATCGGGCCCCGCCGGCCGCTTCCCCTCCTTCGACAATACCGGCTCTTCGGCTGGCACATCTTCTCCCTCCGAGGCGTCGAGTACCTCGATGATCTTGGGGGTGACCTGCGAGACAAACAACGATGCCCACGGCGTCGAATCGCGGGAGGCCCTTCTAGATCTTCGCCCGCCCACGGTTAGTGCAAAGCGGCGTCACGCCGCCCGGGAGCGCGTGGTCCGCCGTGCCCCCTCCTTCCAGCGCTGACGCCATCAGCAGGCCCATCACCGCCTCGCTCAGGTTGTCGGGGTGGGTCCTGGTGATGTCCTTGGGCCCGGTGTATAGCCAACAGGGCCGGGACCTTCTGTTGAGCGGCGCCAGTCGCCGACTGAGGAAATCGCCGACGACCATATACGCATTCAACCCAGCCGTCACCAGGTCAGCGATGCGCGCCAACACTGGCGCGAACCGGGCATCTTCCGGCGGTGACTTGGTCCAGCTCCTCACCTTCTGGGCCGCCACGGCCGGGAGCCGAAGCCGGTCGTTGGCGTCGACGCCGATGTAGACCCAGTTCTGGCGCCACAAATCCCATTTGTTCTTCAGTGCCATCGGGATAAACCCGACGCCGGGGCGGCCGTGGAAGTACACACAGCCTACCCGCTCAGGCAGGTCGATGGCCTTATTCTTCGATGTGCTCTTCATGGTGAAGTAGCGCCGGAAAAGATCCACCGAAGGCATGATGCCCACAAACATTTCGCACAAATGTGCGAAAACCCCCAGCACTATCACAGCATTGGGGGTTAAGTGCAACATCTGCACCTGATACGTCTCCAGCACCTGGAGAAAGAAATCAGAGAACGGCGGAACTAACCCGCCGACCGCGTAATCAACGAAGTACACTGCTTCATTGGGCTCTTTCGGCGCCGGCTTCGACTCGCCAGGGCGCACCTCAAGCGCCGCCCTCCACCGTGTGGCGGCTGGCATCATCCTCTTCACCCGCTCCGCCCCGGCGTCGTCATTCACGCACGACGGCGGAATCGCCCCGCCGTCCAGCGGCCTTACCCCGCGGCCGGCGCATGGCATCACGAATGCAGCGGCGAGAGTGGTTGAAGGAAGAACAAAGCAAGGAGAAGCGCGCGTGAACGGGGGACCTGAGCTCTGGGCGCAAGGAGCAACCGGAGTGATGGCGATTCAAACTCGGCAATGGGGGAAGCCGGCTGCTGTCCGCTGCTGCTTATAGCCTCGAAGAACCCGTGAAGCGCCCTTTCGACTCCACCATTACGACCCTCGATTGGCAGACCGAAAGTGGAAAATCTCCTCTCGTCTTGTCCCATCCCGGGCGATTATGGCGGCCTCGCCTCATTTCCTGCTATACCCGGTAGGCCCCGTGTCTTTTCGTTCCCCCGAGACATGGTCCTGTTCCTGCCCGGATTAAGCCCCGATCGAGCAACAGGCCCAGGGGCCACTGTCGGCGAAACGGGAATGGGGGTCCCACATTCTCTGGGGACGTGAGGACCTTCGGCCACATCAGCTCCTCCGGGGCCCATATTTTGTACAAGAGACGGCCGGCTACTACTGGTCACCTCTCTAAGCGCCTGGGGCCTGGATGCTGCCCGGGCCCGGGAGCACCGTCCCCGGGTGCCCCCCCCCCGGGCCCGGGGCCTGCAGCCTCGGCGCCCTGTGCGTGCGGAGCCCGGGCGCGAGGCCGACTCGAGCAGGTCAGCTGCCAACTAACTGCATTAATGGCGAGGTGACGGGGCGTGTCACCCCTGACGCCCGCTCTGCTCCCTGTGCAGTCAGAGGACCTTTGACCTAGTGAGCCTTATTTTCCCACACTCTGGCAGCCACAGTGCGCTCCGTCACATTCTCAAGACTTTAGCCGCCTGCAGCGGCCGCGCCACGGGACGACCTACCCGCCGTGCTGCACCAACTCCGGCGTGGGCTCGGCAGGCGGACGTATGCGACATGACACATCATATCTAGCTTCCTCTGTATGCTGGGCACCGTGGACTCCCCTTTACCTATAAAAGGAGGATCCATGCCAACCGAGGGGAGGGTGAAGGACCTTTTTCTGCATTAAAGCCTAGCTCCATAGTTCCCAAGTCAGGGCAAGGGCCCGAGCTCCCCTCAGCAAGTCCTTGTAAGACCAAATCACATTCATCTCTCCCACATAGCTAAAAACACAGGAGTAGGGTATTACGCCTCCGTGCGGCCCGAACCTGTCTACACCTCCTCTCTCTTTCGTGCCATCGTTGGGATTCGGACGGTCCGATCCTTAAACGGACGGTCCGAACCCCGCTATATCTCAGCCCGGGCCCCCAGGCGCCCAAGCATCGATCCATCCATTGGTCCACCGGACGCCGCATTCGCCTGAGAACAGCTCCCCTGGCCGAACCTCAAAAGGGGGGTCTCCCGACTTCCCGCCGTCGGGGTTTCATCCTTCGACAGCATGTTATTGCCGACGTGGCCCAGACCCTGGCGATGACCAAATCTATCTACCCGAGGACAGACATTGAAGCCATTAGGGAGGGGTTTGCTGAGGAGACGTCGCCCGAGGAGGCGCTGGAGCTGATAGCCCAGGCGAGGCCGACTGTTGAGATAATTGCCCGAGACCTGGGTCTGTAAGAGCGAAACATCATGTAGTCGGTCTATATAAACTTTTGTGGGAAACATGTGTAAATATATGTGCGATGCCGCCAAGCTCTAAATTATTTCCCAGTTGTCATTTGCTTTACCCGACTGTGAAGTCTACGCCGAGTTAGTCTGTCGAAACTTGATAAAATCATTCACTGGAAAAAACTGTACTCGGGCAAACGTGATAGTCGTAGAAAAACTTCATAACTGGAGTAAGACAGGCTCGTATATTACTGACAAAACACATATGATACATGCAGCCCCCGACTCACTACTTGGTTGATGCAAGCGGCGTAGTGAGTCAGAGGAACTGTACACATGAGAAAATATGAAACTCAGGTATAGAAAGGACGTAGCTGTTCTATATTCCATGAGTTGCCGATAAGGGCACCGTCTTCAGTCTTCAGTCGGTAGGCTCCTGGCCGCGTGACCTCAGCTATAATGAACGGCCCTTCTGTTAACGCCAAAATTTGGTATGGTTCTTTGTCGGATTCGGTTAAAGGAAAAATCAGTCAACTAATGGGAATTAATCCGGAGGAAGCCGAGTTTGGGAAGGGATCGTGAAGACCACGGAAAGGCAGTTAATATCTTATCTGTAAATTAGGCAGAGATAATGATGTTTAGGAAACCTGATCTCGTGTCCGATCAGGGCTTGTTGATTTTCCTTTTATAGTTAGGAAACTCCTGTTTCGTATCCGATCAGGATTGTATCAACTCGGGGTATAAATACGTATGCCCGGGTACCTTGTTAGAAATAAATCACACGATCAATACAAATTCGGCGCATCGCCACCCTTTTTAACGGGTTCTTGCTTCTCGAGCCGGGCTGCATTGGTTAAGTTCGACCTCCTGCGAGAGGGTAAGTCTCGTTACCCCGGCTATCGTATCGGCTAGGACTTTCTCGGTTAGGTCCGATATTCTAGTCGATTTACGGTAGTCGGTTTACCACGATATATTTATTCTGTTTACGGCTACATCAGTTAAGTTTGATCTCTTAGACTGAGTAGATATATCACATCACTCGTGCGTAGATTTATCAGCTTATTGGGTGTAATTTATCATCAGTTTGTGTTGCATCGGTTAGGTCCGACCTACTAAGCTGCTAACGATAAGTTACTCCTGCTAGGTTGATAAATTTTCACGCAAGGGTTTTATCGGAATGTATAGCCGATAAGTTATCATACTACATCACGATTGCATTAGATCTATCGGCTCATCGAGGTTCTTTTATCATTGTTAATCTGTGCTGCATCAGTTGAGTTTGACCTATTAGAATGATAATGATAAATTTATCCTTGATAAGCCGATGGGTATTTATGCAATGTTCTATCGGAATACTTAGCCGATAGGTTATCTTTTATTAGCTAAAGCCGACTGCATTGTTTAATTATCATTTTATTTACTTGCACTGTTATCGGCAAGAGTTGGCTAGTCTATTTATATTGCCATTGGTTTCCTAGTCAAATAGTTTATTCGTTCCACCCATTTATGCCATCATCGGCTTCTAGTCGATGTATAAGTGCTTTAGCTCATATCGGCAATCGGCCGATGAAACGAGTCCAATTCGGCTTCCAGCCGATTGGCTCATTGATCTAATATCTTCTATCTCCTTGTCAATTGCAGGGTCAAATTGACTGGCACGCCTACGAACCTCAAAATTTAGGACCTGCACTGGAGTGAAGCAAATCTCCCAGGTCTTCGCGTGTCTAGTGCATCGAACCAGATCATCGGCTTGTTCCCAACGCTGCCGGTGATTTTCGGTGTCAAGACCTTCCCAGATTGGGGATAATTTGTGCCTGTCTTTGGTGGTTTGTATTTTCCTCAAGACGAGATCCCTGACCAAAAAGGCTCGGCCACGGACATTGCGATTGTGGTAGCGACGCAGGCCTTGAAGATACCTTGCCGACTGGATTGTTGCGATGTCCCTTGCTTCTTCCAACTGATCTAACTCGACCAACCGGGTATGATTTGAGACGTCTTCTAAGTATGCCCGGACTCGTGGGGAGCCGAACTGTAACTCTGTCAGTAGCATAGCCTCGGCACCGTAGACCAGAAAGAAAGGGGATTGCCCTGTTGCCCGACTAATCGTGGTTCTGAGAGACCATAGAACGGATGGGAGTTCTTGTACTCACCGGCCCGCGTATGGTTGTAATCGGTAAAATATCCTGGCCTTGATGCCTTGTCAGACCATGTCGTTGGCTCGTTCGACCTGCCCGTTGCTCCGCGGGTGTGCCACAGATGCATAGCAGATTTTGATGCCGAAATCTTCACAGAAATCTTGGAATACGCTGCCCGTGAACTGAGTACCGTTGTCGGTAATGATGCGGTTAGGGACTCCGAATCGGTATAGTATACTCATGATGAAGTCCTTTGCTTGTGCTGTTATGGTTGCAACGGGTTTGGCCTCAATCCACTTGGTGAACTTGTCAACTGCGACGAATAGATGTGTGAACCCTCCTAGCGCTTTCTTGAAAGGCCCGACCATGTCGAGCCCCCATACTGCGAATGACCAAGAAATAGGGATAGTTTGGAGCTCTTGGGCTAGGAGATTAGTTTGTCTTGCATAGAACTGGCAACCCTCGCACTTGCGAATAATTTCTTTGGCGTCTGTTACTACTGTGGGCCAGAAAAATCCCTGCCGGTAAGCCTTTCCGACTAACGTCCTGGATGCGGCATGGTTGCCACATATGCCCGAGTGGATCGATTGCAGGATCTGCTTGCCTTCCTCGGTGGTGACACAAAGCATGAGGACACTGGATGCGCTCTTTAGGTACAGGTCTTGTCCGACTAGTAGGAAGCTCTTGCTTCGACGTTTGACTTGCTCGGCTTGACTGCGATCTTCTGGGAGTTCATCGTCCAGGAGAAATTTGATAACTGGAGTCCGCCAGTCTTGACATATGTGCAGCGCCTCGTCTGTAGCCTAGGTAGGTTCGCCTCCCAACTGATCCGGCACCAGTTTCTTCTTGACTGATGGCTCCAGGATGTGCTCGACAAAGATTCCGGTCGAAACCGGTTCTCGCTTGGATCCCATATTTGCCAGCTCGTCTGCCGTGTCGTTGTATTAGCGCAAGACATGTGTTATTTCCAGCCTGTCGAACTTGTTTTCCAGCTTGTGAACCTCCTGACAGTATGCCACCATGGTATCATCGAGACAGGTCCAGTCTTTCATGACTTGGTTCACCACGAGTTGAGAATTCCCATGCACAACCAGTCGACGAATGCCGAGTGATATAGCAATACGGAGCCCGTGGATAAGTGCCTCGTACTTGGCGACGTTGTGGGAAGCCGGGAAGTGGATTTGTAGAACATACTTGAGTTTTTCGCCGGTGGGGGATGTCAATATGACTCCAGCCCCGGCGCCGCCGATCCGTAAAGAACCGTCGAAGTACATTGTCCAGTACTCTAGCTTTGCTGTTGTTGTGGGCATCTGGACCTCCATCCACTCGGCCACGAAGTCGGCTAGAGCCTGTGATTTGATAGCTGTCCTTGGCTGAAAGGTGATGTCGAACGCCATCAGCTCGAGTGCCCATTTAGCGATTCGGCCGGTGACCTCGCGGTTATGAAGGACATCCCTGAGTGGAAACGATGTCACCATCGTGACTTGGTGTGCTTGGAAGTAATGCACCAGCTTCCGGATAGTGATGAGTAGGCTGTAGAGCAGCTTCTGGACCTGCGGGTATCTCGTTTTGAAGTCGGCAAGGACCTCGCTGACAAAATAGATTGGCCATTGGATTTTTGAATATGACCCGACTCGGATCGCTCCACCACCAGGACTGTGCTGACTACCTGAGTTGTTGCTGCCAGATATAGCATAAGTGTTTCTTGGGGCATGGGTGATGCCAACACGGGAGGCGATGTGAGGAATTGTTTGAAGTCATCGAAGGCTTGCTGGGCTTCCGGAGTCCATTGGAAATTGTCCGCCTTTTTGAGTAGTTTGAAGAAGGGCATACCCCGTTCGCCCAGTCGGGAAATAAACCGGCTGAGTGCCGCCATGCAGCCTGTCAGCTTCTGGACGTCTTTGAGGTTAGTCGGGGGTGCCATGTTCGTGATGGTGTTAACTTTCTCCGAGGCAAATTCTCTGGGTTTGCCTCGATGCCACGATGTGAGACGATGAAGCCGAGTAACTTGCCGGATGGCACTCCAAAGGCACATTTTTTCGGGTTCAACTTCATCTTGAATCTTCGGAGGTTTTGGAAGGTTTCTTCCAGGTTAGCGATGAGGTCTTCTTTGGACTTGGTCTTGATCACCACGTCGTCGACGTACGCTTCCACGTTGCACCCGATCTGAGTGTGCAGATACCGCTGAATTGCCCGTTGATAGGTTGCTCTAGCGTTTTTCAAACCGAACGGCATTGTGATGTAGCAGTATGCTCCAAACGGCATGATGAAAGATGTCTTTAAGCAGTCTTCCTCCCTCAGGCTGATTTGACGGTATCCCGAGTAGCAGTCGAGAAAGCTGAGTAGGTTGCACCCGACCGTGGAGTCAACCACCTGATCTATCCTGGGAAGACCAAATGGGTCCTTGGGGCACGCCTTGTTGAAATCGGTATAGTCGACGCACATGCGCCATTTACCATTTTTCTTCCGGACTAGAACTGGGTTTGCCAGCCAATCCGGGTGGTAGACCTCCTTGATGAACCCGGCTACGAGAAGTTTTGTAATCTCCTCCCGGATAGCATCCTTTCGGTCTTGAGCGAAGCGCCGCAGCCGTTGCTTGACTGGCTTGGCGTCTGTCTTCACGTTTAGGGCGTGCTCGATCACCTCCCTTGGTACGCCCGGCATGTCGGACGGTTTCCACGCGAAGATATCTTTGTTGGCTTGGAGGAAGGTGACGAGCGCGTCTTCCTATTTGGGGTTGAGTCTGGTCCTAACTAGAGCAGTCTTGGAGGGGTCGGAAGGGTCTAGGGGGATCTTCTTCGTGTCAGAGTCCGCTGAAATTCCCAACTTCGCCGCTTTCTTTGCCGGAACTTGATCTTGCTCGACTTCAGTTGTGGCGGCTTGCCGAATGCTATTGCACCCGACTGCCGCTTCTTGTAATTGAGCCAATTCGCAGCTCTCCTTATCGCAGGTGAAGGCTTGCTTGACGTCGCTGCGGAGGGAGAGAACTCCTGCTGCCTAGGCATTTTGAGCACCATATATGTATAGTGCGGTATCGCCATAAATTTGGTGAGTGCCGGTTGTCCGAGTATCGCGTGGTACGCAGTCTTGAAGTCGGCGACCTCGAAGCAGACGTTTTCTGTATGGAAGTTATCCCGTGTGCCGAAGGTTACTGGCAATGTGATCTGCCCGAGTGGAGTTGATGACAGGCCAGGAATAATCCCATGGAAGGGCGCGGTACTCGGTCGTAGTTCTGAACAAGGAATTTTCATCTCATCCAAAGTCTTGGCGAATAAGATGTTGAGCGCGCTGCCTCCGTCGATGAGGGTTTTCTTCAGCCTGATATTTCTGACAACCGGGTCCAGGACGAGTGGGTATCGTCCCGGGTGCGAAACCCGATCTGGGTGATCTAGCGGTTGAAAGTAATGGCCATCTCTGACCAGCGCAGATATTGGGGGGTGTCTGCCGTAGAGACCGTGTTGATGTCGCGCGCAGATAGCTTCTGTTTTCGCTTGGACTCGTACGCGAGCGGCCCCCCGAAGATGTGATTGAGCTCGGCTTGGGGATCTTGAAAATCCTCAGCTAGACCCGAGTCTGGCTTGTCCTTGTCCTTGTCGGCGCCAGACGATGAAGCCTGCTTGGAGGCAAACTTCTTGAGCATGTAGCAGTCTTTAGCCGCGTGCTTGCCCTTGGGGTGGAAGGGGCATGGCCCACTCATGACTTTCTAGTAGTCGTTATTCCGTTGGGGCCGCGACCGAGTACGCTCCATGTTGGCCACCTCGTTGTCTAACTTCCGCTTGTGGTTGCCGGACTTGCTTTGGGATGGCTCGTTGTTGGCTTTCGCCTTTTGGTCTTTCTGTCGGGACTCCTTCTCGTCGAGGGCCTCTGCGACCACTTCGGCCGAGTCGGCGTATTTATTGGCCATGTCGAAAAGAGCTCGGACAGAGGGTGGTGGTTTCCGAGTGAATTTCGCGATAAACAGGGTGTCCTTTACGCGCTTGCGGAAGGCGGCGATCATGGCCTCGTCTTTGATCATTGGGATCTTGTTGCGCTTCTCGGAGAATCTTTTGATAAAATCTCGTAGAGACTCGTTCTTCTTCTGGTGTAGTTGATACAAGTCATGCTCAGAAGATGGCCTCTTGTAGGTCCCCTGAAAATTAGCGATGAACCGCTCCCTGAGTTCTCCCCAGGAACCGATCGACCGCCTCGGGAGGCCTGTCAGCCATGTCCTCGCCGAGTCGGCTAGCGCAACTGGGAGGTAGTTAGCCATGGCTTTGTTGTCACCCCCAGCAGCTCGAGCTGCCAAGGTGTATACGGTGAGCCAGGACTCTGGATTTGTTTTGCCGTCATACTTTTCAATCCCTATGGGTTTAAAGCCAGTCGGCCAGTGGACGTCCTATAGCTCCCGGGTGAAAGCTGGAATGCCTTCGTCTTCATGAGGGCTCGGGCTTCGACCACGGCGGTTAAACCACTCGTGATGGAGACCGAAGCACTCGTTTTCATCCTCCAGTCAGCGGCGCTCGTCTTCATGTCGTTCATGGCGCCGGGTGTTGACGATGTGGCGAAGGTCGTGTTGCAGGCACTCTCGGAGGTCTTGGTTGGGCCGGCGGTCATACTGGCGATGCCGCCGGTTATCATTGTTAGTATTGCCGAGTGATGTTTGCCTAGACTCCTCACGTGGCCAACTAGAGCCAGCCGCCCGACACCGTGCTGAAGTGGAGGAACCGGCTACTGGAGATCCTAACCGATTAGTCGGTACCACGGTGTCGCCTGATTGTTGTTGTTGTTGCTGGCAGGCGGCGGCCGTGATCATCGCCTTGATCTTGGCGATAGTTGGAGTGGCCTGGTGGTCAGGCCCAAGCTAGAGTGTATCCAGCAAGGTTGCGGTGGCCACAACATTCTGTTGCGGCGTGACGAAAACGTCGTGATCGCCGACTTTGGTCTGGAGAATCTACTGCTGAGCTGCTCGCCCAGCCTTGCGTAGCCCGTCATTGCGAGCCTCGCGATCAGCCTCCTCTTGTTGTCACAGTCGGCGCGCCTCCTCCTGTTGCTCCTCTTGTAGTCGGCGCACCTCGGAGGGTGGTGTTGAAGCCATAAAAATCTCGCGGGAGAGGAGAAAGCTAGCCAGACTGGAGTCCGAACTAGCGTTCGAACCGTTATCCGACTTGGAGTCGGACTCCGAGTAGTTTATCGGAGTTAAAACTACCCCAACCTCTCTAGATCCAATCTGAAACGGTGCTTGGCCGTGTCCAAACTGAATTGCAAGAGATCGGGTCTGCTGCGTAGAGTGTAGATCTGCAGCGTTGCCGAATCCGTGCGGGAGATTGACGATCTATCTCCTTCTCGGCCCAACCCGAGCTGGCTCAAGGCCTAGCGCAAGTCAGACACCGAAGGAAAGAGTTGTCCTGATGCTCGGTGATGTGAAGGATTGCCGCAATAGATCGTTGAAGAAGATCACGGCGTCCTGTGGGCAGACTGGCGCAACGTCGGCTGGTTCCTCGGCCGGCCGGATTGAATCTGCTTTGGCCAAGGTGAGGTTACCGATCTGGTCGGCAATGAAGTCGAGGCTTCCGAAGGAAATCTTGTCTCTAGGGGAGAACTTGTTGCCGTTGACTCCGCTTGTTGGATCCATCGAATTTGCTGATGAAGAAATTGCCGGACCCCCTATCTGGCGCGCCAACTGTCGATGCTTTGCACCGGCAATAAAACTATGAGGCTACTCGGCGAGGGGAAAGTCGATGGATTGCAGAGGAACACAGGAGAGATTTTATACTGGTTCAGGCCCTCGATGTAAGGTACTACCCTACATCCAGTTGTGGTATTATTCCTCTGAGAGGTTGTGTAGATTGGTGATCTGGTGATCTTGCGTCCCTTGAGGGGCGCCCTGCCTCCCTTTATATACTAGGGGGCAGGGGTACTAGATAAGGATCCTAACCGGATACGGCCAAGGAATTTCCTCCTTAGAGATAGAAACCTATCTGACTAAGACTATGCTTTTCTTATAGTACAAGGCAAAGTCTGTCGGGTGCTATCTTATCTCTAATTACATGATTCGGTCTATCCTCTATCCGAGTGGCCCATATACTGATAGTGAGGTACCCGGGGCCCATGGCCTTCACACCGAGTCTCATGGACTGTTGAGTGTTGACCCTTGGTTGACCCATTAGATGAGCAGCCTGTATGAACCTATATCTTATATTTGTTCTAGTCAGTTATCGCCATCTTTGCAAACTTTTTCTGATTATGATGACATTTAGGTTGGTTAAACCACGACATGATGATGAGATTATATATAGAGTTCCAAACATATTGGGAAATCTGTAAAAATGTGCACCGGACCATGCAGTTGGATTGCAGAGAAAGAATCAAAGAAGTTACCTGGTATTGTTCATCACCAGAGACAATAACCGATGGAGTGTTGATGCTCAGGTGGGTAAAAACTAAGTCATACAGGTCAAACATTGATGAATGCAAATACCAGCAAAATATACTATATTGTGCTAAAAAAACAAATATTAGTATACTCTACAAAGTACAATTCATCAACACAAACACACAATAGGATATGGTTGCCGTAATATCGGCTGTTCTCCATAAAAGAACAAAGTCTTCTGTTATTCAGTCCATATTGCCCTAGCTTATTTTTTTTGGTTCCCGCGCGCACGCTTTCCAAAACGATCAACGGTGCGTTTTTTATAAAAATTTTCTATATGAAAGTAGCTCTAAAAAAGCAAATAGATCCATTTTTCAACTTTTTAATAATAAATACTTAATTAATCACGCGCTAATGATGTTTCTCGTTTTACGTGTGGTTTATTTAAGCCCTCCAATAACCCCAAAGAACAGGCCAAGTGGGCTGCCAGTTTTTGCTGCTTCAGTCTTGAAGAAAATCACCTAGTGGCCTGTGGCCTATGTTGATGTTCCAGCTTCCAGGTAGCCTAAGTAAAATCAGCAGAACGTTAAAAGCTTATATTCCAACAAAACATCCATGATATTTTTCGTAGATAGAACCAACAAAATTCAGTATCAATTATCATACCTTAGTTACCCAAGCATAAATCTCTTGGCAGGTAGCAACAACAGTCAGCTGTTATCAGCCTAAAGAAAGAAGAGTTTCTCTTAACTTGAAGCTCATAGAAGAGCTCATCTTAGAAGTCAGGAAACCAGTACAACTTCTCAAAGCTGGAACATAACCAAACCGAGCATATAAGTAAATTCAGGTTTGGGCACTAGGAAAACAACTGTATGGAAATCCTTTCCAAAGTTTTTAAGAATTTACATGCAGATTTTCGGTCCAGGTCCCAGACAGGAACCGAAAAGAACCTGGCTATCTTCTAGAATTTTATACAACTGCCAGTAGCCGATTGGAACAAGAAAATTTTCAACATTGTCATGATCAATACAGCTTCATTATGAACATATCAACAAAGGAGTATTATTCAAAGTATATGCCAACCACAGCAACTGAAATATCTGCAGATAACAACTGACATCAGAGCATGTAAATCTTACGAATTTCTTTTGTCAGAAAAGGTATGCAGTACATCCACAGTATAGGAAGTTGCACTATTTTCAGTGCTATTATTCCTACAGAAACAACAGAATTGGCTGTTGATTTAGGGTCTCATTTCCCAGAAACAGAAACACCGTCATGATCCGCAGAAGCAAATGATTCACAAAGCCAACAACAATTGCATCTTGGGTGCTGCGATTTATTGAGTAGGACAGAACCACATTGGAAACCCCAAGGAACTGCTCATTGGTCCGCTCCCAATCAAAAACGGATTGATTGTTCCATCTCTCATGTTGTACACCTGGGAACAAAATGAATAGCTGTCTGACTTCTTAGGGTTGAACTTAGGACAGAGGTGTTGGTTGATCTAAATGGCCACCGAGCCATTGTGAGGCGTGTGGGCTCGGCCCACCCAATCCACACGCTACTAATGAACGTGGAACGAGTTCCACGCATACGTGCATCGATCGGTAGCGCCGTTTTTTCCTCTAACGGAATTGCCCCCGATCTCCTCTAGCGCAATATTAAAAGGGGCTACGGCAACATGGATAGATGACGATCTATCTCACGCTAAGCTAACCCCGAAAACCCTAGCCGATCCTAAGCACGTGGAAGGAGACCGAAGGTCGATCTCCTCCTTAATCGCTGGTCAGTGCAGGTGGCGGCCGGAAGGGCGACGCCATCCACACCTTGGGCGGTTTTCTACTGCATCAGCGTCAACTTCGACTACGGCACTAATGGGGTCCAACACAACCGATCAGTACTTCACCTCTATTCTGCATAAGCTCTAAAGGTGATCATGTATGTGCTAGGCTAAGAACATCTGTAAGACCTAATATTGTGGTATCAAAGCCATCCTCAGCCACATACGTGCATCCATCATTCCGGTTGTTGAACCCTAAGGCTATGGCATACGGCATTAGCTAGTCGGATTCGGTTTAGGTAGCATTTAGAAGGAGGGGAGTCAGATTTGGGATAAGAAATTAAGAAACCCCCAAAATCCCCTTCGGCCGAAACTCCCAAAACCCTAAGAAATTCCGAATCAGAAATCCCCATTATTTTTCCATTCGGTCAAAACCCTAAGTTTTTCCCCAAAATTAAGAAGGCAAATCACAGAGAAACGGGACTAAGTTCTTACCCGATTTCATTGCCGAATAGCCATGCACGGCCTCAGCTCCGCCGTACCAACGCTCCCAATGCGCGGCATCAGCGCCGCCGCGTGTCACAGCCCTAGAATTAATTTTAGGTAATTAATGATGCCCTACTATCATTAGAGTGCACATTTTGAATTTTTGCATTATCCCTTCTTGCAAGATAAAGTTTGCAATATTTTTAAACTCTCGATAATCCAACCCTAATCGGCAAAAACCAAACATTACCAAAATGTGCATCAAATTGACCAGAAGTGTATACGGGAGATAAATTATTCAAACATTAGTTTAGTTATCATGAATTAATATAATTTTTCCAGAACTTATTTCATTAGTTCAGACCCCTTAAAAATTCAAACAAGTTTCAGCCTGGGTCCTTTTCTTTGACCTATGCATTTATATAATCTAAGGATTTTCTAAAGATGATTGGTTGCACATAAAATCATAGAAAAATTCCTGTGAACACTATCCCACATAATTGATCCATTGTGAATTTTACATGATTTTATCACTTCCATAGCCACCCCAATAAAATCCTTCAAAACAGCAAAACTAGGAAGCTAGCTAAAATAAATTGGGTTAATTCTAAAATCCACCAAATACAAATGAGGACTAATTAGACAGAGCCCTTTTTCCAAAGTGTGTGCCAACATGAACCCTACCACCAGTAATTTTGGCTCAATTTAATTCCCAAAGAAATCACATAAAATAATAAGAGCAAAGTCATAGGGAAATAAATTACACTGCAGAAAAACTGGATCTTCATGCCTAATTTGCAATTTCACCAAGGATTAACCAGACCACTTCTGACCCTGAAATTTGGCCAGCAGGTTAAACACATCTTTCTCTACCTCCAATAATTTTCCCATAATTTATATCCCTTATTAACCTACTGAAATCACAGATGCAAGACAGCTGTCCATACAGCTCACAACACTTAGTCTCTAGAGATTTCTCCTCTCTATTTCACTTCCAAGTGGGACCCACAATACCCTGGCCCACCTGTAAGCCTCTGCCAGTCTTGTGACAGTGTGTTTCACCAAGAAATTCACCCATACCTCTCTCTTCTTTCTAGGTTTCCACTTCATGGACCCACCAAACATAGGCACCATCTAGCCAAACATGTGTAGAACTTTGTTGTCTTACATGTGGGACCCACCCATGCACTGTAGAAGTAGATACAACTCAACACTGCATGTCACACGTGTCATCACTGCCTCCTTCTTCCTCTCCCTCACAACACACAGAGGCATAGAGATGAGCTCAACCACTGGAAACCTCTGTCATTTCGCTCCAAATCTTGCCAGCAGAAACCTCTCCTCATCCTCTCCACGTTCCTACCGAGAAAACCCAGAAAACCTCCAAGGATCACCGGTGGCAAGCGCATCTTCCTCTCTGCCGAGAGTGTTCGACCGAGCTCGAGCTAGGTCCGGTGAGTTCCATTCCTTCTTGACCCCAGGAACGTGATCTACAAGTTTTAATCGTTCCATTTTTGTTCTTGTACGCCCTAGGATCGCTGGCCGAGATCGCCGCCGTGCACCGTCTCCATCCTACCGAGCGCCGCCGCTCGGGTTGTTGCTGTTCCGGCAAGCTCCGGTGATCCTAGCCCGAAGCACCGCGCCTCCAGTGTCGCCTCAATATCAGGACCCCAAATCCCAAAGGAATCGGACTGCGAAGCCCCGAGCGAGGAGATCGGCCGCCATCTTCTTCCTCTCCGGCAGTCCACCGCCCTTGTCGATTTCGCCCTTTCTGGTGAGCCTATGCCTGATTCCTTGCTCCAGTACCTTTCCTGGAGCTTCACTAACTTGGTCGATGCCGTATCCCCAGTCGTCGTGGACCAAAATGATCTGACGCCGTCGCTCAGTGGATTTCCGCCGCCGCCGAGCCATCCTCTCTGCCGCCGCCACTGTCCAGCCCTCCTCTGCCTTGGGATATTGCACGGTGAGTTTCCTGGAGTCCTCTAATACCCTATGCATGCACTGGTTGGACCGAAATAAGCCCGTAGGGCGATTTGCCTCGTCGACCCGAAAGCAGCCGCCGCTGGAGATCGCCGCCGGCGAGATTCCGGCCACCGTCAGCCACAAGGCCACCACAGATGTGTTCGCCTCGTCCTCCTCCATCTTTTCTCTATTGAATGCGACACTAGCCGCGCCGCCGTTCGCCGCCGGCGCCGGCAAACAGAGCCGGCGGCCCAGTCTGCCTGCGCCTGCCCTGTTCTGTGCCGCTGACATGTGGGCCTGAGCTGGAGGAAAAGAGAAAAGAAGAAAGAAATAGGAAAATAATTAAGGGGTTTAATTTACAACAGAAAAATGGTTAAACTTTGTAAATCCATAACTTTTTCATTTTAACTCCTTTTTGAGTGAAACCAATTTTTTTAGTTCTGTAAATTTGTGAACTTTAATACTGTCAAATAAAATGTGCCCACTTTTGTACAGAAAATGTCTATAAAATAATGTGAAGCAAAAATGACTTATTTTGTGCCCAAGAACTTTGTAAATTTTTAGAATTTTCATCCTAACTACTAAAATTATGAAACCACTTTTGTTTAACTCAGAAAATTTGTAACCTTTTCTGTGGATAATTTGTATTTGACAAAACTACCTCCCAAAATAGGCCTAAGTATTTTTCTAGCCCTTCTTTTTGAGAAATTTGTAAAATTCACAACTAAATCATTTTAAATCCAATTTCAGTGAACCAAATTTTGTTGGAACCAGTAGGTTATGCTCTCTTATATAAAAATACATGCCTTCTTGAGATCTTAATAGAAAATGTCAGTCAAATATAATAACTTAGGGTTATAATAGAAATATTTATAGATTTGCCATTTTCAGCCTTCCTATCTTGTTATTTTTGTAACTCATAAACCGTAAAGGATTTTGAAGTGTTTCTTTCACTAAAATTCACGTTAGAATGTGGCCTACCTACTGTATTTATCTCAGCATTTATTGATCATTTTTGCATAGACATGTTTAATTGATTCTTATTTGCATATTCGCTTTTTATCGGTAGATTCAGACAATTCGGAGTACGTGGAGCAAGAACCTGAAGTTGAGTGTGACCACTCGCTGCAGCAAGGCAAGCATCTAAGCATATTGAACCTATGTCTTCTATAAATTTATTTGTTTGTGAAAATAATATCTATATGCATGTTTCGGTCTATTTAAAATGGAAAAACGGGTAGAGTCAATATTGCCCAATTGTATACATTTCCATTCCTTGGTTGTTGATTCCATGTTTATATCTTGTCACCCCTGGTTAAGGACTTTGGGATACTTTTATTTTATCGAATGCTTAGCCATGCTTATTTCTAGACTTAGAAAAATCCGATAGATGGAGCTATCAGTTCAAAACTAGTTTAATACGAATGGATGGATTAAAATCTGAAAAGAATAACTTCTGATTCATAATTAAGAATATGTTTGACTTGGATGGATGATAGGGCGATGACGGGATGGTGTTTCCCCGATGCATGTAGCTCCGTCTGGGTCATCAAGGCCTGAACATACTGACATCTATTCAAGCACCCTACGTACTTCCACACGCCGGGAATGGGACAGCTTAACTCAGTAGCACGGGAGGCTGTGGCCATCTACGCCTGTCCGTCAGTCGTGAGGATGGTTAGTCGTTTGGAGGGCCTCAAGCGCGCCTGGTTTTGGCCGGAGGTGGCTCCCGCGACGGTGAGCCCGCCTTAGTCACCCTGTGTGTGGGGCTAAGTCATCGGGGGCCCAGACGTGGTTTAGGTGGTTGGAGCTAATCGTGGGAAAGGTTTTATTGTGACCTCTAGTCCGCACTCAATGTGTAGAGTGTGGGTACCGACGGGTACGGATCAAACTAGAGTGTAGCCGTTTGGTTTCTATCACATCGTGTGGGTAAAGATGTACACCTCTGATCAGAGTAAGAATTATTCGAATAGCCGTGTCCACCGTTACGGACGACCGCTTGATGTGTTCCTCAGTTATGTTAGCATCAAACTTGGGATATGTGGTTATGGAATTATGTGGTTACATCATGACTTAGGATAGTCATGGATGGATGGATTGTATATAAGAGGCTTTGATGTTAAATATGGCTTGGTTTTAGCCATGAAAGATGGTATGCTTGTGTAGCATATTTTATTTGGGCAATGGTGGCCCATTGTTGATGTTAGAGCACGGGATTGTGCTCATTTTTACTTCCATTCCAGAACTATAAGCTTGCTGTCCTAAATTTTCAGATTGTGCTATTTCACAAATGTTTATGTTTTAAATGTATTACTTGCTCAATAAAATTAGCTTTATGCAAAATCAGATCAACATAGCCATACTCCTTGATGTAGAGACTAGCATTACTCCTTTGTACTATTATTATTGTATAAGTCTAGCTGTGTACTTGTTGTACTCACGCTGCATCTTTTTAGGTGAGGATATCGACGACGTTGATGTGGTCTACTATTATCCCGCCGAGGGTGGCGAGGATAATATGTAATTGAAGTTATGCTCTATCCCCAGTCGGTTGCCTCCTGTGGTTTGGTTTTGGCACCACTGGATTTATCCTTTATGTTCATATTTCCGCTGCTACCTTTTGTGCTACTCTGTGATGAATTCGGGTGTGAATCCTCTATGTAATATGTATATGCTCCTGCTGTACTTTTATCCATGTTTAGAGTACTTGTGATGTTTATCAATTGCTAAGATGAACGTGTGGGACTAGAGCTTTCCTGGGCTAGTTACACATTAGTAAGAATTTAGAAATGATGAGATACATGGATGTTGATTCAACCGTAGACCATGTCCCCAGAAGTGTGTATCGTGTTTGGTCGCCGTCTTCGTGTGGTTTGACGGGCACACTTCGCCGTTTCGGACTGGTGAATCAACTCTCCAAATATCTCTTTATTTTTGAATTCGACGCTTTGGATTTGTATTGTTAATGGGTAAATGTTATGGCAAGGCTGCGATGAGGATGGATGATGGATGGTTATTGCACTTAATTGGTTTTTATTCGGGATCCCATCCATCTAGATATTTCATGTTGTCATAATAATTACTCTCTATAATACACTTCCGGGGTGCCTACACCACGCATCGTTGCCCACCGCCCGGACCGATCCCGCGCCTGCCTGTTGGCCGTGCGAGACCGAGGCTTGCCTCGGCTGTGGCTTTCGTCGCGCCGAGGAGGAGAACCGGGCGGGAGGGCTGCCGCCGTCGCCGCTTCGCTTGGCGCCGCCGTCGCTGTGCTTTTCGTGTGTGGAGATCGGGAATGGGGAGAGAACCGAAAGGGATTAGGGTTTCGGCTTGCCGCCAGCAATTTTACCGCGACCCCGTGCGATCTTGGCCGTTGATTACGATCAAATGGCAACGGCGCATGGGCCTGCGGGAGCTTTTGGGCCGCTGCTTTCGCGCGCCGCTGCACAGTGGCAAGCCGGGGGAGAGTTATGGGCCGCAAGGCCGAACTGTTTTAGGGCCTGTTTGGTAGAGCTCCAGATTCTATGATTCTAATTTTGCGATTCTGATTCTTATGAGGAATTTGTGAATTCTTATGGGGATTTTCAATTTTCGTTCGTTGGATTCTCACGAGAAGCTGCCTTTTGCCTGATTCTCCATACATGTGTAAAATTGAGAATCACAGCGGATCGATTCGGCTAAGCATCGGGGGGATTTTTTGCCCGTTTGGCTCAGCTCTAATTGATCCGATTGAGAATCACCTCCGAGAATCCCTACCAAACGCGCTATTAGTTTTCTTTTGTTATTTCCTTACTAAATTGGCATGAATCAATTTAATTCTTTTAATCTATTTTTTTTATTATGATGCTATTAAATTTAAGTGAAATCATTATGTTACCATTAAATTTAAGTAAAATTTTCCTTACATTTATGTACTGAGATTTAATTTCTTTAAGCCATATTTATTAATTTATGATTCATACATTAAGTTTTAATTCCTTTTGAGCCATTTCTTAATGCTATAAATTTAAGTAAAATTCATTTTCTGCGTTAGAATTAATTTCCAACTAAATGGAACCAACAGGAAATTTAGTTGGAATATTTTATTTATTTCCTTCGTCATTTCGACCCAACGGAGTTATGACTTGGGATATTATTATTGACAACAAATTTAGTTTTGCTTCATTTTTCCCAACGGAATTATGGAGTAAAATAATTTTCTTGTGCATGATTAACCAGACCAACGTAGGGTTAATTATGTATATTTTTCGCTGTTTACTAATGTTTTATCGTTAATTTTAGCTGTTAATGATGTTGTTGCTCAAATAAACAGCATTGAGCAACTAAATGGCACCAACTTCTGGGAATGGAAGGAGAGGGTGACAATTACTCTTGGGTTACTTGATTACGATATTGCCTTACGCGAGGATGCACCCATTCCCCCTCCCGCTAGTGCCACTGATGCAACTAAGAAGGCATATGAGGAGAAGGCGAAGAAATGGGAAAAGGCTAATCGCATGAGTTTACTGGTCATTAAGAACAGTATATCCCCTGGCATTAGAGGCGGCATTTCTGATGCTGACAACGCCAAGAAGTATATGACTAATGTTGAGCAAAACTTTAAAGGCTCATCTAAGACTTATGCCAGTGTTCTCATAATGAGGATGCTCACCTTTCGTTACAACGGGAAGGGGAGTGTACGAGAGCACATAATGTCTATGACCAACATGGCAGCACAATTGAAGAGCATGGACATGGCTATCTCTGATGGCTTTCTAGTCTACTTCATCATGAGTTCCTTGCCACCAGACTACGGTCCATTTAAGATTAACTATAATACTCAGAAGGACAAATGGTCTATTGCTAAACTCATTTCTCACTCCATTGAGGAGGAGCGACAAAAGTTAGAAAGGCAAAAGGAACAGGCTTTCCTTGCTGAGTCTGATAAGGGAAAGAGGAAAGTGGATGAAGTTTATGTTGGCGAATCCAACAAAAGACCTAAGACTAGCAAGCCTAAGCCTAAGCCTAAGGGGAAGTTTAAGCCACTCCAAGGTGCTCCATCTGGATTTGGTGGTGCTCCATCTAGATCTAGTGCGTCTGCAGCAAATGACATAATGTGCAAGTTTTGCAAAAGGACTGGGCACATACAGAAACAGTGCAATGGCTTTAAGGAGTGGCTCGCTAAGCATGGTAACGTTATTATTGACATTATCTCTTATGTTGATGATGCACTTTATGTTAATTATGCCTCTGGTTCATGGTGGATTGACTCAGGTGCAACTGTGCACGTCACCAATTCATTTCAGAAATTGCGTTTCATGAGGATTATCACAAAGGGGGAGCGAAGTCTTAAAGTGGCAGATGGCAATGAACTTCATGCTGAGGCCATTGTAGATCTTCCATTAGTTCTAGGAGGAGGCTTCAAACTGTTATTGCATAATGTTCCTTATGTTCCATCTGTTAAACGAAACCTTATTTCCATTGCTTGTTTAACGGAATATGGATTTAGAGTTGATTTTGGAAACATTGAATGTTTCATTAAGTTTAATAATGAAGTTGTGGGCCTTACTTTTAAGCGAGGCACACTTTATTTGCTCTCTCTTGATGAATCTGCAATGATCTTGTGTGATGTTGCTAATCATGTTAAGATAAATGAGACCTCATCGAAACTATGGCACTGTCGTTTAGGCCATATTTCGAAGAGGAGGATGGAGCGTCTCATTAAAGACGAGATACTTCACCATTAGATTTTACTGAGGAAATCCTGCTTAGACTATATCAAAAGGCAAATTCACTAAACAATTAAGAAAGGGGCCACTAGGAGTACGGGAATACTTGAGTTAATCCACACGGATATTTGTGGACCCTTCCCAGTGACATCAGTAGACGGTTTTGATTCCTTCATTACGTTTACTGATGACTTTTCCCGTTATGGCTACATTTTCCCCATTAATGACCGGTCTGAAGCACTAGAAAAGTTCAAGATTTTTAAGGCTGAGGTAGAAAATCAGCATAATGTTAAGATTAAAGTAGTGCGCTCAGACCGAGGAGGAGAATATTATGAGAAAAGTGCTCCATACAGGCAAATTCTAGGGCCATTTGCCAAATTCCTATAGGAAAATGGCATAGTTACCCAATATTCTATGCCCGGTGAACCACAACAGAATGGAGTTGCTGAGCGTCACAATCGCACACTAATGGACATGGTGCGTAGCATGCTTAGTCACTCTAGTCTGTCTGTGAAATTGTGGATGGAGGCATTAAAGACAGCCGCTCATATACTAAATCGGGTGCTTACTAAGTCCGTACCTAAGACACCTTATGAATTATGGACTGGTAGAAAGCCGAGTATAAATTATTTAAGAGTATGGGGATGCGCTGCTGAAGCCAGACCTTTTAATCCACACCTAAAGAAATTAGACCCTAAGACTGTGAGCTGTACTTCATTGGGTACCAGAAGATCTAAGGGGTATCATTTTTATTGTCCAGACCGTGTCAATAAATTCATGAAAACTAGACATGTCGTCTTCTTAAAGAATGATCAAATCTGTGGGAGCTCACAGAACAGACAGCTAGACCTTGAGGAAATCCGTGTCACCATGCCGGTTATCCAACAGGAAAAATCTGCCTGTGTCTCAGCAAGTGCCACAGGTATCTTCTTCTGTGGATCCGTCTACAGTTGAGGGTACTAATGAACCTGTAGCACAAAATGATGTATATACTGATGTGCAAATTCCTCAGCCCACTGGAGTTCAGGATGAACAATTAAGAAGATCACAGCGGGAGAGGAGATCTGCCATTCCTAGTGATTATGAGATTTTTATTGGAGAAAACATTGGGAAAGCAGATGATCCCACTTCATTCAAGGAAGCCATCATTAGTGATAATTCATCCAAGTGGCTTGACGCCATGGAAGATGAACTAAAGTCTATGGGCGCTAACGATGTCTGGGATTTAGTAGAAATTCCCGAAGGAGTTAAAACAGTAGGCTATAAGTGGGCCTACAAAACTAAGGATGACTCTAAGGGAAATGTCGAACGATTCAAGACAAGGCTCGTAGCTAAGGGTTTTTCGCAGAGAGAGGGAATAGACTATAATGAAACCTTTTCCCCGATCTCTAAGAAGGACTCATTTAGAGTTGTTATGGCGCTGGTATCTCATTATGATCTAGAGTTACATCAGATGGATGTCAAGACTACATTTCTTAATGGTGACTTGCATGAGCACGTTTTCATGGCACAACCGGAAGGTTTTGTCATGAAAGGCAAGGAGCGTATGGGATGCAGGCTAAAGAAATCCATTTATGGTCTTAAGCAAGTGTCTAGACAATGGTACCTTAAATTCGATGATATAATTAAGAACTTCGGATTTAAGGAGAATGAAGTGGATAATTGTGTCTATATGAAGTATAAGGGTGGTAAGTTTATTATCTTAGTACTCTATGTGGACGATATTCTATTAGCAAGCAGCGATAAGTATTTGCTGCATGAGACTAAGACATTCTTGTCCTCTAAGTTCGACATGAAAGATCTTGGTGAAGCCTCTTATGTTTTGGGCATTGAAATACACCGAGATAGGTCTAGAGGAGTATTAGGGTTATCTCAAAGGTCATACATTGACAAAGTACTTGAAAGATACAACATGAACAAGTGTTCTGTCACGCCTGCTCCAATTGTCAAGGGCGATAAGTTTGGTTTATTCCAAAGCCCGCGGAATCAATTAGAAAAAGATCAGATGAGGTCGATTCCGTATGCTTCAGCTGTCGGAAGCTTAATATATGCTCAAGTCTGTACGCGACCGGACTTGGCTTTTGTGACCAGAATGCTTGGCAGGTACCAATCTAACCCAGGTCTAGACCACTGGAAGGCTGTTAAGAAAGTCTTACGTTATTTGCAAGGCACTAAGCATTACATGCTAACTTATAGAAAGTCTGATAACCTTGAAGTTATTGGTTATTCAGATGCTGATTTTGCAGAGTGTGTTGACACTAAGAAATCTACATCAGGCTATGTCTTCACCCTTACAGGAAGAGCCATTTCATGGAAAAGCTCCAAACAATCTCTCATTGCAGCGTCGACGATGCAGTCTAAGTTTATAGCATGTTATGAGGCAACCGGGCAGGCCGTATGGCTTAAAGGCTTTATTCCGGGACTGAGAGTGGTAGACAGCATTTCTAAACCACTCACTATATACTGTGACAATAAAGCCGCAGTGTTCTATTCAAGTAACAACAAGTCAAGTGGTGCTGCCAAACATATTGACATAAAGTATTTCATTGTGAAAGATAGAATCTAGGATCAAACAATTAATGTTGAGCACATAAGTACTAAGTCAATGCTCGCGGATCCGCTCACTAAAGGTCTACTGCCCAATCTATTTAATGAGCATATTGCCAGCATGGGATTAGTAGGTAGCCTATAAGTGTGATTCTGGAACAGGGGCATAAGAATCAATCAACACCCTATGAGAGTAAGTTGTTTCCTATCGAGGTGATTTGGTGATTATAGATACTGTTGTCGTAGTGGCATTTTCATTGACCGCTGCGACACATTATTTTAGTTCGCCATATTACTTAGATTGGACTCGTTAGCCTTAAGATCAAGTGGGAGAATGTTGGTTGATCTAAATGGCCACCGAGCCATTGTGAGGCGTGTGGGCTCGGCCCACCCAATCCACACGCCACTAACGAACGTGGAACATGCGCGCATCGATCGGTAGCGCCGTTTTTTCTTCTAACGGAATTGCCCCCGATCTCCTCCAGCGCAATATTAAAAGGGGCTACGGCAATGTGGATAGATGATGATCTATCTCACGCTAAGCTAACCCCAAAAACCCTAGCCGATCCTAAGCACGCTGGAAGGAGACCGAAGGTCAATCTCCTCCTCAATCACTGGTCAGTGCAAGTGATGGCCAGAAGGGCGACGCCATCCACACCTTGGGCGGTTTTCTACTGCATCAGCGTCAACTTCGACTACGGCACTAATGGGGTCCAACACAACCGGTCAGTACTTCACATCTATTCCGCATAAGCTCTAAAGGTGATCATGTATGTGCTAGGCTAAGAACATCTGTAAGACCTAATAAGAGGCTATCAAGAAAATAGATGTGGTCATCTTCAATCTCCTCATACTGAGAGGTAGCAAATGACTTGCTGCAGGATGAGCAGATGAAAATGCTCTCGCCATCCAAGCTCTTCATTTCTATCCATTTCCAAGGGTTTGAGTTGAAGTCCAATTCAAATACTCTCACTCCAACAAATCGGTCTCAGCTCCCTCTGAAGTATCTGACAAGTAGCAACAGCTTCCCAAGAGATTGCACGAGATTGTAAGTTTCCCGATCACCATCTTCAGTTTTGTACCACGGAAGTGAAACTTTGGGGAAAGACACTCTATAAATGTGGTAATTAGCCGGTGGACACCGCACCTATTATTTTAGTGTTTTTGGCCTAACAAGGGGAGAGAGAAGCAATATTTGCACATGAAGAGACCAAAATACCCCTGGCATTACCTTCCCTTTCTTCATGGCCGCCAGCTAGCATAGGGAGGAGGAGGCACCCGCCCCGGCCGCTGTCTACCCCAGCTAAGGGGCTGCCCGCCGCCCCGCCTAGGGGGCTGCCCGCCTCCGGCCGCCACCCGCTTGCCCGGCCGTCCTCTGCCTCGGCCCGCCACCTGCCCCAGCCGTTGCTCGCCTACCGGGGGCCATTGTCTGTGGACCTGTGTCACGCCCAGAAATTCACCAGAATTTCCAAAGCTAATTTGTGCAATAAATCCTCGTCCAGGAATCAGCTGAGGTATACAAATAGATAATTTGATAAACATAACCAAAACGTAATAACGTTAAATACTTACAGAAAGGCACTCAGTTCTCACACAAAAGAAAACAACAGCGGAATAGCAACTAGCGTAGCTTCAGCACCAAGCCACAGGCAGTTCAACTGGGATATAAACCAAACACCAAACTTCTCCTCCTTGCGAAGCTTCACTCTGATGATTGTAATAATGCAAGACTGAGTAACACCCACCGTACTCAACAAACCACACATGAAATGCAAAATAATGCAATGGGATTCCAAAGGAAATGCATAGTATAGCTTATTTGAATAAACAACATTTAAAACATGCGCATTTAAAAGCATCGAAAACGGTGTAGTTTAATTAATAATCAATATTAAATCAACCACTAAACAACACTCCAATGTAGTTCAGGCCCAAAACCATATCCCTCCAAACTGGAGATATCAAGTTCCATCATTTATCACCATTAATGAGTAGTGTGGGACTAATTACAGAAAACATTGCTAGGCCCGCCCATAACAGCGGGCACGACTATTCAAATAGTTTTACTCTGGCCAGAGGTGTACCAATTACCCACAAGACACAATCTCAACATCATGTCAGCCATGCGTCGCGATACTCAAAAGTACCCGAATAGAGATTGTGACAAGACCCTCTATGTAATTTGCACAATAGGAGAGCCACCCGCTGAACCACCTGTCTCTGGTAGGAGTTGATCAAGCACCTAATAGGGAGATGGCCCAACGCCCAAAAACATGGACTTATGCCTATCATGCGTGGACTTATATCAACCACAAACACGCCCTAGTGCCTCCTATTGAACTCGTCACACTTCGGTTCCTAGCATTACCCATTCTGGCTTGTGGTTAGAATGAGTATTGCTTCACAACAATTAGTCCGCAAATCGGTCCTTAACTGTCATGTACACCACTAGCATCATTCACAATCCTGGTGCTCACAACCCACCATTCAATCAAGTTTTAATTGGCATAGTAACTAACCAGCCACGACCAACTGTCGTGAAACAATAACCATTAACCATTAATTATCAATGAGTGAATCATTTGTTTCCCACAAAAAATGATGCTACGGTTTCTATGCATTGGCTAAGTAAATCCTAAAATAATCTAGCTAGATCATTAAATAGTCATCCAGCTAGTCAGTATTAATTATCCAGGGTATCAAGGTAAAAGTATCAATAACAATTCATAGCTATAATCAAAGAATATAGGATAATAATAATTTCCCGTAATAATGACATTCCAAAACATTTCATGCAATAAAGTTAAAATAAAATAGTTTTCACAAATGGGATCAACATGCTCAAGGAGATTGTCATGTGACTTGCCTTGCAATTGAAAAGTTTTCGCTTGACCTCTCAAACTCTTCCGCGACCTTCGCTTCCTCCAGAAACGGCGGAATACGCGACTACACGCAAAATGAGGAAAGACCCTAAGAAACTCCAAATAAACAGTAGATAAAAAGTATATAAACATGTAGATCATGATTTTAGATGAATTTAGGAAGAAGAACGGGTCAAATCGGAGTTCGGACAGAAAAGTTACGGCTTCCGGAAGATTGAATTTAGAGAAAAACCGAAAAGAAATGGAAAAGGAATATTCTCGGGAATATTTCCTCAAGAAAATAATTATCAAGAATTTATTTTTGATAGAATATTAGAGTGGGACCCTCTGGTCAGAGAGATGGCTCATGTAGACTGGGTCTATGGACTTGGGATGAAAGTAGCCTTGGTGGACTAGCTGAGGTGGCGGCCATGTGGGCAGAGAGGTGAGGTGGCAATGAAGTGGACGGTGACTCAGCTGCTAGGGCTGACGTGGCATAGAGTTGGATTAAGAAAATCAAGCGGCCGAGATCGAATCTGGAGGATCGGACGGTTGAGATTTCCATCTAGATTTTATGGAGATCCGAAGGCTCGGATCGATTCAAGTTGATCCAACGGTTGTGATAGCTTGGGGATCTGCGCGAAGGGGTCCACCTGTCATTCACTGGAGAAACCGATGGAGGGGCCCATAGGGCAGTGACACACAGGGGCTAGCTGACCGGGGCCCACCCGTCATTGGCCCGGGGCTAGGCAAGCTCGACAGCCTGCTATGGCACCATGGCGGCCGGGGAAGAGGAGAGCAACGGCCGGCGACAGGAGCGGTGACTCCGAGCCAGTGCAGCCATGCGATGGTGGAGGGACGGCGCTGGTGAGAAGAAGGAGTGGCGCTGGTTCGGTTGTAGGGGTCGACGACGATGACGCCGACGATGGGGAAGAAGGATGAGGCGTCGTCCGGGCTTGGGGCTCACCAGAAGGTAAAGAGATGACGACGACAGCGACTGCCCGGCTGTGGCGGCACGTGGATAGTTGTCACACCCCGATCCGGCACCGCCGTACAACAGCACCAATTAGGGCGTGCCATAGGAAAACAGCATGAATTGCCTTCCTGCAGAACCGTGATACCGATACCAGTCCCAGGACACAGTGCTGGTATCCACGGCAATCAGAAATGCATCATTGCAGTACCTTAAATAAATACATAATTAAATAAACTTATACCTTAACTTACGTTGCAGCTTCGGAGCAAGCCGAAGACAGCAACAAACAACACAGAGGCAACAGTAGCAGCGGAACAGCGGACTAAGTCCCAACACACAAGCAACAGCTGGGAACTAGGACAAAACCCTTATCTTCTCTTCACTGCAACTCCAGCATCCAGCTCCCGGCGGAGAACTATATATATGTAGAGCAAGGGTGAGTACTTACGTACTCAGCAAGCCAAGAAAACTTAGGTGGTTGTTGCAAGCTTCAAAGGGAGGCTGGTTATTTTGCAACCCGCTTTGTTTAGATCCTTTTTAAATCTACTAGTGTGTGCTTCTCAACAATCAGGACGAGGTGAGTCTCGTCCGATCGGAGTGAAAGATACATCAATCTTTATTTCTCCAGTTTTCGCAATCAAGAATTCACATCAACGGCTTCCCGAGCCAAAGCATTTTCCCGGACTTCCCGAGTCCTGCTGTCCACGACAGCCAAGCCATTTCATCGGACCTCCATCGTCCTTAATGGCACCTCCTTCACACAGTTCCCGAAACCACACATGCATTTGCAAACAGGGTGAAATAAAACTACACTAAGGAATCACCTCACATCCACCCATGACCGTGGGCACGGCTGTTCAAACAGTTTAGACCTCTGCAGAAGGGGTACACTTTACCCACATGACGCGACTCACTCTAGCCACCACCTCACACAGAGCAGGCACAATCGTGGCCTATAGGTTTTCACGACAAGGCATTTCCCTAGCCCTCTCAGGTTACCCCATGCCAACTAGAGGGGTCCTCGAGACCAATCATAGGGTAGGTCCACGACCATGCTGTACCAGGAACCCAGGAGGCAACCCCACCGCCCTCCCGCACGATCCACAGTCCAATGGCACATAAGGCGTCCCTGAGAGTCTAGTTACTCGGCTAGGGGCTTCCCAATTCACCCATGTGGTTGTACTGTCATATGCTCGGATGAAATTCTGAAGGAATCGGTCCTTAAAGCGACCACATAGGCATCTCACACACCAGATCGGCCTTGTGTCGCAAATCCCCATTTTAAAATTCATTTTGTTTTCACAAGACACCGACCCAGGTGTCGGGTTTTCCAAACGTTTCGTAAAACCATATTTTACCCAAGAAGTTTCCAACTTTTTAAGTTATAGGGGCGGCCGTCAGTACTCGTACAATAGTGCACAAATACCGAGGTGCAACAACGGTGCTTACAAGGGAACAGGGTATTTCAATCATCAAGGAAGGATTTAATGCAGCAAGGTTGGGTTGGTCCACCGGCCTGACTCGCAGACGAGACCGAACGACTTACTGCACGCATATCGATGCAGGATTTCACAAATAAAATAATTAAAGTTTACATATAGGCTTGATTGATCAAAGGTGACTTGCCTTGCTCTAAGGTCTTCATGAGTCTTCGAGAAATTGTCGCGATATCCGCTTCGAAACGAAATTTCCGGTGGCCATTACTATGTGCAAACACACAAAAATCTACACAAAGACCAGTAAAAAGATCCTATTTAGTGCTAATAATAGTGCCATTAGATAGATCTCAATTTTAGAAAATTACTGGAGTTGGAACGGAGTCAATCGGACAATCGGAGGAAAAGATATGAATTTCCGAAGTTTGATATGAATTTTTGGATCACTGGAAAAGGAGTTATTTAATTTCTAGGAAGAATATTCTTGAGAAGGGTCCAAGAGATAGATCTCATTTTTAGATAAATACTGAAACTAGAACGGAGTCAATCAAATCAACGGATCGGAAGATATGATTTTTCGAAGATTGAATTGATTTCTGGATAACTGGAAAAGGATTCATAAATTTTCTAGGAGAGAATATCTAAGGAATATTCCTTGGGTCGATGACAGTAGGGGCCCTCGTTCAAGGGAAAGATTTAGTGGCCTGCTGCCACTAACAATGGGCCCCCTGGCCTTACTGGCCCACTTGGCATTGAAGAGAGCGGCTCTATGACAGGCGGGGCCCGCAATCAAGGAGGGAAGTGAGTCACTAGCGGCAGGGCCCAGCGGTCGGCGGCTCACGTCGGGATTAACAGGGCAGGGCCCATGTGGAGGTGAGATTAGGGGGGAAAATATGCCTCGGCTTGCCCGGGGCCACAAGGCAGTGACGGAGGGGAGCAGGGGGCATCGTCAATCTGACGGCCGCGGCGGCGGAGAGGATTCCGACGATGGCGGCGTTCAGGAGCAAGCGACCACCCCGGTGGGTAGAGGAGTTCATGGCAAACATTTTGAGCGGCTCAGATTGGGGAGTAAACGAGCAACGGCAGCCGGCGACAGGGATGCCGAGACAACGGAGGGAGAAAGGGAAAGAAATGGGGCATCCATGGTAGGGCGGCGGGCCGGTGTCGTCCGAGGCTATTCCCGAGAGGAGGAAAGGGCGAGGAGACGGTGACGATGACCATGGCAATGGCCAAGGAGGAAAAGAGGCCCGAGTGGGATCCAGCAGCGACCGGGCGGCAGCGGTGGCTGGCGAGGGGAGAGAAGAGGAGAATAGGGCCGAGGGCCAAGCACGGAGCGACGACAGGGGTTCATCCCGAAGAACCATGGTCATAACTCAAGCGAAAAATCGTGTTCATCTATGGACCGTGGGGACGGCGGTGGGTGGGAGCTCACCGACGAGGAAGATTCACGGCGGTGGCGTTTTGGTACGGGGTGATGGCGCGGAGGAGCCGGGGCAGAGTGGTGTCCTTGGCACAGGGACTCGACCCATCGCGTCGCGTTCCAAGGCGATCATGCGGCGGCGGCGGCCGGCTTTGGGATGACACGCGGCCGACGGCGGCGACCGGCTTCGGGAGGCGGCGCAGGACTAGCGGCGTTCAAGGAGGGAGGAGACCAAGGGGGGAAAAGAGCTCTCCGGGGGCTTTTATAGGAGCGGAGGGGGTTCAGCTAGGGCCTCGGCCTCCAATCATAGAGCTCAATTATTGAGGGGGGGGAGGAGGGGAAGATGGGCGCGGCAGAGGAATTCTCGCACGGGTGACAAATTCAAACGGGCGGCCAGGATTTGCGAGGTGGTGGAGGTGGTCTATCCGACGGTAGTTTTTGAAATGGGGGCGCGGCTCGGTGGGGGCGGCGGTGACGAGCGCGGGCGAAGCTCGCTTTTGACCGGACGGTCTTGGGCGGAAGAGGGTGGAAAGTGGAAGGAGTTGGGCAGTATAGGAGCGGCAAAGGCATCCAAGCCTTGTCGTGGCGCGAGAGCGAGATGGGGACGCCGTGACGTCGTGCGGCACGGTGCTTGGTCATTTGACCAAGCAGCCGAAGGGCATGAACGAAGGAGAGAGAACGGGTCGAGGACGCACGGGGGTAGACGAAGCTACTGTGCTCGGGGTGATCCGACGGCGGCGCGGGCGGGGAGGCACGTGGCCTGATCCGAGCGGCACGGGCGGCTCACACGCGGCTCCGTAGAGCGAGATGGATCGGGCGGCTACGCTGTGGCTCGGGAGACACGCGGCGGCATCGACGCGGGCGGCGAGGAGCATGCTAGACAGAGGGAATCGACGGCATGTGCGCATCGCCCAGGACAGGTGGCACCGATCCGTGGCCCGGAGGCGATCTCGCGTGACACCGAGCTGGGCCAGGGGGAAAACGGCCCAGAGGAATAGTAGGTCTTTTTCTTTTTCTTTGGGATTTATTTGGGGACTTTTTGGGAGGCTTTAAAAAGGATTCTTGAGTTCAAAATTTATTTTGAACCTAGGAAAAATTGGAGGAAATTCCAGGAGGGTCCAAGGGAACAGTTGTTGGTATTTTTGGGATTAAACTCTTTTCCGAGAAATTTGTGGGGGATCCAAAGGGAGAAACTCGAGGAGGACGGGTTAAATTCGAATTACAATCTTTGATTCGAATATTTGGGGAATGCTCAAGGGAATTTGAGGAATTTTTCATGGTGTTCGAGGGTAGAAATCCGACACACACACACACACACACACATATATATATATATATATATGACTATGGGTAGGTTTATAGGTGTTTATGCGCATATATATATATACATGTAGTGGTACATATATTTATATATGCACACAGGGTAGAGGAGCTGAGTGGGAGGATTGGTACTTGTATACATGTACATATACATGTTTTATAGGTAGGTGTATACTCAAGGAGATATATATATATACATGGTATGTATATATATACGTATATATATATATATATATATATATATATATGTTATTTGATGGAGAGGGTTCGGACGGTGGTTCAATACCCAAGTGGTATATTTAATTTGGGGTTTCTCAGGGATTCAAGGGAGAAGAAAACAAGGGACTATACGGGATTTCTAGGAGAGAAACCAAAGGGGATATCTTAGGGTTATGACATCGGATCTTCGGAACAGATATCGAAGCGGAGTTTTGGAACATCATTTTGGATGTCGAAGCAAACTCTTTTGCAGGAGAAGATCGAGGAATTCGTCACCAAGGTTTTGGAACGAAGCTCGATGTTGACGATTCGAGATCAGAGATTATTTTTGGAATTGAGGGTTCTTGAGGGGATGAAGGGTCGAGATCAAGGAGGAGAGACAGATTGAGATCCATGGCACACATACAACACAACACACAAGAAGCGGAATTTTCACAGGTAGATTTTAGCGAAATATCATTTAACGTCTCGCTGAAAGCGGGGCGTTACAACAGTGGTAGCGACAGCGGTTTCAAAGCGGAGGCGGCGTGGGGTGTGGCGGCGCGGTGGAAGAGGGGCGGCAACTAGGGCTTCCGGGAGGGGGAAAGAGGCCAGCGGGGTGACAGCTAGGGCATTATTTATAGGAGGGGGAAGCTAGGGCAAGCAGTGACGCTAGGAGTCCTGGGGTGGCACGAGGTGCATGGTGGCGGAATTGGGGCTACCTGGTGGCGCTGCGCGGACCGACGGTGGTGAGGACCAGGCCTGGCGGCGGTAAAGCAGGCCAGGCTCAACCGGGGAGCAAGGAGGTGCAGGCGCAGGTCGGGGCAAGCACCGGGATGGCTTGGGCCTCTGTTAACGCCAAAATTTGGTACGGGTCGTTACCATGTTCGGTTAAGGAAAGAAGCGATATCAGCCATTGGAAACTAATCCAGAAGAGTCCGAGCTTGGGAAGGAGTCGTGAAGGCCACGTTATGGCAGTTATTTATCTTATCTATTAGATAGTTTTATCTTTTAGGAAACCTGATCTCTTGTCCGATCAGGTCTGTTAGTTTTCCTTTTCTAGTTAGGAAAGTCCTGTTCTGTGTCCTATAAGGACTCTTGTAACTCGGGGTATACATACGTATGCCCGGGGACCTTGTAAACTATCTCAACGATCAATACAATTCGGCGCATCGCCACCCTTTACCAACGGGTTCTTGCTTCTTGAGCCGGGCTGCATCGGTTAGGTCCGAACTCCAGCGAGAGGGTAAGTCTCGTTACCCCGGCTACCAATCGGCTAGGACTTCCTCGGTTAGGTCCGATATTCTAGTCGGTATATGGTAGCCGGCTTACCACGATATATCTGCTTTGTCTACGGCTGCATCGGTTCGGTTCGATCTCTTAGGCCTATCAGGTATATCACATCACGCGTGCGTAGATCTTATCAGCTTACTGGGAGTAGCTTATCGTCAGTTTGTGCTGCATCGGTTGGGTCCGACCTACTAAACTGTCGCGA
This sequence comes from Oryza meyeriana var. granulata, assembly GCA_003991445.1. Classification (NCBI taxonomy): domain Eukaryota; kingdom Viridiplantae; phylum Streptophyta; class Magnoliopsida; order Poales; family Poaceae; genus Oryza; species Oryza meyeriana. The sequence goes on along the minus strand of RYFJ01001733.1, from coordinate 301,224 downwards.
TAAGTTGTTCCTGCTAGGTTGATGTTTTTTGCGCAAGTGTTTTATCGGAATGTATAGCCGATAAGTTATTTTATTACATCATAGTTGCATTAGATCTATCGGTTTGTTGAGGTTCCTTTACTATTATCGATCTGTGCTGCATCAATTAGGTTTGAACTACTACATCGATAATAATAGATTTATCCTTGTCGAGCCGATCGGTGTGTATGCGACGTTCTATCGGAGTGCTTAGCCGATAGGTTATCTTTTTATAAAGCCGACTGTATTATCTTTACTATTTTGGTCATCTATATTATCATCGGTTCTCTAGCCGATGCACATGTGTTTCCTTGGCAGTCGGCTAGTTCACTATTCTGCCTATCTATTTTATCATCGGCTTCTAGCCGATGCACATGTTATACTGACAGCTTATCCATTTATCTATAGCGTTATCGGTCTCCTAGCCGATACACAGGTGCCATCGGCCATCGGTTACAAGGAGCCTACATCAGACCGTATCGGCCGATAGCTGATGTGCAATTGCTGCTGATCCGGGCGCGAGCACAAGCGAGGACTCGGGAGGCCGAGAACCCGAGCACGAGACCCGGGCGCGAGTACAGGCGAGGGCCCGGGCACGAGCATAGCGGCGATCGGCTGGAAGGAATCCGTATCGGCTTACTGGCCGATTGGATCAGTAATCAAATTTCTTCATTTCCTTGTCAATTGCGGGGTCAAATTGACTGGCACGCCTACGAACCTCAAATATTTTAGGACCTGCACTGGAGCTAAGCAGATCTCCCAGGCCTTCGCGTGTCACCAGACGCCGAACCAGATCGTCAGCAAGCTTTTTGGCACACCCGGCGGTTTTCGGCGTCAACAGCCTCCAACCTGAAGAGGAGAGAGGAAACTAGAGGAGGAAGAAGAGAGGAGGAAGAAGAAGAAGGAAGGGGGAAAAAGAAAAGAAGGAAGAAAGAAAAAGGGAAAAAGAAAAAGAAAGAAATAGAGGGGTTTTTTTGAAGATAGTCCAATTTGGAATTTCAGGAATTTAGAAAATCAAAGGATTGTTTTCGATTATGAGAATTTAGTGAAATATTCAGAATATAGGATTATTTCGAATATTTGGATATTGTTCTTGGGACTTGACAACTCGGAAGTATTTTGGAACCGGATTATTTCTAGGAATTAAGGAAATGTAAAAGGGGTTTTCTGAAAAATTCCAATTTTTGTAGAAATTGGAATTTGGGGACATTAATAAATCTGAAGAATATTTTGGAGTTAGAAATTGTGGAAATATTCGGAACTTTAGAATTTTCCGAATACCGGGATATACGAGGTACATATAAACATCCCAAAAATATAAGAATATTTTTGGACTCGAAGATGGAGAATATTTCATGGAAATATTGGAATGTTGAGAATTTTAGAGGTATTTCAGAATATTAGAAAATATTCCTTGACTTGGTAATTGGAGGATACTTCCCGAGTACTGGAGAATTGGAATATTTAGAATATTGTAAATATTCTGGGAATCAAGGAGATATAGGGGATTTTTAGTGTTTCAAGATGGAATAAATCCTAGAGCTTTGGTTCCGGATTTATAAAGGTATTTAGGGTTTCGGGAATAACACCCGACATTGATAATGGAGAGGGACCCGGGTTCGAGTTAAAGGGAAGATAAAAGAGTTTGACCAGAAACGACTCGAGATCGAGGAGAGAAAAGGAATTTATTTTTCTGTTTATTTAATTACTGAAGTGATCTTTATTTCATTTAAATTAATTCTGGAGCTCCGAAAAATCTGAAAAAATTTCAGAGGGTTTATTAAACCATGGGAATTATCAAAAGCAAAATCGCCATGAAAAAGGTAAATTTATTACTATAAATACTTTAATGCCTAAAATATTCCGATAAAACCCTAGGGAATATAAAAGCATATAAGCATTTAAGTAAAATTTCAACTTGGGATTTTTTAATATTGGAAATTTCAGATTTATATTCAAACACTTCGTCAAGCAAATTTTTCTAGTGTATTCTTGTGTTTCTATTTACCCACGATAATTTTTAATTAGGGGGATTTTTAGGGTGTGACAGCCTGTCCCCGCCCCGGCCGCCGTCTATCCCTGGCCAGGGGGCCGCCTGTCACCCTGCCTAGGGGGCTACCCGCTTCCAACCACCGCCCGCCTGCCCTGGACATCCTCCGCCTCGGCCCGCTGCCTGTGCCAGCTGTTGCTCGCCACATGTTGATGCCGGCGGGCGGAGAGGGAGAGGGAGTCCATGCCCAACCACAAGCGGTGGCCGCTGATGCCGACGGGCGGAGAGGGAGTCCATGCCTAGTTGTGGCGGCTCATCTAGGCATGGTGCGCCACGCATGCCGTTGAGCAGATCCCCACCCTGCGACTCCTCCAAGCTGAAGGACATGCTCGCTGTCGGGGTGGTGGCCAAGCTTCGTATGAACCGGATACCCAGGGGCATTTTGGTCTCGTTACGTGCAAATATTGCTTCTCTCTCCTCTTGTCAGGCCAAAAACACTAAAATAATGGGTGCAGTGTCCACCGGTTAATTACCATATTTACAGAGTATCTTCTCCTAAAGTTTCACTTTCGTGGTATCCTACAGCTAAAATCGCAAAGTCGTGATGTCCTGTAGCAAAATTTGCCTTCCTTTTTTGTGTGCTGATCCATCCCTTTTTTCGGGTTCCTGTTAGGAGTGTATCTGGCATCATGATTCTTTCTCTCCCGTTTTTTTTCTCGCGTATATGGTGTGACCGCATGTGCCTTGTGGCTATCCAGGCACTTGGGCCTTGGAGGCTAGCAAGGCCATTTTTTGGGCCAGTTGAGCTAGTGTTTTTTCCTTCTCCTTTTGAATTCTAATGGCTTGTTTGTTTATTCTATGACCATCAAACATATAATGTCATATTTAAGATAATTTTAAACAAATTTACTAGTAAGGAAAGAAAGCTTTTTATTTTTGAATTAGTTTTTTTAATGCATTTCAATTTACCTGGATAAATTTGTACTAATAAACTTTATGAGTACAAAGTTTGTTATTTTATGCATAATGTTTTTGAATACATAATTTGTTATGTATGAATAAGTTAAAATTTGTTATTTGTGGATAAAGTTTATGAGTACAAATTTTATTACTTGTGAATAAAGTTTATGAGTAGAAAATTTGATAATTTTTGCATAAAGTTTTCTAGTTTTTAGATGAAAGGCCCTACTATTTAGATCTAAAATGAAAATCAAAAGCCCCATCGAGACGCCAACTGGAGCGTGAACACTAATTATGGTTCATGTTGTTTGCATTTTGCAGTTCTAACATGGTTCTTATCCCTAACTTATCCATCCCAGAAATAAAAAAAATGAAATAAAACAGCTAGGCCATATATAATGACATCAACACTTCGGCTGGAAATTTATGGGCCAAAAATTGGATCGCATGGTGGGGTGAAAAACATGTGGGCGAGGATGTCGCCTGTGCTTGCTATCCGAATGAAAAGGGGAAAGGTAAGGGGCGACAGCACATAACGTACATCGCAGATGTTGCCACGACGTGTTCGCGCCCTCCTTGACGCATGACGCGTCGTATATTAGAGCCCCCAGAACCACAATGATATTTCATATTGCACACAATTCTTAGAACGGTAATTTTAGTTACTCACAGTCCAGTTTGATTTCAGATTTATGGCACAATAGTATCTATATACAACTACAACTGTCAGCAGAAGGTGTCTGCGAGATTATATACACGTTATATGCATTTTGTTGTAGTTGTAGGATAATCTAAAAACGTGACGTGGTCACCCAACACTCTAAAATTGTGGCTATTTACGAATGGCGCATTTTGACCATTATTATAAGGAGGCTGCTATTGTAGAGGATCCCATTTCAATCGTATAATACCAGGTGGTTACCAAGTTTGGTACCTATGGGTATCTGGTCTGGTATCATGTGGGTACCACGCGACACCCAGGTACCAGACCTGATAGCTGTGGGGTACCAAGTATGATACTCATGGTACCAAGCTTGATACCTATCTTTGGGAAGGGATTAGATGGGTGGTTCAGCGTGGACGACGACCTCTCGCCACCGCCCCCATACGACAGCGACGAGTTCCCCCACCACCAGCAAGGTGACCTACGAGTGCTAAAGGACATCCAGCTTGACCTCGTCCAGACTCCTAGCCAGTGCAGAGCCACCACCTCGCACCATCGGAGAAGGAACGCCTCCACCGTCGCCGCCATGGTGCAACCTGATGCCGACAAGATGCTCGGGCCGTGGAGCATGGTGACAGCGAGCAGGCAGCAGCATGAGGGGCTGCTACATAGTGAGGCATCGGTAGAGAAGGAAAGGAGGTCATGCTTGTCGTAGCTGACAGTGGTGAAGGACCTCAGTGTTGACAAGCAGGAGCTCTTCCCTGAGGCCGGTTGTGGTAGCGGCCATGGAGCCACCCCACTGTGAATGGAAGCAGAAGGTAATTGAGCGGTTCTCTGCCAACAGCGGAGAAGCGGGGAGCAACCATAAGAAGGTGGAGGTTGGGGGAGGATCTAGCCGGAGGAGCTTGACGTCAGGGTTGGAGGTTGCAGATGGGGGCAGCGGGGATGGGATGGGGTACCTCGCTGACAAAAAAACTCCACGGAAGACTGGCAGGAGAGCCCCACGGCCAGCGTAGCAGGCCCATTTCATTACTTAATAAAATAAAGGACGTTTAATGAAAATGTGTTATAACATGTGCTAAAGGACCCTGGTTTAGTTCTCTAGGGTTCCAGGGGGTTTTCTGTAAGATTATATCACTTACATGTGGACCCCTGTATTTGAAATCTGGAAAAAGTCAAAGGAAATGGCTAATACATTATTTGTTCAACTAAAAAAGGTGTAAACTTGTAAAGTCCATAGGAAATTCATTTTAACTCCAAATTGGATGAATCAAAATTTGTTAGAATCACAAAATTATGCACTTTATTCCTGTAGACTAAGATCTAGCAAAACTTGTACAGAAGACACCTCTATAAATTGGGTAATAGATAAATACTTTAATTAGTGTATAGAATATATAATAACTTCTAAAATTCATAGATAATTCATATTAGCTCCAAATGAGATGAATCCAATTTTTCTAGATTCAAAAAAATTTTCTCTTTAATACCATAAGGAAAAATTTAACAAAAATAGTACAGGAAACATCTCAAAAATTTATATAATCAACAAATCTCCACATTAATATAAAAACTTCTAAATTTCACAAAAGATTAGTGCAGATCCAATTTAAATGATCCTGATCTTGCTAAAATCATAAATATATGCTCTTTAATTCTATAAGCTAAGTATTGACCAAAACTAGTACATAAAATGCCTCTATGATTTGTGAAATGGATAAGTATTTTATTTAGAATATAGAATGTGCAAGAACTTCTAAAAATCATAGAAAAATTGTCTTAGCCCTAAATGAGGTGAACCAAATGGCAGTAGATTCACAAAACATTTCTCTTTAATCATGTAGGGTTAGATTTCACAAAACTTGGTCTCAAAACACATGTATATTAGAATACAAGTATAGATACCATATACATGTCTAGAAATTGCAAGATTCATATTTCCTAAATAGAAGTAGATAAAATAGAAAATCCTTCACCATGGTTCATATAAAGTCAATACCAACCCCACTGCTTAGGTTCACACAAGTTATGGTAAATTGGATATTTAATATTATTTCGTAGTTAGACGTATTCGCGTATAAAACTTCTAAATACAATATCTCACTAATGCCAAATGATAAATTAAAATATCTTTCACCACACTTCATTAAAAATAGTACTCTTTAGTGCTATAAAGAAGAATTTGACAAAACTACCTCTTAAAACTTGTCTAAGAAATAAATCATGTATTCTTGTAAAATTCATAACTCACAAATGCAAAGGGATAAAATAAAAATTCTTTCACCTAAATTCACTTAAGTCAGTACCTAACCATTGTGTAAACTTCATGCATATTAGAGCATTTTGGAACGATCGTACATTATATTATTTTGAGAGAACGAATTTAAAATCGGTGAAGGAATGGAATAGTTATTGCTCAGGGTATCCAAGAGTAAGACAAGTGCTCTCCCCTCTTCTTTTGAATAAATTGAATCATATGTTTTGGGGGAATGAAATGTGTTGTTTGCACAACTGCATGCGTACTTGCAACTATCGATATTTCAAATATGGAAATTGGTAGTTATAACCTATTTGCTGCATAAGCAACCTTGAAAACTTGTGATCCTTGCTGATTGTAACCTTAGATTTGGTTATAGTACTTTACTTATGTACATTTGGGATTATACATGCTTATATAAATGCAAATTGCTTAGCCATGCCTAGAAATACGCAAATAGAGATTGTGATCACTTTATAAGTGAAAATTTGGGAATTTTATAACTTCTGGATAGAGGTGATTTCTCTGTGTAATTGTGAATTAAAATGATGGAAAACGTGATTTAAGACTTAGGCGGCAAGTTTCGTGCATATGGTTGTAGTTGCACATCGATAGAGGGAGTGTTTGCTTGAGTCGATTAAGGACTGAACTCTATGTCACCCTCTATAGTTTTCCATACAACCACATGTACTAGTACGGGATGACCTTAGTCTATTAAGTTATATATTTGTCTAACCTTGCATTCTAGAGGCCGTTGTATTATAAACTAATCTTGGCGATGGTTTATAGGAGCTACCCATGTGTGTGTTTATATGATGGGACCGAAATTCTTCTCCTCTTGTTCCACAAGGTCATTATCATCTCCTTACACTTGTTTGCAAGCTCAGCAACAGGAAGGTCTTTTATGTCCCTGATCCAGTTATTGAAGCATTCTGCTAGGTTGTTAGTGACATAATCACATTTGATGGCAGGGTTAAAGCCACTCCTCGCCTACTTCAATAAATGGTAATTCGTAAGCCAAAACGTCTACATCATGGCAAGCTTCCCTAATTGAATTCATGTGATGGTCATACACTTCTCTCTTATATGCTCTAGCTACAGGATACATCTGTGAGAAAACATTTTCCCCAAACTTCTTTATGAGATTCTACTAGGCGCTAGCTGGAGTAGCTAGCTAGCTGCTTTGCTCAATCCCGGCTTGGCCTCTCTCTCTCCTCGCGGGTCAAGCATTAATCCGATGCATGCTGCAATAAGAAATTAAGAATCAGTTCTTGGGCTGCTAACAACCACCAGCAATTTAGGCCAGAGAACCAGTCCCTCTCTATTAAACCACGTATCAGCAGAGAATTCGGTTTGACCCTAAGGTTTTGATTTTATTTGTAAAATTCCTCTGATCATCAATTGTCTTGATTTTGAATCTTTTGTTACACAACTATTAAACATCTCTCTCTCTCTCTCTTTGAGATTGCCAAAATGTGTTATGATTACACAAGTAAGTACGATGATTGCCAAGAACTACCACTTAGCCACATATCATCACGTGCTTAGTAACCATTGATCGAAGAACAATTCTACGAAGGATAGATGTATGCTCACACAAGCTTTTTGCCGGGCCACTAAGGATGCCGGCCAAATTTTCTTAAGATTGAAATCAAAGAGTGAGATTACAGGAACAAGGCTAAGAATAATACAGGAAATTGATTAAGGTGCGATGAAAAAAAAAGAAAAGGCTTGAAGCTGATGAGCTACATGCATGCATCCAGGGGCATACTAGCTAGAGACCATGCTTGTAGATGATATATTTGGGCACCCACTAGCTGCCGTTGATGAAGCAGTCGATAGTGTACTCCTCAGCTTTCTTGGCGTCGGTGACCTTGGAGTACCCTGTTAGGAAAATAAACCTGACCGAGATGTGTTCTGGTCAGTGTGTGTGTGTCACGTAGTGTCGAGCTGTGTCGTGGAGAATGCGGTGCGTTCGCGTCGGTGAGTCCGAGTCGATTCAGTTTGTCTTGTGCGTGAGAATAGGTGGGGCGCGGTCATGCATGGTACCGGATTGGCACTGGAGGAGGCCGAGTCGTCCGGAAACGAGCGTGTGGTGCTCGAGACGTTGAAGACTGAATCGTGCAGATCGTGGCGAGCTAGCCGGGCAGGGAGCTCGTGGCTCCGAGGTGTGGAGTTCGGTAATTAGTTATCTACATGCATGCATGTTAGTTGGGCACGTTCGGCGTGGCTCGTGGTCAGTGACCATGCAAGAGTTAGTGGCTCATGCAGGTAGATCGTGCGTGTGTGCGCGCGAAGGTCGCAGGAGGCTATTGGTCAGTACCTGCGCCTATAAATTGTGTTGTAATCGAGCGAATTAAGTAGCGGGTTGTAAGTGCAATAGAAAGCCGTGGTGTTCGTCGCCATTGTTGCCTACTTGAGCTCATGTGTTGTGTTCCAGAAAACTGAGAGAGAGTGTGTGCGCATTTGCTCCGGCCGGAGGTTCTAGCTGATTACGGGTGAGTTCCCGGGAGAGGGCCCGGACACGGTCCCGGCCGCGGGCGAGTTCATGGGAGAGGGCCCGGACACGGTCCTAGGCCGGGCGAGGACCCGGGCACAGGCGCAGGCCGGGCGAGGACCCAGGCACGGGCGAAGTCCGGGCGAGGGCCCGGGCACGGGAGCAAGTCCCGGCCGCGGGGCGCGGGCGCGGGAGCAAGTCCCGGCCGCGGGGCACAGGTGCGGGAGCAGGTGCGGACTCGGGTGAGGTCCCGGGCGCGGCCTTCGTTGCGTCGCTAACATACCCTGCCCAGTTGATGCGCTTGCTGGTGTCCGTTCTGGGACCCCAGTTCCCGTACTCCATATAGGACACCGTCTTTGTCGTCTCCGCAGCGGTATGGTTCTTTTCCCAGGGCACCCAACCGCAGGAAGGATTCCATGAATATCACGTGTGAGTAATTCCTCCACGGACGGCCGAGGTACATTTCGACGCCGGTGAGGTTTTCCTTGGGCATTGCCATGATGCTACAGTTCTGGAAGCTGAAGCCGGAGTGGTCATCTTCGGCCTTGTTGCGGCCCTGCGCGGTGACGACGTTGTGCGCTCCGTTGATCTTGGGCCGGCGCACAAGAAGGCAGCAGCTCTGGAACACCGCCTTAGCGTTGCCAAAGATGAAATCCACCGTCCCTGAAATCTCGCATAAAACTGAAGCTTGTTCTCAGCGTATTATGAATCTCGCATAATATATGCATATATAATGCATAAATATGTTATGTGCAGTGTGGCGTACGCGTTGCAGAGATAGAGAGGCACAACATATGTATCATATATATGCAAACATCTACTGATTATGAATGCATGGATTAATTCAAGACTGATCGATATGAAAATTGAAGTACTGCAAACTAACTAATAACTAAAGGAACCAAATTAAGCAAGACAATATTCATATATGTAGATACATATATAGGAGTACTTACTAACGGTAGCCGATGAAGGCATGTAGCCACCTTGTGGGGTGCCAGGGTTGCCGGTGATCACCGTCTTGCCCATTCCGTAGCCGAACAAAGCCACATTATGCCTCGTGACGTTGAACTGTTCGATGTATGTCCCTTCTCTGATACGGATAGTGTACCTTGCCTTCCCATTGGGCGCTGCGACCAAGGCAGCAGCGATCGTCGTGTAATCACTGCTGCCGTCCTTCGTCACAGTCACCTCCAGCGAACGCTTGCCGCCCGCCTCCGGTCCACCGCGCAGGAGGTGCTGCAGCCGCGACTTTACCCAAGAAGCGATGCCGCCTCCGGCGCTGTCGTCGCCCGGCCGCACTTGGGAGGAAAACAAGAGCAGCAAGAAGAAGAAGCAGCAGCAGCAAAGGCAGACTATTCTTCATGCTAGCCATGCTCTTGGCTCTAACTAACTAAGACTGTCTCTAACAACCGTGACCCAAAATATAAGACTCATTCGTCCTTTGGGTAGCGCTACAGGTAAAGGGTTCAATACCCATTTTTGGTCTTCTCCAACAACACGACCCAAAAGACAACCCTTTCTACAAATGGGTCTCTAGGAGAGAGGATACTCAGATTTGGGTTATGTCTCTCCTAGCACCCAAAATGGGTCTTCCGTATATGTACTCTGTTGGAGGCTATAGGTATCCTGCTGGAGACCCATTTTGGATTTGAGTGCTCCTATGGATCTCCTGTTGGAGACAGCCTAATGTGGTTGATCACTGCACTTACTAGATTGAAGTTGGTGTGCCTCTGCTTCAGTGGCGGAGCCAAGAATTTGACAAGGGGAGGGGCCAGCCAAGTACAATTAATCGATTGCTATAATCGAACTGCCAGGGACGATGAAGATTGGATATAATTTTACTAAATGTATCGCATATAAAGTCATGGTTTCATATTTTCACTACATAAAAGTTGCTGTAGGCAAAAGTATTCATAGGAACTAACCTTTTTCATTTTAGTCTTACTCTGCGTGTCTTCATATCATAGAAATTATCAATAAGTGTATCAGTTGTGAACTCAATTGCAATCTCCTTCTCAATGTAGATTATCAAGCAATCTCTTAGAAATTCATCTCCCATTTTATTTCGGAGTCTTGTCTTCACAAGTTTCATTGCAAAGAATGCACGTTCTGATGTAGCTGTTGAAACTGATAGTGTTAGAACAAGCCGAATCAATCTGTCAAAGAAAATAATGCTTAGTATTTGCCATCTACAAAAATGATTTGGAACAACACATAAAAAATGAGGAACATTATATAACCTATCAATCAAATAATAGTCATTTGATTTTCCAGTTTCAGCTAGTCAACGGCATAGATCACCAATAGTTAATAAATTCTGGAACTGTGGATTTGTGAGGACATCAAGCTCATAATGTTGTAATTGATGTCTCAAGTTATTTCTTTCTTGTTCAGAAAAATCAGCAGGATAGAATTTTGAAGCTAGCAAGCAAATATCATCAATTTTGAATGATCTAAATGAATCTCTAGGATCCAAAGATGTACACAAAACGAGAAGCTCTGTGGCTTGTTCACTGAACCTGCTATTTAACTCATGTAATTGTTGATCAACAGTAGCTATGAAAATGTCATATTTGTAGTGATGCTCAACCGATAGCTCATTCTCAGCACGAGATCGAATATAGTCCGCATAGAAGGCATTCATATCTGGCTCTTGTATTCCTTGTCTTATGCAAAATGATGTCACATCATTAAGAAGGACACTCCAGCCATGATCTCTTAAATTTTGGATCAATTTCTTGGTAGTGGCCACATCGTCCATAGCATTGACAATATCCTGAGTTTTTTGCTGTAGCTTTTTGCAAAGCAGGTCTATGATGCCCATGAGTTCTTTTATAACATGCAAAATAAAAACAAAGTCGACATCATTAATTTGACAGCACCAGTAGCCTTTGCTCGTCCAGCAGGTGTGGTTCCAGAACCTTTAGCAGTAGCAATATCTTTCAATACTAGAAATGTGGGCTTGTAAAGCTTTAAAAGACTACAAATTGAATCATAATGTGAGCTCCACCTAGTATCTCCAAGACGATGCAAGGTTCTAATCTGGTTAGCACCACTTCCAGTTTCAAGCTCATTAAGTTCAATTAGATGCTCCATTTCAGCAACTTGATTGTCATGAAGGTCATCATTTCTCTTAGTGGAGGACACAACAGTATTGACAACAAGAGCAAGATGCTCAAAAAAATTATGAACCTCAGTTACTTCTTTGGATGCAGCAACAAGAGCTAACTGTAATTGATGGGCAAAGCAATGGACATAATATGCATAAGGACAGTCTTCCATAAACTTTGCTTGTAGTCCATTCCACTCTCCTCTCATGTTACTAGCACCATCATAACCTTGTCCACGAATATTTTGGACATCCAAATTATGGGCAGATAAAACAGAGCATATTTCTTGTTTTAGAGTTGCAGAGTTTGTATCATGAACATGCACAAGATCCAAAAATCGTTCTCGGACAAAGCCTTCTTTGTCAACAAAACAAAGAACAACTACCATTTGTTCTTTTCTAGACTCATCTCTTGATTCATCAACAATCAAGCAAACCTTAGCATCACCTATTTCATTACGAATGGTTGTTTGCACATTACTAGCCATAAGGTCCAAGATTTCTTTCTGAATCTGTGGCGATGTGTATTTAGCATTCAGTGGAGCATTATCCAGTACCACAGCCTTTACCTCATCATCATAAGAAGCTAGTAGTTTTACCATCTCAAGAAAATTACCTTGGTTTTTTGAGTCAACAGATTCATTGTGTCCTCTGAAAGCACAAGCCTGGAATGCTAACCATCGAACTGCATCAATTGATGTTCGAAGACGAAGTCTATTCTTTTTAATATCTTCATTTATTTGCTTCTCCACTGCATGTTCAATACGGCATTGCTGGTTCTTTAAATTCTCATAACACTGAACATTGTATTTATGAGCTGAATCACAATCTTTTCCCACTGAGTCATGAAGGCACATTTTGATCCATCATTGACTTTCTTCCAGTTTCTAAATCCTTTCACTGTGAATGCATCAGATCCTATTTTTCCAACTGGTTTCTTTGAAAACAGGAAGCATGGAAAGCAAAAGGCAGCATCTTTTGTAGGAGAATACTCTAACCAAGGAAAAGATTTGAACCAATTAGACTGAACTCTGCGTGGATGTTTCTTCGAACCTGAAGGAGGGTACACATCTTTAGTAAATTGGTATGGACCGTGCTTCATATATGCTCTAATAACTTGGTCTTGTTTATCAGGAGGATAATCCCAAATTTGACAACGCAGGCCTGGATCACGCTCTACCATTAAAACACTTGTAGCTTCACAATTCACTCTCTGAACTTTAGGTGTTGTTTGCCTTGGAGTCTCCTCTGCTACCTCTTCATCTTTTTCATCATCTTCTTGTTGTACAGCAAGCCAATTAGCAATTTCATCTTCAAATGTCTCCTCGTCAGAACAAGTAACACTAACATTCTTCTTGATAAAAGAATCTAGTGTCCTCTTTTTGAGTACCATGATTATCCTTCAGAAAAAATATGATTGTCCCATACTCCAAATTAGAATATACAAAAATACTCATGAACATCAACTAAATAAAAGTGATTATTTTACAAAGTATCGCTAAGTTACCTTGATCAACTTTTCACTGATCGCTGATTACGTCTTCGTGGCCTGGTATCCTGGAGGCTAGAGTCCTGGCCGATCAGCTGCCGCCTACCAGTTCGGCTGTTTCTCGCGGACCCGTGGTTGGTCTGGGGCCTGGGCGCCTCCACGCCTGGTCATTTTCCCTGTGCCGCTGTGGCCACGAGGGTTAGGGATTTCTAAATTGGGGAAAAGAAGACGAGGACTCGAGGAGGCAAGGGCACAAGGCACTGGCGGCGAAGGGCGCTCCGTCTCCCAATTTCCCGTGACTTCGCGAAGTACCGAGTGAACTAGCTGTGCATGCATTGATGGCCCAATTGCCCAAGGCCCAAGCCTCACGACACTACTAGTACCAGGCCAAATAAAATTATCGGATGCCCATGTAATAAGTAAATAAATTAGTAAAAGCAAACAACATCACCCAATTACAGCATGGGGGTTAAAAAATTTCAGCAGCGTTGGGGGGGGCCGTGGCCCCTGCTGGCCCCCCTCTAGCTCTGCCATTGCTCTGCTTCCTCCATCGTGCATATATATACACATGCAGGATAGAGCTGGAGCTAGGGCGGTAGGGGCCTAGCTAACTAGCTAGGGCGAAGCAGACCTCCAAACAAGCTAGCTAGGGATTGAAGGCTCAGCTGAACGGCCCAAAGTAGCTTAAGCTAGCTAGATCCCTCCTACTTCCTATAGTCAGCTAACTCTTTCATGTATGTGGCCACTGTGGAGTACTTCTACTTATCAATTATTAGTTGTGTATCGACCAACAAATGTAAAAAGGATGGGCAATAAGTTACCACTGCTGCTGTGTCGTGACCTATAACTACTAGCTCGCTAGTGTTCCCCCAACATTCATGCTGACTACTGTCTCTCTGTTGCCTGCATGCAAGGTGCAGTAGCAAGTAAGTTCTCTGATTCTTTTTGCCATCCCCTAGGTAGATGGTCACATTTTTCATTTTTGAGTATCTCTGTCTTGTAATAGTGAGAGAAGAAGAGAATGACAGGATGCCTTATTTGTGTATTTTTCCCGCTGCAACGTTTCCTGCTGCTAGATAGCTACCAGCTAGAGGCTGCAATGCAATGCTTGTGTCCTTGTTTGAAATTTTAAAGCAATGGTCAGATTTTCATGTCTGCAAAGTTTCTTTTTTCACTCAAGTTCTCAATTATTCAGTACGTAGTCTGTCTTTTTTCACTCAACTTCTCAAGTCGCTGCCAACTCGATTAACTGAAAGCGTGACTCCGCGAGGCGGGAGAGCACCACATGGTGGGCACTGGCCAGCAGCGAAGATCGATTAATCGACAACTGGGTAGAGAGAGTGAGGATGGTACGTGTCTCTGTCGCTAGCTAGGGCAAAGCAGGCCCAAGCTAGAGAATAAATCATTCAATTGTACTACGTATTTGCATTGCAGGCTCAGCAAAACCGAAGCTAGATTCTTCCTCCTGTTGTCATCCTAAAACCAAGCCTACTGGATTTTGCAAGAATCCTCCTGCATCTAGCTAGTGATCAGCCAACTGTTCTGTTAGTACAAGTACTTATTACCTTATATACAGATGCGCTAAAGCACGTGCAACGCGCGGTTTAGCTACGACGGGCGCCTCCTAGGACGTCCGCTACTATTTTCTTGTTTTTTCCTAGCGCGTCCCCCCTCAACTTTCCGATTTTCTTTGTTCTCTTTTCTTTTCCTGGCCACATCCCCCTTCTCTCTTTTTTCCTGATTCTTCTCCCCTTCTTTTGTTTCCTTCCATTCCACTTTCTTTTCGTTCCCCTCTTCTTTTTCCTTTCTTTCTTAGTGAAAAAATTACTGATAGTTCCGTTTTCTCTTTTATTTTTGTTCTTCTCTTAGTGAAAAATTAATGATAGTTCTCATGCTACGGTGAAAAAATAATACACATGCAAAACTATTTTCAGGTATATAGCACGTCAGTAACACAATTACAATATGTTCTATCTATTTTTTTTCGTGCTAATGTTAGGGTTATAGTGCTAGTAATTTATTTACACCACATGAAATAGCAGTAAAATTTTTCCATATAGGCAATGCCCCCAATAAGTGAACTTTTTACACACAAATCACACCCACAGCCACAAACAAAAATTTTACACACATCACATCCAGATAGACGGCTGTCTCTGGGCGGTGATGTGAGGCAGGCCAACAGCCACAGCTACATGCGTGCAGAGGAGGCGGCGGCTGGAGGAAGAGCTAGGCAACAGGGAGGCCTCACGTTGGCTTCCCCGAGCCATCGTCTATGAGGAGATGCGTGAAAGAACGCCAGGGGAGCTCGCCGCGAGCAGGAGAGCGAGGAGGGACTATTGTCACCATCCTCCTCAACACCGGCCATCATAGCGCCGTCCTCCTTCTCGGTGCATGCCTCTAAGCCCACTGGCCGTTGCTGCTCGGTACCGCCGGCCAGTTGTTGACACCGAAAATCACCAGCAGCATCGAGAACGAGCTGATGATCTAGTTCGATGCACTAGACACGCGAAAGCCTGGGAGATCTACTTAGCTCCAGTGCAGGTCCTAAATTCGAGGTTCGTGGGCGTGCCAGTCAATTTGACCCAGCAATTGACAAGGAGATAGAAAAAAGTTAGATCATTGATCCAATCGGCCACCAAGCCGATACAGACTCCTTCCAGCCGATTGCCGATGACACTTGTACATCGGCTAGAGAACCGATAATATAAAAAGATAGAAAACCAACCGACTACCTGACTATCAACAGCACTTGTGTATCGGCTAGGAAACCTATAACGATATAAATAAATAAACCAGCCGACTACCAATAGAACATGTGCATCGGCTGGACAGCCGATGATGGTGTAGATAATCAAAATAATAATCAAGACAATGCAGTCGGCTTTATTTAATAAAAGATAACTTATCGGCTATACATCCCGATAAGACGCTTGCATAAAATCTATCAACCTAGCAGGAATAACTTATCGCTGGGAATTTAGTAGGTCAGACCTAACCGATACAGCACAAACTGATGATAAATTATCCCTAGTAAGCCGATAAAATCTATGCACGCGTGATGTGATATATCCACTCGGCCTAAGAGATCAAACTTAACTGATGCAGCCATAGATAGAATAGATACACCGTAGTAAGCCGACTACCGTAGATCAGCTAGAATATCGGACCTAACCGAGGAAGTCCTAGCCGATAAGGTAGTCGGGGTAACGAGACTTACCCTCTCGCAGGAGTTCGGACCTAACCGATGCAGTCCGGCTCGAGAAGCAAGAACCCGTCGAAAAGGGTGGCGATGCGCCGAATTTGTATTGATCTGAGAGATAGTTTACACGGTCCGCGGGCATACGTATTTATACCCCAAGTTGATACAGTCCTGATCGGATACGAAACAGGAGTTTCCTAACTATAAAAGGAAAAACAACAAGCCCTGATCAGGCACGAGACCAGGTTTTCCTAAAAATTATTAAAACTACCTAATTTATAGATAAAATAGTTAACTGACATGCCGTGGTCTTCACGATTTCTTCCTGAATTCGACTTCTTCTGGATTAGCTTCTATCGGGTGATATAGCCTCTTTCCTTAACTGAACATGATAACGAACCGTACCAAATTTTGGTGTTAACACCAGTGTCCACCTGCCTTCTAGCTGGTTGTCATGATTGATCGAGCCAACACAACGGACGAATGGAAGCTAGCTGCCTCGCTCCCACAATGGCAGCAGCCCAGATCTAGCCGGAGACGACTGCAGCTGCGGGAGATGCGTAGGCCTATCGTGGATCTGGATGTAGGTAGGGGTGCAAACGAGCCTACCGGGTGGCATGTTGGAGATGGGTTGAGACAGCAAAGAGGTCAACGCCAACGCTGGTAGGGGGTTCGTCTCCTTGTCGCCACAACATTCTGTCTGCTCCTCACCACGCTGGCAGGTGTGGGGATCCAGGTCGGCGAGGGTGCACCTCCATGCCACCTCGCCGGCAGGGTCGATGGCCCCGACGATGGAGATGCCAGTGTAGTAGGAAGGTGGTTCTAGCGGCTACCGATCTCTTCCACCATCGGCCTCGCCGCCGGCCCGATCTCCATCTACTTTCGCAATCAGCCATTGCCAACTACCTAGATCTGGAGGGCATTGCCTCCCTCCCTGAAGTTGCCGCTGTGGCCAATCTAGGGCGGCATCATGGGCCCCGTGGCCAGCAGCGGCTGCCAGTTGAGGCCGGTGAGGGACGGTGGCAGTTCGAAGGCCGGGTGGCCTCCTTGCTGCCACTTAGGGCCCTGCTTGTACTGTATCCCGTTGTTGACAACCCCCAGATCTGAGCACAACAGTGGAGCCTGTCATTGCTCCACCTACTCCACGTTGCCGGTGGGGACGGTGGCCGATGGATGGGGAGGAGGGAGGCTAGCGCCGCCACCTCTTCCGGTGCACCGCCCCTGAACGAGCCTTTCGTTGCGCTGCCCGCTGTGCTGCTTGCCATCCATTGTGCTACTCCTGCCTCTCTAGATAAAAAAAATCAGGAAAAATAGATGGGTGGTTGGACACTGTGTAGGAGACTAGCGTGTGTATATATATATATATATATATATATATATATATATATATATATATATATATATATATATATATATATATATATATATATATATACACACACACACACACACGGGTGTGATGCCTAGTAAAAGAATTACTCCAGTGATTGAGTGGTATTTGGCAATGATTTCTCTCGCAGTAAACATTTTACTGCTGCTACTACGTAATGAAAAGGTGCGGGAAGGGGCATTCAAGGACGATTTTTCTCGTAGTAAAGATTTTACTATGACTGCTACATGAAGAAAAGGTGCGAGAGGGAGGGGGATGGGGGCTGGAAAGGAGTGGGGATCGCTGGGTTCGTTGTGAGGCGTGCATTTTAGCTAAATCACATGTTGGGCGTAGTATAGACCTTAAATATGCAAATATTTAAATTTTGGTGAATTTTAGTTACAGTATTATTTGATTTTGTTTTATACTTATGTTCTTTGTCTCAAAAATTTGTTTGGGGTTGTTTTGAAAGTTGGTTATGGTTTTGTTGTAGGGATCCTCGGAACGCATAAAATCTAAATTAAAATAACTCAAAATTGTAGAATATTCAATTTATGGAAAAGCTACAGCACACAACAATAGAGATAGTTCCTATGTAATTTTGTTGGGCGGCGGCGTGGACTATTTCCTTGCCATGATTCCGTGGCTCACGTGACCACTATACCGTTCTCGCTATGACATATTGTAACATACCCGAAATAATGTCATATAAAAATCATGTGATAAAATTTGCAATGAATAAATCATCTCCTCTGGTTGTGCGTATTTTATTTTTATTGTTTTTGAATCTTTATTGCATTTCCATAACAAGC
This sequence comes from Oryza meyeriana var. granulata, assembly GCA_003991445.1. NCBI lineage: Eukaryota > Viridiplantae > Streptophyta > Magnoliopsida > Poales > Poaceae > Oryza > Oryza meyeriana. The sequence goes on along the minus strand of RYFJ01001733.1, from coordinate 282,854 downwards.
TCATATGCACTAAAGTGGACAATAGAAAATCCTAAACATAATTGGTTCAACAGAAAATTATGGAAAACTTCTCAAAAATAATAAACATAACCCTAAGCCTGCATGAATTTTTTTCAAGATTTTATAACTTAGTTTGCTACCTCAATTAAATCCCTCAAGTATACTGAAATCTAGAACTCAACCTAATCCATTAACCTACTTTGTAATTTCACCAGATAAAATCCATAATCAATCTTGCAGTGGGCTTCTGCCAGAATGCTAACCAATGTGTGCGCTGATAACAATAATGTTTCCCAAGCCTAAATAAGTCACATAAAATACTAAGTACAAAACCCCAGCACAGATTTACTGCAGCTAACAACACTCTGATGCCCTCTTTGCATTTTCACCAGAACTAAACCCTAACTCTTATGACCAAACCACTTGAACCAGTGATCTAACCATGCATTATACTACCTCCAGTAATTTTCCAAGATTTTACAACCCTTTCTAGCTTGGTAGAAACTTCATGCAAAAACACAATGATGGACTGGTCTGTGACTTAGCCTCTAGGGCTGTTTCCTAGCTTCGACTCTCTGCCAGTGGGCCCCAGAGGCCATGGGACCCACCTGTCAGCTCCCTGTATGCTGCCAACCCAGAAGCCAGCCTCCACACGCCGCAGCACCCCTCCATGCGCCCTCTCTCCCCTGCCAGCCGCCGCAGAGCGCGCCACGGCGTCGCCTCCCCGAGAAACCTCGTCGTTTTGAACTCTCCTTGCGCCCACAGCTTCCACACACTTGCCCATGTCTTTTCCGCGTTGAACCTCGGGAAATCCGCCTCTAGTTCGACGGAAACAGAGGTGTTTTCCCGGATGCCAGTGGGTGTTCAATCGCCGCCGACACACCTCGGGTGAGCTTCGCCGCAGAACATCCTCGGGAACATGATCACCTATCCACGCCTAACTCACCCATGTGCCTTACTTCCCAGGTCGCGCCGGTTGTCGCCATCGTCGACGCTCTCGGCCCCGGTGCGCCGCCGCCGCTAGGATTGCCGCAGTTCCCATCAACCTCAACCAATTCCGCCCGAGCCACTTCGTCGTCTTCATCGCCTTGATCCAGGAACCCACCATACCAAGGAATCGAGCCGAGGTGCCACAGAGCCCGAGATTGATGCCGTCCACTTCCTCTCCGGTTACGCAACCGCCGCCGTCGATTCCTTCCTCTCGGGTGAGCTTGGGTTCAATCCATGGTGCAAGTGACCCAACCTAAGACCTACCTAACCTAGCGCATACCTCCCCTCGGCAGATCGTGGGCCGGAGCAAGTCGCCGCCGGGGAGCGGAGGGATTCCGCCGCCGCTGGGATGATCCGCAAGCTACCGCCGCCGTCCAAACCTCGCCGGCCCTCGTAGGACCTCCTTGGTACCTTGTAGACGCACATGCACACCTTGGTTTGCACTGAAACGAGCCATAGCGCCATATGCCTCTGCATCCCGAACCACCCCGCCGCTAGCTTTCGTGAGACCACCACCCATTGCTTCGCCATAAACCGGGTTTACCTTTCGTAGTTGAGCCGCATCGTCTAACTCGCTGCCGTTCGCCGCCGGCGCCATGGGCAAGCTCGCCGGGCACGCCCGCACAGCCTCGCCCCGGCCCCTATCTCGCTGACGTGTGGGCCCAGTTGTATTAGCGCGTAAGGACCCCGCTTAGAACTGTTTAAAACTTGCATGGTTGTTCTGCCAGGACCAAAATGTAATAATTAAAAACTTGAGGTACTCTTAACGAAGTTCCCGTGCACACGTGGTTAGGACTGTGGGATGAATCTCTGGAATCTGAGGAGCCTTAATGCAAGATTATCACACTGACATGTGGACCCCATAGGATTTAAAATCTGGAAATTTAAAGAAAAATGCCTATAAGCTAATTTGTTCAACTAAAAATTGTATAAACTTTCGAAATTCATAGAAACTTTATTATAGCTCCAAATGAGGTGAACCAAGTTGCAGTGGAGTCATAAAATTATGCTCTATTTTCCTGTAAGGTTAAATTTAACAGAAACATCTCCTAAAATACCTTAAAAATTTGTGTAACGTATAAATATCGTATTTAGCATATAAGACTTGTAAAATTCATATCTCTCAGACGCAAATTGATAAAATGAAAATTGTTTCACCAGTGGTCATCTAAAATCAGTACCTACCCACTATATAAAACTCATTCATATTAGAGTATGTTGGAATTTTTGCATTATTTGGTTTACATTTGTATACGTGTTATATTTGTTTAGAGGGCGAACTTTGTGACACGAAAGCGAGTGATTTTGTTGCTTACCAGAAAGGTGTTGAGCAAGACAAGTGCTCCCAACTCCCTTTGATCATATTGATCCCATGTTTTTGGGGAAAACAATTTAATTGTAATGTTGCATGTGTATTTATAGCATACAATATTTAAAATTGGGAAAATGGTAGCTATGACCTAATTGTTGCATATTCCGCCTTTGAAACTTGTATTACCTACTGTCTGTCACCTTAGTATGGATTGGAGTGCTGTCCAGTGCTCAGATGGGTATTATATTGTTTATTATGCTCATATATGCTTAATAATATTATGGACACTTTACTCATGATAAAATGGTCATTTTAATACTTTTGAACAAAGGTGTCTACTCTATGTATTTGTGAAATAAAATGATGCTAAACGTGTTTGAAGACTTGTGCGACAAGTGGTATGTATATGGTGATTGTTGTGTACCGATAGGGGAAGTATTCGCCTGAATCGATTAAGGACTGAACTCAATGTCATTTACTTATGTATATAGTACGACCACATGTGCTAGTATGGGATGGCCTTAGCTAACTAAGTTGCTCATTATTTAGCCTTTCATATGGGTAGGCCGGAGTAGTATGAGTTATGTTGTTGTGTTGATCCAGAGGAGCTACCTATTTAGCCGTTGTGGTAGTTTAGGCTCTAAACGTGTCCAATACAACAATATATTGCCTCGTGGGAAACAAATGGTTTGCCGCCACAGCATTAGGTTTAAGGCATGGGCCTGCTACCTAATGGCTCTAGGTTGTGACCTAGGGTGAATTCACACTTGTCGTGCTGGTGCAAAGCTAAGTTTTGAATAATGTAAAGGCTAAGTCGTAAGTAGTAAAATCGGGTATCATTGGTATCACGTGGCATGCGTTGCATGATTACTATATCACGTCGTGTGGGTAAAGTGTACATATTCTGCAAAGTTAAAACTAATCGGTTTGTCATGCTCACAGTCATCAGTGACGTGGTTATGAGTATTAAGTCTAGACTTGTGATTTATAAATGTGATTTAAAGCTTAGGCATGATGACATATTGATCTATAAATCGCATCACCAAAGCACATGACATAGTGATCAACAAATTAAGGATAAGGGTGGGTATTTTTATCATTTCAGAATCTCAACAATTTAATATTTTCTCCTCAATTTTCAAAACCTTTAATGCGCTTTTGTTATATAAGTAGACAAATTACCCATGCAATAAACTACGTCGCTAGCTAGTATATTCTTGGAGGTACTTTATCTTATTTTCAGACATTTCACTGTTTTTGTTTTAAAAGTTAATTTTAAATAAAGTTTGCAACTATATAAATATGATTAGCATATGCGGAGTATTTATATATTTGTAAGTGTCTTGGACTAATGTATATTGTTGTCTCGAGAATTCCAATTACCATTATATTATTTTAGTGTGAATTCTAAACAATAAGATTAGTATTGTTTACACTCCAAAATTAACTAAACTAAATGAAACACAATAACCATTTAATAAATACAACCCGTTAAAAATTACTTGTTACCTCTCTTTAACCCGTCGGAGATAAGGTACTGTGCAGATGACCCGATGGCCCACTGCCTTCTCTCTCGCCCTCTCTCTCACGTGATTCAAGTGCCGCTGCCTCTACCCGCCGCCACCCTCTCCATCGATCGGCACCCTCACCAGTTTAGCCGCTCCACCCATTCAGCTGGTGGAGAGTAAGCGGCGATGGCTGGACCTTCACTATTTGGTCATCACGGAGCTCGGGGGCTAGAACGAACAGGCGAGGCACCATCACAGAATTATGCTTTTGTTCTTGGATAATTATGTTCTTGTTAGTAGCTTTCTTTTGTGATTGAGTCGGTCTGTGTAAATGTGGTTTCAGATTGATGTGTGAACTATACCAGTGACAGCATTTTTGTTGATGCGTGAAATTTTCAGACGATGGGTGATTGTTGTTTGTTTCAGATTGATGTGTGAACAGACAGCATTTGTGGCAGACGATATTTTTTGTTTTTCTCACCGATACTCCGTATCAGTGACGGGTGGTGATGTATGAACTGTATTTTTTTCCCATTATTTACATCTGTGACGGGTCATACCTATAACCCATCATAAATGTGGTCGTATTGGCGAGTTAAAATAGCTACCTGTCATAGATGATGGTAGCACTATCAGATTCTTTTTACCAATCGTCAGAGATAACGTTATCACTGTCGGGTGTTGATCCGTCACAAATGAGATTTTCTCATCAATGATCACTCATCCGTATTGGTATAGATACCCGTCACAGATTTAGGAGATTTTGGTACAACTCTCTAGATAGCACAGAGAAAACAAGAATTTCATGGATATATTTTTATTGTATTATTTTTTACGCCTAAAAAAATGAGGCGTTACATATATAGGGAGTAGAAGTGGAAACAACTTGCAAGTAGATTGACTTTGCAAGATTTTTCTTAAATGTTAGTAGTATTTTTAGAATTACAATGTTAACACACCACCACGTCATCCAAAACCACTTTGACTATGATCAAAGGATGAAAAGTGATCGAACAAGTTGAGAGATGGATAACATCCGGTTTCGAAGTTTAGTGATGAATTCTAGACTTCAGTGAAAGTTTGAGGATATAAAATAAACTTACCTCACATGGAAATAAAACCTGCGAGTAGACATGATTGAAGTGTAACCAATCTCCACATAGTAGATAGAGTTAATTGATTTGGTAGCTTAATTATTCGAATCAACTTTCAACTAGTAAATATGACCAACTTACAAGTGTCATCTAATCATTATGATCGGACATCGATCCAGTGGGTAGAATTAAATGTGATAAACAAAATATGAGATGTAAAGGGCGTTGTGACGGCGGAGATGGTGGCGAAAAGTAATCGGTGTATGGCTCCACGCTATCCATCAAGGCCCAGATGGCGTGAAACTTGTCGGCGATGGTCTTCTCCTCGACGGAGCATGACTTGTCGGGGCAGCTGCTCTTGCACAGCGGGGGCACGGCGCCCGATTTGAACAACCCGCGGAGGAAGCTCTGAACTTTCGGGTACCTCTCACCGTCGATCTGCGCGGGGAGCCTGGACATGACCTTGGACACGTCGTCGAGGCTAGCGGCGCAGGCCACGAGGCACCTAGGGAGCTCGCCGCCCTTCTTCACGGCGGCGGAGAGCAGTGGGTCAGCGAGGGCCTTGGCCTCGGCAGTCCAGTTGGCTATGACGTGTGGAATCAGCGTGGCAAATTCCCTCCCGTCGAGCTTGTACTCGAGCTCAGGGATGGTCGCCAACACCCTCTGACATGGCCTAGGCCACATCCCGTCGATGCACAGATCCTCTAAGTATAATGGCCATTGATACGGCTCCACATGGTAGCGCACGTACTGTTCTACCTCCAACACCCGCGCGTGCTCGGAGCCTGCGACGGAGACGACAAGGCTGCTAGGACAAGGAGGAAGAGGGGCGCCAACGGCATAGGGTGATCAGGCGTCAAAGAAGCCATGGTGGTTAAAATCGAGCAGATTTTCTACAACACGAGTTCTCTGAATGCCTCTACACGGTATAAATAACTGGTCACCTCCTCGCATGCAAGAATGCATGCAAGTCTGTCTAACCGGAGGACTTCACTAGTGTGGCGTCCAGGTTGGTTGGGCGAACACCTTCGTTCATTTTTTAATTTTTTCCGTTTAGCAATTGTATATTTATACATCGGTGCACACCTATGGCCATTAATTATTGGAAACTGGGTGTTTTTTTCTCTTTTTGTTTCGGCAAGCTAAATTTATAATGGCTACTCATTATGGTAAAACATTGTCGTGAATATGTTATGAATACGGGATTTTCAACCTAAAATTAATATGATAAGTGAAGTGGGTGTCCCTCTGCGTTTTGAACTTATTTTGGCTTGTTTTTTTTTATTTTCCATGCATCCATAATTGCATCTATATGCATTAAAATGGCTTGGAAGAATTTTAATGATAAATTTGTGTGTGTAAAAATTCTGGAAAAATTCACAAAATACTTGATGTTATGGCAAAGTTGTCTGTTAAATTGGCTTAATTTTATTGATTCATTTGGTGTCTCAATTAAATCAGTCAAAGTGGTCAAAAACATGAATAAAATTATTGATGAAGTTTCGACTATAGTATGTGTGTATATATGGTGTATTTGTGTATATGGGGTACGTCTGATATGAGGATGTGGGGTATCCCAAATAAGAATGACTTGTCTGTAGTGTGGCTATCTTAAAAAATCATCTAGTCTGATATGTAAATCTGGTTTGATAATAGCCAAACAGTATATGTTCGACTATCGTGGTCCTGTCGCTGGCAATATCATCCGGTCACTGTTTTTTTTAACAAGCTTGTCGTTTTCTCCGCACTGCAGCCATGGTCCCACAAGGCCACAACCCTATGTTGTATAGGTACTTTCGGTATATTAAAGTTCGATGGAATACCATATATAGGATCACTATTATATGAAGTAGATGCACCACCTAACAATCGGCTATTAAGCCCATTCTCCATCTCATTCATGCCAAGCATTTAAGGTTTTCTCAAAGATAGTACTAAAAAATGTAAACCGAATATTTAAGCGAGCAACAACAACACCATCTACTATTTGAGAAATTTCAGATGCAAGAACAGGGTATTGCTAGAATCGGTTGTTACCTTAGATTTGTCGTCGACGGGCAATGCAAATTGCTCTTACTTGATGGCGCCTTGCCTCGTCTTCTGATAGCATGAAGCCATCTTTCACTGTAGATCTTTAATTTGAGCCTCAAACGCTTGGTGATCAGCTTTCGGCAACTCTTCATATTCTGTTACCATGATGTTATCTTTATCAAGCTCGGTGCGAGAGCCCATGGTGGAGAAGTAGAATTTCGGCTATAGCAACTGAAATCGTTCCCCAGTGGAGTCGCCAAAAAGTGTGTTGGCGCAAAAACATATCACGCCACACACGTGAGCACCTTGTGTGCAACCCGTAACGGCACCCGGAGACATGCCACCACAGGGGGATAGATGTCACCGAACGATCACCTGGGAGGGACCCCGTCAGGATGAACGCACGCCGGTTTGTCCTAGGCTCGATAGGCCAGCTAAGACGTCCTTAAACGCCGTAGAGACAAGAGATGACGAGCAATTGGGGGATTGGAGGATAATAGACGTGGGATATAGGTAGCAAGAAGGAAGGAGATGTGGAATATAGAGAATAAAGGTAATAGATTGATTTTGATGATTGATTGGTTGATTTGTTGGTTTTTCAATCAGCCTTGGCCCCCTATATATATAGAAGGGGTGGTCTTGCGTCTACAGGGCTTTCTCCACGTCCTATTAGGCTTAGAGATCAATTAGGACTCTAAAAACCCCGGCCTCAAGCAAGAAAACATGAAAAAAATACTCTAATCGGAATCAGACTCGAGGTTGAAGATCTGACCGCCTGGACAACTGCGGTCAGACCGCAGTTCATTGTCCGGTCTAACCGGCAACACAATGGTGGTCGACCGGCCTCCATGGAAAAGTTGCAGTCCTTTTCAAATTTGGCTTAAACTTGCTATAAATCCAAACTAGTATCAAATTTGGGTGTCAAACACCCTCCTCAAGAATCAGTGGTCACCCCCAAAATTTCTTGTGTTTAGCCTACCATTGAGACCCCTATTTTACAAATATCACGTGATGTGAACAAGAAATTTCACATTATTCTTAGAGATTTGTTATATCAAATGGTTGAACACCTATAGATGGCCAAATGGGCCATGCCTTAGTAGCCGGCCTGAGCACGAAGTTATAGTGGCCGGCCCGGCATGGCCCGGGGATGAATACAAGTGGGTCGTGCCGGCGCAGCATGGCAGGCCGGCACGTCACGGCCCAAACACAAGCACGGCCCGATCGGCCCACCTATTTTCCACATAATTTTTCTATTTTTTTCCCATTTCTCTCTTTTTTTTCCTAATTTTTCGCACATTTTTCCTATATTTCCCTTATTTTTCCTCATTTTCTCATAATATTTTTATATTTTCCCTAATTTTTCCAGATTTTTCGCATTTTTCTTTTTTCTGCCATATATTTCGAATTTTTTTGGCCATTTGCCCATCACAGTTTCAGGAGAGCAAGGCAAGTGTGAATTTGTACCCAAAAAATATTTACAGTAATGCAATTGCTATACTGTTTTACAGCTGACTAGCTCATCTATAATTTTGTAATGGTGCTCTACACAGGTCAAACGAAAGGCAAGAAAAATCTATGGCTTAACTTTGTACAAGGCTAGCAAATTATGTGATTGCCAATAAGTACAGGACGTGCACAATTGAACATCATAAAGCAGCTACAACCTGCTGCCGCAGCGGCGTGAGAAGCCTTGCAAGAGGTAGAGGCACATGTGCCTTTACAAAGGTACCATTTTCCATGTACTCCTGCAATAAATATTGTGCAGAAACACCGTTGTTAGCTCCAAATAGAAATGAGAAATGTTTTACAATTTTTGTGGTTGGTCTTAGAGATTTAGTAATCCAAACAAAATCCGCGCCGGCTGAAATACAATGCAATGGGTGCAAGCAGAAACTACTACTTGCCAAAGTGGTGTAATGCACATGCTGTAGCAACTTGCATTCAAGAATGGATGAAAAACAATTCCCACGTATTTAATTTAGAAGTTAGAGCATACTAAAAGACTGAATGTTTTAATGATCGAGCATGACACTCACCGTTTTCTCAACCATTCCAACCTTGTGTATGTCACTAAGGAGCTCTCCTTTGTCGTATGGAACAAAAGCTTCTATTGGCACCAATGAGTCCTGTAGAAGATAGATAGGCATAATTCATTTTAGAAAAATAAAATAAGCAATAACACCTAACAAAAGCTTATATCTGAACTCAGGAAACAAATCGTACTTTCAACTTTGCTTGGATTGCATTGCAAAACTCCTCCAGCCCATCACCATTTATGGCGGATATGCAGATTATCCCTTGTTTCTCAGCTTCCTCTGTCACTCTCAATGGGTTGTCAGTATTGTCAATCTGCATGCATATTTATTGGTCCAGCATTTCAGAAGCTGTTGTCATATAATTCGCCGTGCTATATATCCAGATATTATATAGGTTTACTAATTTAATAAAAATGCTTTATTGCACCAAAATTGCATTAGCAAGATTCAAATTACGGGCAACTTCCCAAAAGGCTTTAACATTGTCAATTTGATCATTGGCATAGCATATATTACACATCAAACTTAGAGCAGTTGTATCATCATAATCCTGTCCATATAGGCTCTAGCACTTGTAGCTGAAAGCCTTAAACCATTGAAATTATTGTTGGAGTTATGTTCAATACATTTAAAAACAAACCTTATTCCACACGACCAACTTGGGAATTGACTCAATATCCAACTCCTTCAACACTTTGTCAACAGCATCTATCTGCTGTTGAGCTAATGGATGGCTGGAAAATCACAAGAATAAAGCATTAAGGCAATATACATAGATGCATTAGGTTGAATTTACAATGAGGTGAAACCTTTATATGCCAGTTGCTCACCTGATATCTACAAGATGAACTACAACTGATGATTCTGATATCTCCTCCAATGTTGCTCTAAATGCTGCTACCTGGACAAGCACCAATAGTTAATTTGCTCTGTTAGCATCAGCAAAGGGAGGGGAAATCATAATCCTATGTTGTGTGATTTTTCTGCGTGGCAGTAATTACTGGTTCAACCAAATGGTGAACAGGGACAGGCATGCACATTACATGGATATTCTTGAAGCAATATTTACATAAGAGTGCTATGCTTTGGTGAACATCATACCAGCATAGTAGGTAGTTTTTGAATTAATCCGACAGTATCTGTTAGGAGGAATTCAGTATCATTCTTCATCTGCAAAGTAGTGCAAAGTTGACAATAAAGCACCCATGGGAGAAGAAGAACAAAAGAAATGAAAACAGAAAGCACATAACTGCTCAAGTTATTTTATTTCTAGACCTATTATCAATGAAGCATTCTTACATCATCTCTTCCATACTATGTGTCATGAGAAGGCATTCCCCAAAAGATAAAAAATGATAATAAGGATAGAGCAACGGATGTTATTTATCTCCAGATTACACACTTCACATAGAGCCTTACATATATAGAAGATTGTTGAGATGAAAGTTTCCTGGTAACATACCAAAACCCTCCTTGTTGTTGGATCCAGTGTGGCAAATAATTTATCCTCTGCAAGTACATCAGCTCCAGTTAAGCGATTCAACAGTGTACTTTTTCCAGCATTTGTATATCCCACCTAAAAGTTTTCAAAGTGAATATATTAACAACTTATAGTGAATAGGAAACTTTCTATTGTAGTCAAGCAGAACTTCATGATTATACCAGAGAAACAACAGGAATAGGCACTGATTGGCGACGGTTGCGATACAGCTTTCGATGTTTTCGGACAGACTCCAATTCTTTCCTCAAAGCACTTATCTATCAATGACACTTGATTTGAGAATCATCAGAAAAAGAATATTACCCATGCAAATTGAGAAATACACTTGGTGAAAAAAATATGTAAGCCTTCCACACGATTATCAAAGAAGCTTGTCATTAACTATTAAATGGTGACTAATCATCGGTTCTTTTAGTCCACACTGGTGATAAAAGTGGCAAGTCAATGACCAAGATGTGGCAAATGATAGTCATGTACGTTCTTTCACTGATGGAACTAGTAATAACCAAGACATAAAACATCTCTGGCGATATTCTCCACACATCTAGGTGACTGCACATACAGACAGAACGGAAGTCTGCACAAATTATTTCAATAAGAAAATCTAAAGTAGCAAATACATGGAGCAGGAAACAATGCATAATTATGTGTATAGCACTCAATTAAAAAAGATCCTGAAAGCATGGTAGTTTTGGTATTTGGTGCAAAACATATAAATTGTTGAACAGTAAGTAAGAGAATATTACTTGTGTTCTCAAGATGCGCTTGTCAACTTCAATTTGTTTCTCACCCATACCCTTGACTTGACCTCCTGACTGTCGTTCAAGGTGAGTCCACATCTTTGTCAACCTTGGAAGTTGATATTCCATTTGTGCCAACGTGACCTAAGAAAGCAAGATTGGACATGAAAATCAATTCTAAATCAAATGCAGTACTGCAGTTAGTTTCAATTCCAAAGGAATCTCATTCAAGCCCATACATCATAAAAGCTCTATGTAGAATTTTTTATACTTTGGTCTTGCATAGTCAATGCAAAAGCACCACATAACCAAAAGCAATATGATTCTGTACAGTGCACAAGATAATCAGAAAATTTATTGTCATGCAGATTTTTCTGCCAAGAGATTATACCTTCTAATAGTTTTAGCTTTTGCCAGAGCCTAACAGCCCACCATACCAACTTATCGCTGGTAGACGGTAAAGGAACTGACATTAGCATTTTATTGAAAAGGTAATGTTCTTTGTCATCCAAATATATATGAGTGAAATGTCATAGAAAATTTTATAAGGACCATAATTCAGTATGGTCCATCACTACAAAGACAGTTTTGGTTACGAAGACAAATTTGTGCTAATAATACAGCTGCTAATTATACAATTAAAGCCATGTAGCTTGTCTAAAAAAATGACACTGTGAAAGGTTCAGTTCACCTGTAGAGCAGCTTCATGTGTTGCTGCCCTTTGATTAAAGATGTCCAGAATAAGAGCAGTCCTGTCACAGACTCGAACACCCCCACCAAATGACTTCTCCAAGTTACGCAATTGTCTGAATTGATAACAGTGCAAATGATCAAGAACAAACTCTTGGGACAAGATATAGCAAACAGGGGAAAAAGAGATATTGAGTCTTGCGGAAGTAGTTAATTATCATCTTACCCAGGGGACAACTCATCATCGAAAATCACAGTCTCAATATCAAGGGCATGAATTGCGCTCTTGATTTCAGCAACCTTGCCGGAACCAATATAAGTCCTTGGATTTGGGGTAGAAAGCCTGATCAAATGCAGAAACCATGAGACATCTGCTGCTCAAACGAGACATGTATAGAATAACACACTAGGGAAATATAATTCATAGACATTATCTAAAAAGGGGATATAATTCAACTGGAAGATAATAGACTGTTGTTTACCGTATCTTTTCACGTCAGATAATAGACTGTTGTTTACGGTATCTTTTCATGTCATCAGGGTACATAACAATACAAAACTTTTGGTATTAGTTTGGACTGGATTAATGCAAAGTTCTGGAAAATTTGTGGCATATTTCAGAACCAATATTTCAATTAACATTATCATTTCCTTTTTCAGAGGACGAATTTCTTCACAAAGTCCCCTAAAGATCAGGTATATGGTCTCCCCTAAAGATCAGGTATATGGTCTGGCGAAAAATTGAGTGTCATTCTTTTTCTCAATATCCCCATTTATGCTTTTGACTGACAATATGATTGCACAAGCTAGTTAACAAGAGTTTTTTCACTCCATTCAGTACATGACTATGCTACTCTTAATATTAGTTCAGTTTTGCACATCAAGCACTGCTAAGATGGTATTTTTTTCTTAGGAAACATAACTGCATCCAATCAATTAGATGGCATGCCCGAAACCAGCAAACGACAACTCGAGCAAACCAGAGCTTACTTTTGATAGGTTGAGCCGACAACCATGAGCCCAGCGGTATCAGCTAGCTGCTCCAGCTCCTTAAGTGATTCCTCTATACTGAAGAGACTTCCCCCAGTCCTCTTGCACTCAACTCCAACCAGGTAGGTCTTCTCTTGAAATATCTGCAATGTTTCTGCTTTCAGTAACAGAGAAATCGACTCAACACAAAATCCTAACCAACAATTTTTTTCAGTTTTCTAGTATATTCAGAGCGGATTATTCATTCTCACGTGCAGCACAGTGCAAGTTAGCATCCCAATTAGTTCAGAGAAAAAGAGTTTAATTGAGCACTCAAAAGAAGATAAAATCTACAGGAGGCCAGGATGAGCTGCCACTACCTCTTTACCGTTGATGAGCTTGAACCGGTCGTGCCCCGGCGCGTCCTCCTCCTCCTCCGGCTGCCGCCGCCTGCTCCTCACGGGAGCCCTCGCCGGCTGCTCCTCCTCCACCTCCCGCGCCCCGGATGGGCCCACACCCTCCCCCTCCCCTTCTCCACCTCCATCAGCAACACCGGGCTCCTCTGCCTCGGTCTCCGCCGGCGGCGCGGGGCGTGCGGCCTCGACCAGCCGCTCGTCGAGCGCCCGGGCCACTCCACCGCCGCCGAAGCGGCGAGGCCGGGAGCAGCGGAGCGAGGCGGGTCTCCGTCGACAGCACGAGGAGGTGGAGGTGGAGGGGAGGGGCAGCGAGGCGGCGGTGGCGGTGAAGAAGCAAGCGGCTCTCATGGCGCGGCGACTCTTCTCGCCGTGTGGCAGTAGCTGCTCAGGTGGATCAGTGGATGGGTTGAGGGTGGTGAGGCATGCGACGTGGAGCATTCTCCGCCGTTGGATAGCGTGGGAAAGAAGAGGAGGCGTTGGATTGCCCTGTTCGCTAGCACGACTCTCAATACAGGCCAGAGAATAGGGGCTTGACCAGGGTCGGACGTCTGATATTCGCAAAACTCCAGACGGTTGCATTGTATTGTTGAGAAGTGTTTCAGATGTTTTAACGTTTGATAAAAGATGTTTCAATATAAATGTTTTAAATGTTTCATCACTCAATAAAAAATATTTCAATATAAAGTTTCAGATATTTTATCTAGTGGAAAATGATTGATTGCTCAATAAAAAAGTTTCAACCAGATGCACCATCGAATCGAATAAAAGGAAACACTAGTTCAACTAAGAGTGAAACATCTAAAATATATGAACTATAATAAAAATGAAAAAAATTACAACATTGCACCGGTGTCTCCCTCAGCTCGTCATCTCTAGCTCCAGCAACAACGGTCGAGGGGATGCCTCGCCGCAGGACAGCGGAGGAGCGGAGGAAGCCACCGCCTGTAGCCTCGCCATCAGATCTCCCTCTATGCCTTGGGCTTCAATACCTAGCCATAGCCAGTACCTCCCCCATTGAGCTTGCCTTCACCCACCACCGTCATACTTGGCACCTTCTACGTTCTTATGGACCATTATGCTAGGGCCGTTGCCGCGCTTCTCTGTGTTGTCGGATGGGGTGCTAGGAACCTTCTTGCTGATGCCACAAGCTAAGGAGGAGAGCTCCGCCTCCACATCAGGGGCGATGGATGATGGGGACGGCAGGGGGAGAAGAAATAGGGGAAGAGGGAGGGAGGGAGGGAGAGAAGAAATGGTGGAGGGAGGGAGCGCTGCCACATGCAGGGAAGAAGGCGAGCGCCACATGCCGCCATGGAAGCTCTTCTCATGGACTGCATTTTGTGTGGATGTGGTTAAGTGTAAGGTGAAGAGATAACGATGAATGAATAAATAGGACTGTCGGTGGAGGAAACTCCAACCGCGGGGAGTCTGGGGACCCCCTTTTGAGATTCGGTCAGGGGAGTTGTTCACAGGACAGCTTGCGGCGTCGGGTCGGTTGGCACACAAGGAGACAGGAGGAGTAGATAGGTTCGGGCCGCGCAGAGGCGTAATACCCTACTCCTATATGTTTTGCTATTGTGGGAGATAATGTGGTTTGGGTGCTACAAGGTGTTCTTCCAGGGAGCTCAGGAGCTAGCCGGGAACTAAGTTTTGCTGCCAGCTAACTCAAGTTCTTGGAACTGAACTAGAAGCCGAAGAAGCGGAAGGCCCGACTTGTTCTGGACCCCTTTTCTCACTGGCATGGACCCTCCTTTTATAGCCTAAGAGAGTCCACAGTGCCGAGTACAAATGTCGAGAGAGAGCCTCTCTAGGTATGGTATGTCTCGTCGTGCACGTCCACCTGCTCTCGCCACGCCGGAGACGCCCGCCTGCTGAGCCCACGCCGGGGTTGGTTTGCTGCAAGCGGCTAAGTCGTGGAGATGTGACAGCGCACGCCCTCGCCGCCGAAGTCAAAAGGTTTCTGACTGCACAGGCATGTGTCCACGGGGGGCCATCATGAGACGCCCACACGTGGCAGAGCAGGCGACAGGGGCGACATGTCCCGTTGCCTCGTCATTAATGCAGGTAGTTGGGGCAGTTGGTCCGCTCGAGTCAACCTCCTGCCCGGGGCAGAGAGCTCATCGAGCCCTCCGCGCACACAAGGCGCCGAGCTCCTCGGGGACGGAGGATGTGAATCCCAGGCCCGGAGAGCGAGACCCGGGACCATGGATGTCTCGGTAATGTGCTCCGGGACTGAGCCTGAGTCCCGGGACGGGGGGCGAGACCCAGGGCCCAGGAACGTCCCGGTGCACCCCGAGGCCGAGCCTGTGAGCCTTGGGCCCGGGGACAAGATCCGAGGCCCGGGGACGGAGTTTCCCGGGCCTGGGGACGAGACCCGAGGCCCGGACATGGAGCCTGTGGGCCCCAGGACTGGGCAGCGAGACCCGAGGCCCGACCATGGAGCGTCCCGGGACCGGGGTGCGAGACCCGGGCCCGGGAAATCCCAGTGATTTGTCCTGGGGGCGTGCCCCGGGAAGGGAGCTGTGGGCCCCGGGCCCGGGAGCGAGACCCGGGACTGGGAAGTCCTAGATATGTGCCACGGGGGCGGGGCCCGGAACCGAAGCCGAGGCCCCTGGTACGGGGGCGAGACCCGGGACCGGGGATGTCCTCGGGCCCCCGGTACTTGGCCGAAAGAAGGCTGTAGCCAGCCGTCGCCGATGCAGAGTGTGGCCCCAGAGGAGCTGACGTGGCCGGAGACCCACGCGTCCCCGAGGTATGTGGGACCCCCATTCCCGTTTCGCCGACAGGGACAGACCTTGCATACCGTCCGATGCGTCCGGACACTTGAATAGAAGCATTTTCGCGAGAATAGTGCCACTAGTTGGAACTTCTGCCTTTTTTTTAACAGCTTAAGAGCAGTCCTCTCAAAAGAAACTTAAAAAAAAAATCAAAACACGATTTGAAAAGTAAAGTTGAGTGTATATTTTGTAACAGTGAATAAAATTTTGTTCTAGATGCAGCCCAGAGAATACTTCTAGTTGGAACTTGGAACACTGCTCCCTTTGTCTGAATTTTGTGCTCTCAATTTTATTTTATTTTTTTAACAGCTTAAGAGCAGTCCTCTCAAAAGCAATTTCTCTATTAAAAAAAATCAAAACACGATTTGAAAAGAAAACTTGAGCGTACAATTTGCAGCATGGCACGAGATTTTTGCAATCAAGTAAGAAGAAACAACATATCATTATGGTCACAAAAAAAACAAAAATAAGCATTATGATCATAACAACTGTTCAGAATAAATTCATCAAAGCATAGGAGACAAGAAAACAACTGAGCCTCAACTGAAGTTGAGTGATCATAAATAAAATTAGTGACAAACAGAGTTTCTTGCCATCACCACCAACAAACCCTCTGTTTGCATTGTGAGTATATATAGATATATATAAATTACATCAAGAACACCACATCACATAAATTAAAAAGGTTATAAACACATGCCATTCTCACATCTCAAAATAAACAAAGTGAAAATCAGCATAAATTAAATAAAACATCACTTCTGAACTTCACTCATGGCAGGCAGGCAGTCACACACCCCTTGTGCATCATCATCATCATCATAACTTATTATCTACACCCAAACCACAAGCTGTGAAGATGCAGAAGTCCATCACTCTCAATAACTTAGAAAAAAAAGAAAGAACTCATTTTCCTTCCGATTTCTTCCTTCCGCCATGATCCATGCAGCCGAGGGAGAGAGAGAGAGAGACAGAGACGAGCTAGTGAACTGCGATGTTCATGGCGCTCTGGTCGGACAGCTTGTGGGCGTGTGGCTTGGCCTGCTTCTTGGACGACGCGGCGGCCGGCTTTGTGGCTGCAGGCTGCTGCGGCTTGCCGCTGCTGCTGCATTTGCAGGTGTTGTCTAGGCTGTCGCGGCTGGCGCGGCAGCACGGCCGCGTGCTGTCGCTCTCCTCCGACGAGTTGGAGGCGTCCGTCGTGGCCTTCCTCCTCCCCAGCTTCGGTGACTTCGGCCGGGTGGTCGGCAGCTGCAGGAAAGTGGTCAAGAAACAGTGGTAAGATCAAAGCTTTTGTTCTTTTTTTTTTTCTCTTCTTCTGAAGATTAGATGTGATGAGGTAGAGAAGGTCAGAGTTCTTGCTACCTTCTTGTATTCAGCCTTGGGAGAAGGAGCCTCGTGGTAGAAGCTTGGCATTGGTGTGGCCTTGAATGTCAGGCTCTTCCTGAGAGCTTCAGGGCTTCCTTTTGTTCTTTCTGTAGATTCGGAGTGTAGAAAAAGGATTAAGATCAACTTCTGAATATTATTCAGCCTGAACCTATGCATGACGAACCATGACCAAGAGTAACAGCATAACTTCAACTACCCCAAAACAGTTGGCAAAATTCATGTTAAGCTATCTGAACCTCAGAGGTGTCATGGAGACCGAGATGGAGATGCATATCTATGGGAAATGGAAGCATTAAGATAAATTACCTTCAATTTTTCCTCCAATTGAATTTTCTCTTCCTCCAAAGCTTGATGCTTCTCCTCCAACTTCAAATAAAACTGAAGAAAAAATATGAGAAAAAAAAATGAGCACCTCCCCCTTTTTATCCACTCTATTTCATACTTTTATTGTTTCAAAACAATCTATATACTTCTCTGCGCTTCTCGGCACGTTCAGTACATCTGAAAACTGGGCCTGCTGGAACTGTTGTGGTCCTTCCATTTGATGATTTCCTGCATGCAAGAGCGAATTAAATTCACCTCTGTTCAGGAAAAAGATTATAAAATCATGTAACAACATGAGATTTTGTGCATGTCGTGAAGCTTACGAGTTAGTCAGAGTAGAAGCATTTCCTTCCTCTGTATTAGTAGCTTGCAGTGACTTTCTTGTAGTTCCAGATGCACTTCTCTGTAAAAATATATAGAGGGAGTTCATGATTCACATGCAAGAAAGCACCCAATTTGGTTAGACTTATGAGAAAGATTTTTTTTTCTTTAGTAAGAATAAGACGGCATATTATTCTATGGTATAGAAATTGGAAAGGCAGAAGTAGTACATTGTCTATATGTTTTAATCAGGAAGTTCAGTATAGATTACTGTAAGACAGGTAAAAGGAATGTTTACAATGTGATTCAAATCCTATAATAGATGGCCTTCTAAGTATGGTGAATGAAAAGTTAAGATTTATGAAAAACAACATGTTAAAGAAATGGTACCTTCATCTTCTTTGTCGAAGTTGTCAACACACTCTTTGCATTCTGGAATACATTTCCATTTCCAGCACAAGCTTTCTCATTTGACAGATCAGGAGGGTGGCTAGTAATATCATCTGTCTCTGATGGAGCAGCATTCTTTGCTTCTTGAACATCTTCCATCGATGTAACTGAGGTACTATCACTTCCTGCTGTTTCTGCCATTGGAGACAGGTCTTGATTCTCCTGTTTATCAGCATTGTTTTCATCACTGTGCTGCCTCACATCTCCCTTTTCAACATTAGCAGAAGAGGCTTCATATGGTGCAGGCTCTGAATTTGTAGAACCCTTGTCAGTAGACTGCTCACTTGCCAAAGGAATGTCATGTTCTCTAGCTCCATTGACTCCAGCAGATTCCAAAGGTTCAGAGATAACATTGTCAGATTGAATGTGATCAGCAACTGAAGAACTCTCAAGATTTACAGTGCCAGGCCCTTCTGATGGATGAGCACATGTATCATCAGGCACATCTATGTTGTCACTAGCAGGAGTGATAACAGTAGAATCCAGCTCCTCATTGCAGGATTGAGGTACAACTTCAATACCCATACTACTCCTGATGAAGTAATACTGCAATGAATACTTACTGATAACCTTCAAAATAGAGATATCACATATTAGGACAATATAACCCTTTTATCAATCAAATAAAGACATGGAGTAAGGGACAAGATTGACCAGAAAGAAAATAAAATAGGACCTTCCACTATTTTCAAACAACTGAAATTGACAAGCCAACTATGACAAAATCATTTAGCCTTCCTGTGGACTCTGAAATTATTTACTACCTACCAAGGTCCATGAACATGACATGCATAGGTGGAAAAGAATGACGTGTGAAGTTTGACAGCATATCTGATTGAAAGCTACTATTCTATTTGAGATCATTTTATTTTGGGGTCTTGCAATAAGTTGTGGAATGTTGGCATTATTAAATTGTGATCATCATATTATTTTACCTCGAGGGTCCTGCAATAAGTTACGGAATGTTGGCATCATCAAATTATGAGAAGACAAGGTAAGAAAGGAGACAAAGAGATTAAAAATAATTGACCTCTGTACTGCTACAAACTAAAAAAGAAATTGAGAATCAGAGCATAAGACATAAACACGTGAATCTTGAATTGGAGTCTATGGTGGATTCACTGACAGATCAGTATTTGATATGTTAGCATTTGCAAGTGCGTGATGTCCTTTAAAAAGTCTAGAACTGCTGTGAATTGTACTTCTTCCCTTTATTTTAGTTAGTAACTAGGACCCATCCAATAGTAAACAAATATGTGCAAGTTTGTTAGCATCTAATCTGCATGTCTGTTAAAGCAACATACTAATAGCAAGCTCTCCATGAAGATTCTGGCTGTGCATCTTGCTAATATTATAAATTATCAAATTTAGATAACTAAACATTTTGCAACAGCAGGTACAGGGCCATCGGCACCTCAACTCAAAATATAAAGTAATAGATTAGTACGCAACGAAACTAATGATGCATGCAGAATTATTCTTGACATTTTGCCAACCAGTTTCAATGACCAAGCAGAATACATCCTAGATTATTCTAAACAAGTTGATCACTTCTAGTGCTGAACAAAATGCCACAAAACGTTCTATCTAGCATGTATTAAGTCCAAACCAGCATGATCTACATATCCCGTGAGACAGCGACATCACGACAACTCAAAGTCCTGTCGGCCTATCACAATACAACATGACGATTTTCGTCAAAAAGGAAAAAGAAACAACATGACAAAGAAGATAAATTTGGTTGCATCATTCATGATCAGACCAAAAGAACTGATAATTCTATCGGCAGCTCTACCTATTTCTGATGCAAAATCAACAGCAAGATCCAGAGCATTCAGACTCTTAATCAGGTGAAATGTTCCAGCCCTTTGCTCCATACGAGACCCAGCGGCTGTCGGGAGTTGTACATCCATTATCTAAAATACGAGATGCAGATATCGACAAGAGGGCTAACACTTCACATCATCATACAAACTAGTAAAATTGTCCTAAGTAGCTAATGCAATGCAAGTTCAGATAAACTGTTAAACAAGAGTAGCCATTAATACAAGGTTCAGACGAACTGTTAAACTAGAGCAGCACTTACTGCAGGTTCAGAAAAGCAGCTAAACAAGAGTAGCAATATGTAAGCCCAAAAAACCTCCAAACCCACCCCTAATGAGATAGAACTAACGATTGAAATGCTAATCAGCACATACAGCAAACAATCAGTTTATCATCTGAGAAATAAAACAGGAGAGGTTACCAACCTCACGTTTCTTGTCTCTGCCTCTTTCTTCTTCTCCTCTGCGTCTCTCTTGCTGGTTAGCTTCTTGGGGTTCACGGAGACGCACAGTGAGGTGGTGGTATTTGTAACGGGAAGACGAAGAGGCTGTGGTGTGTGGACTGGTGGGTTCGTTGGTTCAAACCGGGTTAGCTCGGAGGCTGCTTTCCATGAGGGCCTCGCCTTGCTTTGCTTTTTTGCTTGGGTCCCCCTGCTGCCTCCTCCTCTCTTCTCTTAGCTCTGCTTTTGTGCAAGCTAGCTCAGCCTGGAGTGTGGTGGTACATACGGCTACCGGTTGGTTGGTTCGAATGGTTTGGGCGCCTCCCTCCTCTTCCTCCTCCCTTCCTAGCGGTTTGTGCTCCTCTCTTTCTTCTCCTCGTTATCCCGTCGTTAGCGACGGGTAAAAGTAAGGCCCTATACTTTTTTTTAGATTATTGGTCACGGATTATTTATAGATTATTTATGTTAACTTTGTAAAAACTATCAACAAATTCATCATCCATAATTTTACGTTCGAAAAGAACGAACCCTTAAGCACGAAATAAGTTCGGTTTAGTTTAGTGTTATTTATCGTGTCATAAATAGGGACAACAGCTATGATATGATTGTCAATTTTTTTAGAGTTTAAGGTTACCTTCAGAAATGTAATACTAATAGATAAAAGAGTTAAATTTGATCGGTTCGGTAAAATTGTGTTTCTGATTAGGAATTTGGGATAGTGTAGGTTGGAAAATTCGATGGCGTTTTCGAATAATTAAGTATGACGTGTCCAGTTTGATGGTGGGGATTAGAGCATTGTGTTGTCGCGATAATTTGATAGTTGGTTGGCCCGGAAGTTAAATTAGTTGGTCGATTACTATTGATTTGTTGGTTGATTGCTATAGGTTAAGCCTTGTTTACGTATGACAAGGCTCGGTCCTGATAGGATAGGTTTACAGTTCCATGGTCATTTTGAACCAACAGTTTTTTTGATAGACCAAGGGCTAGTTGCTAGCATGATTATGTCCCAGAATTCCTGATGATATTATTTACTCGTGAAAACATCATCATATTATAGTATAGGATAATATTAATTCAGTTAATTAACAAAATTTACTTTATTATAGTTTACACTTTTAACTGCACCACACAATGTGTGGGAATTCTTTATAACTGGTGTCTTAACCTAACACTTTCAATACAAATATTATTGGAAGTCACAAGCAGGTGTAATTGATTAGATTGAGCGACTCCATAATTTCATAATTTTGTATTAGCTAGTAGCATGAGCATCTAGCCTGAGCTCCATTTCATTTTCACATTTCTGGCTCACCAGAACGCACTAGCTTTTCCACAAAATCAAGGTTTAAAGTACCATTAGCTACCATGAACTTTTTTTTATGTAGATGGTTTAACAAGCGTGAGCTTTCTGGTCCCTAGCTAGATATATTCACACCACATTATCTAAAAAAAAAGATATATTCACACCCAAAAAAAAAGGGACCAAACAGGGTAGTGTGGCTAATCCCAGGACCCATCTGGTGATTTAGCATGTAACTTCTATTCAACTCATAAAAAACTTTTGAGATAATGAATTCATAAAAACTTAAGCATCAGACAGCAAATTCCCTTGGTTTTTAGCTAGTGTGTAGATCACTGATTAGCTTTGTACGGCTAATCTTTGCCTAGGATGGGGCTAGCTTGCATATCTATGTCTCTGTTATCATTGGTGAGTTTGCTCACTAGTCAGCTCATGATATTCTTAATTAGTACAGCGAATCAGACGGTCCAAAATCAGCTTAAGGGATCGGAGCAGAGAAGATAATTAAGCTCATTCATAACTATACTTATTTTTTTATGCAATGTGTTTGAACTCCCCCCTCTGTTTTAATTATATCTTGCTCTGCTTTTTTCTTCCTCAAAGTATTTGAATTCATATATAGAACATACATTACAAAAGTGATTAATGCATTTCTCATGTTTTGGAAATTATCAATTATCTGTAGGATAATTAAATTCGATTGTTTTTCTATTTCTAAGATAAGAGAGAACCTTAAATAGTAATGCTAAACGCGTGGATCCTACTAATCAATTCAATTATTCAAGCAGAACTACACTAAATAATCCAAACCTGCATAATAATCAACAAGATCGTATTCCAAATTATTATCAAATCAAACTCTTGTATCACGCAGAGATAAAAAAAATGTTAGTCAAATGCACGTGTGCGATTAGTGATCATGCAAACCCTACCTAGTCTTTCTTTTCTTGCCAAAGGAATCAAACGAAACAGAAAGTTATAGAAACCAACCTGAAAGAACATTGCAATCAAAAATCAGATGCAAAGGCAACATTCATTAGGGTCTTATCATCGTAATCATCAATGGATCATAACCGTGACAATACAAGAGGGATTGTAATTAAGTGTACTAATTAAGCCCTGCAGTAAGCACTAAACCACATAATGACATGCTACCAACCCTCTTTGTACGATATGCACATCATCACTTTAATTTGTAACTGATCACCTACTCATGAGCTAATAATTTCTCTTGGCACATTGACATTTCTGAACTTCTTTTTTGATCAGCTGATTGATGAGAGGCCATTTGATGAACAGTCCCAATCACTGAAAGCTCCAAGAAATCTTCTGAGTTGCACTTGCTCATTACAGGTCTCTCTCTCTATATCTCTCTAGACATAACAGTTGGGCCTCATGTAACAGTTCAACTACATGTATATGTAGACTTGAAACCTTTAAAATTTTCATGGAGAAGAGAATTAATTAAAGCTAGCTAGAAATAAAGATAATGCTGAGACTGACGTGCGAACACAAAGAATTAATTTAGAGCTCGATATCAGATTAGAAACATGAGTTTGCGAAGTGTTTAGGGGAATCAAGATATTGAATTCGAAATGGATGGCTCGAGCTAGGGCCCATCTGAATTGTTCACTGAATGGTTAATTTCTCCATTCTAAAAAATAAAGCTATCTTTTGTCGCTCAATCTTATCATAAAACGAAGTTATTTCTCCATCTACCCTTATCTCAACCAATCACAATTATTCTTTATTTAATTTTTTCATCTACTTTTTATTCTCAATCAATCACAATTTTTTCTCAACCACTTTTACCTACTTTCTTAATATTGGTGTCCAAGTCTAGAATATAGGTGGACAGAATATGTGACAGTGCTAAACTGAGCTAATTATCTAGTATATAGCTATGGAACCTAGCTTCCATGGACGGTGGCGGCGTGCATGCAATTCCGTTGTGCCAAGTACACATGCCAGTATATAAAATTATAAGGTTTTCACGTGTTGAAGACATGCTTTTAAATTCTTCATATAGGCTGACAAATGACGAAATGATTATTGTCCATGAGACGCAACCGATAAATTATCTCTAGAAACAACTGGTATAAGCCACGTCGCACAAGCGAATAGGAAAGGAATAGAAATATTTTTTTTCCACATGAATATACTATACTCATTAGTAAAACGTACTGCATGCACGAGAATAGGAAGAAAGAGAGGTGTGAAACACATGAACTGAAAACACTGGAAGCAAAGGATATGTATGAAACGCTGTGTTCGTTCCCACTGAAGCACTGGCTTAGAAAATTAAAATTTGACATAGGTAAGAAAGACAAATTTTGTAAAAAAAAAATGGTTAAATATTTTTTGAACTTGGCCAGTTTACCGATTAGTTTTCTTAATGCGGACCGTCTCGAAATGGCTGATAACTACGATAACTAGCGGTTACTATCAATTTTTGCAATCCGTATCTCCACGAAGGAATTTTTATGAACTCACCTCATTCTTTCTCCAAAATCGCACTAAAGTAACTTTTAGACTTTTAAATATAATTCCTCCGTGCGCACTGAGCGTAGCTCAGCTGGTTAAGTTCTTTGTGGTGGAACTTATCCACCTAGGTTCAAGTCCTAGATTTGACACGTGTGTTCATATTTATGGCTAGTTATTCTTTCAACAGTAGGCGATGTATCTGTCGACAGCGAGCTGCCTATGGTGACTTAGGCAATCTTGAGACATATTCTATAGGCAGCTTAGGCAATCTTGAGACATATTCTGACACACTTTCTAGGAGGTCACTACTATAGAACCCGGCATCTGTAACCGGTTATCTGTAACAGCTTAGCTAGAACCCTCCCCTTCCCTCCCCATCGCAAGAGGCCCGGTCCATTGGGAGGGGACGGCGACGACGGTAATCGGAGAGTCTGGCCGGATCCGGCCCCTAGACGACGTGGATCCGGCGCCTCCTTGTCCCTCTCCGAGCACCACCGCGGCCTCCCCGTCCAAGCTCTTGCCCGTGCCTCCTCATCCCTCTCCGAGCACTACCGCCGTCTCCCAATCCGAGCTTCTTCCGGCGCCTCCTTACCCCTCTCCGAGCACCGTTAGCATCTCTTCTCCGCTTCCTAAGCTCCACCACTAGTGGATCCAGCCTTCTCGAGGTCAGGGGTCACCAAATTTGACCGCCCCCGACCTCAGTGATGTCGGGTCCAGCTGCTCCGAGCTCGTTGCAGATTTGGCATGACGGCGACGGTTAGCAGGAGGATGAAGGAGCGAAGACGGGAGCGGCTCATAAGGACCAATGGTGTTTTTTTTGTGTGATTATGGATATCTGTAACGATTGTTAATTTGGAAACCGATAGTGCTTGAGTGATCTGTAACGATCATGTACCTGTTACAGACGACGATTCACGTCACTGACTAAACCACCATAACGGATCAAAAAACTGTTATAGATAATGGTTTTTGACCGTTGGTGGTGAGAGTTTCTCTAGTAGTGGGTGTTTATAGAGGTGAGTGTGAGTCCGTATATACAAGCGTCTGTGTTTGTAACTGTATTTCAAAAAAATCCTAAAAATTATTGTGCTTTTCGTGGTTTATACCATTCTTTTGGCTTAAACGGCCCTTAAACCACGGATATCCATCCAAAAAATTTCTTTCTAGGGCTACATGCACGCATGCCCTTTGTACAGTAAATCAAAACGCTAATCTAGCTAGCTAGCTAGCCCGGCTCAAAGCTAGGTAGCCACCAACCTTTGCAATGTAGGCAGCACGGGCACGTCCACTCTTAGGCATCTGGTGCATGTAGGCTGCACGGCCTAGCTAGCGTGTCTAGCCTAGCCATAACCAAACCGCCCAAACCATGCATCTAGCTAGCTAACCATCATGCAAGTGACCGTCACCATCGACGACAACGCCGATGCCCCAGCCGTAACCACCGACGCGTCGCCATCTCGGACGCCGACGCCGCCAACAAAAGTACGTACTCATGGGGTGCCATCTTCGTTTAATAATATTACTATCTTTATCTTTATAATTTTAAAATACTAGTATTCAAACTATAAAGATAAAAGATAATAATTTTATAGAACGGAGTTAGTACTTAAGCTTAGTTTGAGAGTAAGGGAGGAAGAAGATTATGATCATGTAAAACGAGATAATTTATTAACGTATAATTAATTGAGTGTTAATTATTTTAAATTTAAAAAAGGATTAATATGATTTTTAAAGTAACTTTTAGATAGAGAATTTTTTTAAAAAATATATCATTTAACCGTTTAGGAAGCGTGCTCATAGAAAATAAGAGAAGTTTTTTTTTCTAACATGTACTATCTTTATTCTAAAATATAGCAATCAAGTATTTAGATGTGACATAATTTAGTACTACGAATATGAAAAAAAACAGTACTAAATGTAATACAATCTAGTACTATAAATTTAGATGGTACTAGATTATATTATATTCAATACTAAAGTTACTATTATATTTTAGAGTGGAGTGCGCAGAATACCTTGTACACGAGTATGCACCAACCCCGCGCACCGGCACAGCGAACGCCGCCCCGTGGCCACGATGATAAGCCCGTGCGGTTGCTGTGCCCCTTTCACCCGCCGCGCGTGCGTGCCCGCCCGTCACTGTAGCTAGCTGTTGTTGCCGCGCCCGCGCGGTGACCGTCGAGAAGAAAGGCGACCGAGGAAAGCTATAGCTAGCTAGCCACGTGCATGTACAGTAAGCGCCCGTTCGTGCATGCATGCACGCGTCTCAACCGTCGCCCGCGCACACGGTGGGAGGCAACGGCGGCGACGGCGGCCACGACGACGCGGGTGATAACGCCACGGGCTCACGGCGGCGTACGTGCATTTCATAGCGAGCTAGCCTTAGCTAGTATTACGTACTTGATTGATTGTGTGGTGGCATGTAGAGTGCTCGATCGTGTGTGCTGTCCGTCCGTGTTCGGGGTGCTGTTCACGCGGACCCGATGGCGGGCGCGGCCTTTTCGCGTGGTCGTGTTTACGTACATTATTTGTTCTTTTTGCTTCGAATCTTCGCAAAAATAAATCATAGTGAGAAAAGTGATTATTTTGTCTTTATTTAAGTTTTTTAAAAACAAACTCTTCCAAATCCGAATTTCTAAAAAAATGTTGCAAATTTTTTGGGTGGAAATATTTTAAATATAACTATGGTACAATTGTAGTGTAATTAAGCTTCATTGCAACTATACTATGAATACATCATACTCCCTCCATTTTAAAATATAAGGATTTCTAGGATTTAAATTTTGTACCGTAATATAAACACTTGTGCATTGATTCTCATAATTTCAATGATTATAAAGCCAATCAAATGCTTGGAAAGAGCATCAAAGCAATTCAAAATTCAAAAATTGACAATTGAAGTGACTTAAAAAAGAAATCTTTCGATCTGACCTTAATATTTACTAAACAATCTAAAAATCCTTATATTTTGGAACAGAGGAAGTAACCTTCGATTTATGGTCCGTCAGATCACATCGAGATATGTGTGGGAGAAGTAAAAAACTCCAATCCACATCGAGATCGTGCAGAAATAAGGAAAAGTGGGACGTGTTTTTTTAATACTTATGTATAAGTTATACAAAAGTTACAATGTAACTATACTGTTATATTTGAATTTTTTTAAAAAAACAACTTTTGAAGGTTTTTTTGATAGTTCCAGATTTGGGCATTCTACCCATGCCAATGCCATCCCTCGTTGCGTCACAACTCACAGGATAAAGTCACGTGCATTAAAAACCGTAGCGTGCTAAATCACTACGCGTGCCACGTGTCATAACTCATAACGAGTGGTATTTCACTAATTACTTTCTGCCACTGTTTTTGCCACGATATCCGGGGTGGTAGAGATCAGCAGAGACGGTCATTTCAAAAATCACCTCTTACATGGTCGTTTATCTTTAGATTTAATAAATAAAAAGGTTCAAAATACATTGTTTCAAAATTTTGCCAATTGAGAGAGTAGTGGACGGGAATCGAAAACCATCCCATTGTGAATCGGGTCCATTGCCGTCGTGCACTTGGCTACGTATACCCTCCTTATCGAGAGCTACGAGATTGTTTCCCCCTTAATTTTCAATATTCATCATTGTTCCTTTTATTAGTTATGTATTATTCGAACCTCCATATATAATTCCATCGATATATTGGATGCTCCTCTCGTGTTATTCTCAGTGCTTGTCTAACTTATCCGATCGGGCTATTGTTGTCGGTTGACAAATCAACTAATATATATAGATTGTGTTGTGACTTAATTAATAATTTGTTTATAACCGATATGAATATTTTATTGTTCTGAAAGTTACACCGATCGAGTACATTGTGTGTACGCTAACACAACTAATCGTAGACGATTTTCGAAGCAAATATTAAACGTACCGGCAGGCAGGCACAACACAGCGTTTGCATTGCGTGTTGTAGAGCATGCATTTGCCGGCGTTGAAGTCCAGATTGCACTACTGCTGATCCCATGTCCCGGCGATGTCTCACAGTTCACGTACAATCCTTTTAATAGGAATCCGACAGAAATTAGGTAATTAGTAGATGAGCAAAAGGTACAAACTTGTACGACTTTTATATGAGTTCAATGGGTCGGGACCTAATTAATTAAACCTCAGATTTCTGGTAAATACTCGCTCTATTTAAAAATATACAGTGTCTTCGTTTTAGCAAAGTCAATATTTAAAATTTTGGCTAATAATTAAACTGAATATATATATTTAGTATCATACATGTAGGATCACGAGATCCGTATTTGATAATATTTTTATATCATGTTAATTTAGTGGTTGTTGATAATATACTCCATCCATTCGTCCAACAATATAAACATTTCAAACACTTGAATTTTGTTCAACAATATAAACATTCCCATCATACTACTTATCCAATCAATCACCTCACATTTAAATTTCTTCCCATCTTACCCCTAACTACTATTTCACCCTAACCATCGTTATTTAATGAGGGGCACCAAATTATTTTCTCTTTACCTTAATCTCTGCTAAATAATCTAAAAATATTTATATTATTAGATGGAGGGAGTATTATAAAAAATAATAGTCAAAGTATAATGTTGAAGACCATATAGAAACCTAATATGCCTTATATTTTCAAACGGAGGGAGTATATTTGAATTTAAAATACAGTTCGATCTACTCCCTCCGTCCCTAAAAGACTAGCCAAAAAATTGTCCCAGAAAGATAATATTTTTTTAGCAGGTCCAGTCTTTAATACTATTTTATCGTTTCTTGTGGTAGTATCCGACGATTAAGTTATTATTGACAATTAATAATGTGGCATCTTCTAACACTAACTACAAGGGGTAGCATTATGGATCGGTAGAAATTAAAATAGATACTCCCTCTGTTTAAAAATATAAGATATATTAGGCTTGTATGTAGTCTTTAACATTATACTTTGGCCATTAATTTCTTTTATAATTTATTATCAACAACCATAAAATTAACATCATATGAAAATATTATCAAATATAAATCTAGTGATATACAACATGCATGACATTAAATATATATATTTTTAGTTTAATTATTAGTCAAAATTTTTAAATATTGACTTTGCGGAAAATAAAGACGCCTTATATTTTCACGGAGGGAGTACATCGTTTTAATTGGACATTAATTTCTATCAGTTAGATTTTCAAAAATGTAATTAAGCATGAATCCCTCTCATCGTTTGCCTTTCAAGCTTGTAAGCCGTTGCCAAAATTTAAATTTTAAAACTTAATTTTATAGTTAATTTTGTGGTTTGTTCATCATAGTGTATTTTCTAGCACTGCTTTATACCAAAATAACAAAAATATCGAAGTTTTATTCATAAATTATTTTTTTATTTATATGCCGTTTAATGGCTTATATATCAGTGTAGCCAAACGATCAAACTGATATGTTTGGAAAAGATTCCTCGCAAAAAATATGTTTGGAAAATTAAATATCGGATATGCGATAAGCCGATAATTTTATGAAAATGGTTAAATTTGTACAAAGAATTGAACTTCCAAAATCCTATCGAACGCTCCCAGATCGGTGAGCGAGTTGGCACGTACACCCTGGCTTTACTTACGGACTTCTTTTTTCCTACAGAATTAATTGCACACACAATTAATTAGTTAATGCGTGCGTGTCAACTGTCAAGCTGAATATGCCTGAAAGTGAAATTTACCAGTCAAATTAATACAGCAGATCAATATAAGTATTTCAATTGTTTAAAATTTATCCACTAATATAATGATTTTTAGAGTATTACTTTTTCATCCATCATCTCTTATTTAAATTTTTTTCTATTTTTTATCTCAAACCATCCTCGTTAAATAAGAGGTATTATAATCTTTTGCATTTATCCTTAATTAACAACCTAGAAATATTGTGGATGGAAGATGTATATCACTTTGATGTTTGATCCGCTCTACATTGATGTTGAATGTAGATGCCTCTGATACGCCTTTAAATTTTAAACTTCTAATTGGTAGGCTCAGAATAGGTACTACTTTTGTTGCTTTTGTAATCAATTGAAGTGAAATTACAGACATTCTAATTTTATTTCTAGATTATACTTTTTAACGTAAAAAAAGTGGGAAGTAGATCTCTGACAAATACTCCATCCTTTTTTTAAATATACAACATTATTGACTTTTGGAATGATATTTGACCATATATTTTATTGAAAAATTTAGTGTAAATATGCAAAAATATATGTTATGCTTAAAATACATTTAATGATCAAACTAATCACAACAAAATACTTCCTCTATCTCAAAATATAGCAACTTATTATAGAGTTTAAATTTTGTTCCTAATATAACAACCTAATATATGTAAAAGGTGACTTTTACTACTAAACTACTCATTGGCTTTATTATCATCCCAAATAGCCTGATCCTATGTTGCACCTATCCCGAGGAGATAAAGTCTTCTTACCCCTTTCCTTAATAGTCATATTAAGGGCTAAAATTTATTATATTTTAGAATGGGGAGTAAATAAACAAGGATTTTTTTTAATAAAACGAATGGTCCCATCATTTTAAAAATTGATGGCATCATATATTTAGAAATAGAGGCAGTAATACAGTGTCATTATCAACCAGACAAAATCACGGCTCTAATAAAATTTTCAGGTATTCAATTCTACTAAAATCTCATTAAAACTGAAACAGTGGTAAAAGGGCCATCAGTTTTGCTTACTAGAAGTAAATAATTAATGTTCGGGGAAACAAGATGATAATTCTTAGAGCCAAAAAGAAACCATCAAGTAAGGGTTGCAAGCTGCAACGTACTCCTACTTAATAATGTTCCCTGTAAACTAGTGGCGGCTCCAGGAATTTTTTTGTTGGGTGGTCTTTTTGACATACCAAACTTCTATAACATAAAAAACTCAATATACATATATAAAATTAAGTTAAAATACGATACAAATATAGGGATAGTATCTCATAGCATCGTAAATTAAAGAGACAATTTCTTTTCATATCTCATTATAATTTGCACCACAAATTAAAGAGACAAAGAAACAAATTCGCACTACAATCTCACTAAAGACAGGAAGTTAATTTTGCCAATAATTAACGACTGATTAAAAGCTACATACCTACTTTATTTCTGCTCTCTCGTTCTCTCTATTTATATATATATATATATACTGCAGTACAGCTCTCTTTATATTTATATATATATGTCCTGCAGTACAGTACAGGTAACAGACAGAGATGGAGGCCACCGCCCGAGGGGATCTAGAGGCGATGGGCAGGAGGCGGCAACGCGGCGACCGGCGGGCACGGGCGGCGCGGCATGGCGATAGGCAGGCACGGGCGGGCGACGGGCGGGAGGCAGCGGCGCGGCGACCTGCCCGGGCGGCGGCGCGGTGCGGCAACAGGCCCGGCGACAGGCGACCGGTGGCGACGGGCAGGCACGGGCGGCGCGGTGCGGCGACCTGCAGGCACGGGTAGCACGGCTGCCTCCCGATCTGTTTGTGCTTCTCTGCTGCTCCCCTTCCTTCCAAAGCTACAGTATTGTTGTTGAGTTATTGGGCCGATTTTTTGGGGTGGGATACTTCTGGGTCAAATTCTAGGGTGGTCCACGGCCCACCCGGACCACCCTTTAGAACCGCCACTGCTGTAA
The DNA here is from genome assembly GCA_003991445.1 of Oryza meyeriana var. granulata. NCBI lineage: Eukaryota > Viridiplantae > Streptophyta > Magnoliopsida > Poales > Poaceae > Oryza > Oryza meyeriana. The sequence continues at coordinate 250,592 of RYFJ01001733.1, read as the reverse complement.
ACTGTAGGAAGGTAAGCATGTCTGCAGAATATCCTAGCAACTTCTCTCTGAGAGAAACTGATAATTCAGCTTCCCGACAAAAAAAAAAAGTTTGATGATTTAGCAGTCATTTTTTTTCTGCAAAAGAAAAGTAAATTAAACTGCTCAAGGAGGTTTGTTGTGTCCTCTTTTCAACGTTGTTAATGAACGCATCTCATTAGTCATTTCTGCTTACAGAAACCAATCCATGGATGAACTAGAACGATGATCACTGATCTAAGGGTGTCTGATGGAAAGAGGTTGCCCTTGTTGGGCTTTCAGTAATTGATCATAACCTATAAATAAGACCATGCCAGCCATATCCTCATAGAGATGCCTACTATCATTCCTGTCCATCTTCAAGAGGTTTGAGGCATCGTTTAATTTAGTTTGTAGCTTAAGCTTTTTTTCTCATTTAACGTGAGCATATTTTTTAAACTGCTAAATAATATTTTTTTAAAAAAATTTATATAAAAATTTTGATAAAAAATTAAATAAATATATTTCTAAGTTTATAAAAATTAATTAAACGTACCTTAATAATCTGTCTCGTTCAACGTGTCGATAATAAGCTTCAGCTTCTCGCTGATGCACGAAGAACTGCTTTTATGAGCAGTTTTGCACTTCCCTGAACAAAACAAAATGAAGTTAGCACCTTAGGCTCTGTTTGCATCTATGTGTTGGAGCGAAAAAACTTCTCGTTTTTCATGAGCATGTTTTTCGAATTGCTAAACGGTGTATTTTTTACAAAAAAAATTTCATCTAAAAGTTGCTTAAAAAATCAAATAAATCCATATTTTAAGTTTGTAATAATTAAAACCCAATTAATCATATGCTAATGGCTTATTAAATAATACTTTGTTTACCAGATTGCAATAGAAATTAGATAGGAATTTTTTTAATTTTTTCAAACCGTACCGGCCAGCTACCCTTTCTGAAACTTTATGGTAAGCACGGTTACCACGATAACCGTCGTGGTTACCATGATAAGGTAAAGGTTACTGAATAGAAAAAGAGTCCATTATACACCTCTCAAGCCTGAATTCAGAAAATTTCCTCAACTAACAGAAACATGTACTTCCATATTAGCAGTTCAGGCCACAGCGCACAAGAGGCAGTGGTACATGGGGAGGCACCATTTAAATGATTAGACTTTGACTCCTTCATTTTCTTTTGGATTAGCTTACGAAGATTAGGATTCTGCCTTATCTGTGTTAGCAAGCTCTGTAAAGGGACACTATGGGGCCCTAAAGCACCCCAGGTTACAGGATTGCCTTATGACCCAATGGTTCTAACAGGTCTTGACCAGTGGTGAATCCAGGATCAATGTGGAGAGTGGGCACTAAAATTGTATTACAAGGCAGATATACCACCAGCACTGTTTTCATGCTAAACAAAAATCTTTTTTATCTTTTGCATGTAAAATGAACCTCAGTCATGTAACTGCAGCAGGCTATAAATCTTGAGTACTTGAACAGGAAAAAGAAAAGGTGTTCCTTCCGTGTAAGTAGTAACACTTCAGTATTGCTATGTACCTACAGTACCTATGTACACAATTTGTATCATCAGACAATAAGGACCTGTTTGGCAGGGCTTCAGCTCTTAGATCTAACTCCTGGATCCAACTCCAACGAGAGCTAGATCCTGTAGGATCTAGAGGTGGCCTGAAAGTGTTTGGCTAGCCTGATCAGCTCCAGAAATCCTGAAAGAGATAGGTGCGCCGCCCACAGCCGCCGTGCGTCGCCCTGTGCCGCCCTCCACCGCCCGTGCACCGTGCAGAGAGGGGATGCAGAGGAGGATGCAGTGAGGGCCCTGCCGGTGCGCCGCCCTCCGCCGCCTGTGTCCCCTCCGGGCGCCGCCGCCGTCCCCTCCGGGCGCTGCCGCCTGCTTCTCCTCCGGGCGCTGCCGCCGCCTGCTCCCCCTCGGCCGCCGCGGCCGCCCCTAGATCCGCCGCCGCTCGGGGTAGGGGCGGGGATGGAGATGCCAGAGGGGGGGAGGGGGCGAGTTGCGTCGCCGCCGCTTGCTTCCCCTCCAGCCGCCGCCGCCGCGGCCGCCACCTGCTTCCCTCCGGTAGCCGTCGTTTGCTCCCCCTCCGGCCGCTGGAACCTTGCGCGCAGGAGTCGAGAGGGGGATTTGGGAAAGGTTGGGAGAGAAGTGGGAGGGGGCCGAAGGGCTGGTTGGATAAGGGTATATCAGTGGCATTTGCGGGTAATTACAATACAACTTCTGTGGATACATATGTAAAATGGACGGAGCTGGAGCTATGGAGTTGGCAGAAGGTCGCTCCAACCTGCTAGTTCTTTTTCTAGGAGCGATCTAGCCTGATCTGATCCATTTTTTGCTGGAGCTGAACCGTTTGGCTGGGCTCCAGCTCCACTGCCAAACAAGCCCTAATAACATGACTTGGATGCTCCTGCTAAGATTACAGGAGGGCAATGAGTGATACAGCTAGAATTTGCATATAGATAATACAGTGATATCACATGATCCAAATGAGTGAATATCAAATTTTTTTTTGGGACATAGGCATAGCACAATCTCAAATATTCTTATGCCTAAGCTAAACCAAATTATGCTATGCATAAACGTTTTTGGCGGGCATAGGCATAAACGTTTTGTAAATTGGTTGGTTAAATGTCATCATCTTATGCAACATAAAAAAGCTGAAAACATATAAATGAAGCACTACATCAACACTAGTAATCGTACACGTGCAACGCACGTATTCACAAATATAAATAAAATCATTTCAAAAAAATAAGAATTAAACCACATGCACATTGTGCACGCAAGGTAGTCAAAACTAAAATTTCCGTGGTCGCGAAGGAAATTTCCACTGTCGGAATATTTTATCAAATGACCACAAAAGCCTAAAAGCATTGGAGAATTGATATACAAAATAAACCTACAATATTCAAGAGATTCAAATAGAAATGGTTAAAAATATAAGGATTGCTTAAACAGACACAGCCATGTGCACAAAATAACATCGCAATTTTGTATCTTTTGAAACCATCTAATTCTTGATACGCTTAGAAATTCTTTTATAACTATAGGAATGTTATTTGCCCATGATGCACAAAATAACTACACGCGACTCTTATTTATCCATGATAAATCACTGACATATAGGTCATAGATCCACATGCCATTGAGAGAATGAAGTGCCAAATAAGGGATCATGCCAACTTTAGAGGCAAATGAGGATTTTATCCTATAATATTTGATGAATAAATTATCAAAATCACATTCATTATCATTCATAAATAAAATGAGTTAGGTAAAAGGAAGCAAAAAAAACTACAATATCCGTCCATCAAGGTGTGATTGCACGACCAACGGAAAAAGAAAGATACATTCTCAAGCTCAAACCACCAAGACTAACAGAAACTAGCACTCCAATCCAATGATCCATCGCCCGCTAGGCTACATGCTATCTACACACCTCTTTACTTTTCTCCTAGAGTTATACATATATGGTGAGGAAATGAGACGGTGGAGTTACAAATAGATTTTAACCATTTTCAGCAACATATTGGAATAGCAGATTTAGCATGAAAAAGAAGGATTCGAGGGCCAACCATGCTCAAAATTTCCATCATAGGAGGCCCTTGTAGCCATAGCGTACGTTGTACCCTGGTTCATCTTCGCTCCACTTTCACCATCCTCACTGGGCTGTTGGTCCAATCACACCGTAACCTGTTCAGCCACCATGGCAGAACATACCTCTGATCTTTTAGTATTGAAACAAATATTGTTCATGATCACAAACAAAATAAATGAGTATGGATGCTTACACTGGGAAATGCGAGGGACCGGGTGCTTGTCGTGGTACTATCTGACCGAATGGACATGTTGCCAATATGACCAAGGGTATCTGACCGAATGAACATATTGCCAATATGACCAGGGGTCGACACTAGATTGCACATGATGCTAGGCCCAAGAGGCCAAGAGAGCATGGCTGACTGATCAAATGATCCTTACCTAAAATGGAAGAAATTATCTGCATTAAAGAGGAGGCATAATTCACACTGACTAATCAAAGTTGTCACCAGAGGAGTTGTGTTCCAAATTAGAACAATCCTAGTACTCAGATTGCACAAAATTTTGTAACTCTCACTGATCAAGTTATAGACAACAGGACGGAACTCTATTTTAGGTAAGATCAATTCTATTACTCACAGATTTTGTACAAAAATTTAGCCCTAACCAGGAAGAGTTATTACTCCAATTGTGCCAAATTAAACTCTAAATCAAATGATCCTTACCAGTTACCCATATCTGCATAAAGAGGTGACATAATTCACACCTGACCGATCAAAGTTTTCAACCAGAGCAGTGTGCTTCAATTAAAACAATTTTGGTACTCACATATTCTACAAATTTTTGTAACTCACTGATCATGCTCTAAACCAGAGGACGTTGTTTGAAATCAGAACAGTAGTGTTACTCATAGATTTTGTACAAAATTTAGCCCAAATCAGAAAGAGTTATTACTCCTTGCATGGTGATAAACAAACATGGCAAAAAAAGCTAAATGGTACTTTAATAGTGCTGCAGAGGGAAGCTTCATACCTTATCACAGATGTCCCAATTACCCCTATATCAACCGTATACAATCTATGATCCGCGAATTGCAAAACTTGCGGAAATTCAAAGAACGACTAACCTGGAATAGCAATCTGCCTATCTTCATTGAGATTTGAGACATTGATCAAGCGGGAAACATTGTATCCGAATAGAGAGAACCAAGCTTAGTTCCACTATCTGCAAACAAAAGTAGCACGAACTGATCACGGCCTGCTGCACAGTACTAAATCCGACAAAACTGAAAGGAAAACTGGAGCACAGTAGTATTCGTTAAGCAAGATATTCATTCCTCGTGCAGGGTCCACCACCATCTTCAGTATGCAAAAATGAGCAAAAAAAAATCAAAATTCTAGAGCACATAACTGGATGTTGTATATAGATCAACTCATTTTGGGCAAGAAGTGAAGAGCAGCTAATTTGCACACGTCTGAAATGATAAAACTTATTCAACCTCACTGTCCAGCAGCCACTTTTTGATGCTTCTTAGTCAAATGATGAAAATGAATTTAACTAAACATAGGATAGAAGATTCAATTTACCCAACTACCAAATACAGGGTAAACTAAAAAAAATACTCTACTTCTGGTATATGGTATCCCTCAAACGCTATCATCCAGAAATCAATTATAAATAAGAAACTAAAAAAACTGGTGCAAGTAGAGAAGTACAAACTCTTACCATTCCAGGTTCTATTGGCTACCAGCATATGTCTAGCAAGGTTATATATGTTATGTCAAAGGAGGCCCTTGGACCACTTTCAAAGATCAGAGATGTTCTTTAATTTGCTCAAAGACAAAGCGAGAATCACCATGTAGCAAAGTTCCTGATAGATGTAAACACACAAACAACTATATAATGGGTCCAAGAAACTTCCTGATAGATAAATTAGAATCAAATTAATCCTTAGCTATATCTATATGCATACACTATGATCTTCAACTGCAGAAAGAGTCCAAAAAATAACTTTCTATGGCACAATTAATTGGCTATTTTCCTGACAGCAAAATAAACAGAGCATGCTTTCTTTCCTGGCTAACAACTAAAGAGTTAGGTTCATGAACAATTATCAATATGATAAGAAAATAAATAAACAATCACGTGAGAGAATTATTTCATTTTAGATCATAACACTGAAATATTTGAGCTAAGTCTACATCTTAGTGATCTCATTCCTCTAATGTGCTCTGGTTCTGCTAGCTCTACCTGGTGGTGTCAGAAAGTCGTGGGACTCCAATGGCAGACAAGAGCGATGGAGCTATCCATGAGCAAGCAGACCAGTTGGCGCATTTCATCAAATAGTTGGTGCGCTACCCACCCACATGTAACACCCTGAATTTATCCCCATATAAAATAAATGTGAAAATGGAATTTTAGAAATTAAATTAAAAGCCTCAAAGAGTGTAAATAATAAAATCAGGGAAAAAATCCATAGCAAAACGGGCTTGGAAATAATTTTATAAAATTCTTTGCTTTATTATCTATTTTCTAGAATTTTTTGGGATTTATTTGATTAACGGAAGTATTTTTGGTGAATTAAATAGTGTTCATAGCATTAAAATAAAAGAAAAAGAACTAAAACCCCCCGTGCACTTGGGCTGCTTTTGGCCCGTTACTGTGCACTTATCGCCTCTCCCCTCGCGCGAGCAGCCCACGGCCTGCGGCCGCCACGTCGCTCGCGCCTCACCGACAAGTGGGCCCCACTTGTCGGTCGTCTTCAACCTTTCGTCGGGAGAATCCTGTTCATCCTCGAGTGCTGCCACTACGATCCCACGGATTCCGCTTGCGTCGGTTGGCCTCGGATCAAATTGGTTGAGGGGAAACAGAGCCCCGGTCCTCCTCTACCTTGTCCCCAAGAAACCGGAGGCCTATCGCCGTCGGTTGAGGAGACCCGAAGCTTCCCGACTTAGACCTTATCCCTAATCCGTCGACACCGCGTATCTCACCGAACCCGAGCTGGACTCTGCCCCTCTCCGCCTTAAATAGCAAGCCCAAGACCCCTAGGAGCTATCCTGTGCACTAGTTTGAGCTCTAGCTAGCCCTGGCCGCCTCCTCGTGTCCTGAGCTCGCTCCGCCGCCGCCGAGCCCCGGTCGCATGTCTCCGCCGTTTCGGTCGCCGTTCGTGTTCACCGCCGCCTCTGTGTGCTTCGCCGGAGCCTAAGGAAGCTAGGCCACCACCCCTTGACCACTAGAACACCATCGCTGTTGGGAACCCAAAGACCGCCGCCACTTGAAGCTCGCCACTGGCCTCTCTCGTCGCCAATCCTCGCCATTCTGCCCTCGGTAAGCATCACCAGATCTCCTCTACCTGTTCCTGTCCTCACCGTGCGCCGCCGTGCCGCTGATCGCCGACGACCATTGGTCCCCGTGCCACCGCCATCGCCGCTATTGTCTGTGCTGACTTGGCAGTCGACGTGGCTACCGCGTAGGCGCCAGCTCAGATCCGCTTGGATCTAATCTGAGCCGTCACTTGCCCGATCTGATCTAAGCTGTTGGATTTCCCCGATGTGATCTTAGCCTTTAGATTGCTAGATTGGTTTTGAACCATTCAATCTAGGTTAGATTAAATCTTAGCCCTCTGATCTATCTTAAACCGTGGATTAAATCTCGGCCGTCCAATCCGATCCCTTAAAATCCAAGCCATCGGATGGATCAGTGGACCCCGGTGGACTCGGTCCACCATGGACCAGCACCCCTCCCTCTCGCTGCCAGTGGGCCCCACTGGTCAGCTGAGAGCTCTCTCTCTCTGATGATGTCATAAAAGCTTTTCCCAAATTAAATTAATTCACTAATGACGCAATAAATCGGTTTAATTCTTTTTAATGCTTTTAATAGGGGTTAAACTTCTAAAATTCATAACTAATTCATCCGAACTCCGTTTGAGGTGATTCAACTTTCAAAATTCTTTAAAAATCAAGATATACCTATTAAAAATATAATATTATACTGTTCATAAGTGTTGATGTACTATTTTGCTCATTTTTATTTATTGCCTTTAGCCGCCGACGTTCAGGAAGAGCCATAGTTTTTCGAGGAAAGTTCCGAGTCTTGTGAGGAATAGCAAGGCAAGTCATGCAGATTCCTAAATCCCTTTGAGCATATTGTTCCCACGTTTAAAGCTACATTTTCTTTCAACTCTACATATATTTTGAAATGCCATCGGAATTGGGAAAGCCTAATCTTTGGTTAAGGCCGCTTTGACTTAATTACTTGACATTGTACCTATGGGACAAATGTGACTAGCTAGCTTTATTTACTTGTTAGCTAGAATAACTTTAGGACCCTGCTTAGCCATACTTAGTAAACTATAGAATAATTAATGGGATATCACTAAAGGCTTGACAATTATTATTGACTCACATGAAATAATGGTTCGACGTACGACTATGATCATGCAAGGATGATTTAATGGTCTACTAAAATATGGGCAAATGGTGGGTTGTGAGCACCAGGGTTATGAATGTTGCTAGCGGTGCTTGTGACAATTATGGACTGGTTCACGGACTACTTGTTGGAAAGCAATACTCGTGCTAACCACAAGCTAGAATGGGATAGTAGGAGTTTAAAGTGTGCTGAGTTCAATAGGAGGCACCAGGGCGTGTTTGTGGCTGATATAAGTCTACACATGGCAGTGACAATAAGACCATGCTTCGGGCGTCGGGCCGTCTCGTGGGAAGGCACTTGATCACCCCTACCGGAGACCGAAAGTTTGGCGGGAGGCTTTCCTATTGTGCGAGTTACATGGATAAACCTGCCACAATTCCTTTCGGAGGTACCGTGGTGGTATCAAGGCGCACACTGATGTGTTGTGGAGTTGTATCTTGTGGGTAAATTAGTACACATTTTGCCAGAGTAAAACTATTCGAATAGCCGTGCCCACGGTTAAGGGCGAGCCTAGCAATATTTTCTGTGATTAGTCCCACATTAACTAAATTTGATTATCGAAGGATGAATCATGGTTAGCTCCAGGTTGGAGTGGTGTTAACGCTAAAATTTGGTATGGTTCTTTATTAGATTCGGTTGAAGGAGAAATCACAGACAATTAGTGAGGATTAATCCAGAGGAAGCCGAGTTTGAAAAGGAATCGTGAAGACCACAGCGTGGCAGTCTAATGCCTTGTCTATTAATTAGGCGGTAATAATATTTTATCTTTTAGGAAACTTGATCTCGTGTCCGATCGGGTCTCGTTAGATATTTTCTTCTGTAATTAGGAAACTCCTGTTTCGTATCCGATCAGGATTGTATCAACTCGGGGTATAAATACGTATGCCCGGGAACCTTGTAAAGAGGACATCTCAATCACAGATCAATACAAATTCGGCGCATTGCCACCCTTTCGACGGGTTCTTGCTTCTTGAGCCGGGCTGCATCGGTTAAGTCGACCTCCTGCGAGAGGGTAAGTCTCGTCACCCCAGCTATCTCATCGGCTAGGACTTTCTCGGTTAGGTTCGATATTCTAGCTGGTTTATGGTAGTCGGCTTACCACGATATATCTGTTCTGTCTACGACTGCATCAGTTTAGTTTGATCTCTTAGGCCGATTAGGTATATCATATCACGCGTGCATAAATCTTATTAGCCTACTGGGTGCAATTTATCATCAGTTTGTGCTGCATTGGTTGGGCCCGACCTACTAAACTGCCAGCGATAAATTGTTCCTGTTAGGTTGATAGTTTTTATGTAAGCGTCTTATCGGGATGTATAGCCGATAAGTTATCATATAATACATCACGATCGCATTATCGGTTCAGCGAGGTTCTGTTATCATCATCAGGCTGTGCTGCATCGGTTAGGTCCGACCTATTAGACTGGTGGTAATAATTCAATCCTTGTTGAGCCGATGGGTGTCATGCGATGTTTTATCGGAGTGCTTAGCCGATAAGTTATTTTTTTACTAAATAAAGCCGAATGCATTGCCTATTGATCATTCTGCTCTATTCTGTCATCGGCTTCTAGCCGACGTGTTTAATCATTATTTTGCTTATCTACACTATCATCGACTTTCCAGCCGATGTACATGTTTTATCAGCAGTCGGTTGGTTTATTATTTGCTTTTGTTATCATCTGTTATCGCAATCGGTTGAAGGGTAGTTATTTGATTTATTTATTTATTGTCTATTTATGCCATCATCGGCTTCCAGACGATGTGTAAGTGCCTTAGTTCTTATCGGCAATCGGCCGATGAGACGAGTCCAATTCGGCTTCCAGCCGATTGGCTCACTGATCTAATATTTTCTATCTCTTTGTCAATTGCAGGGTCAAATTGACTGGCACGTCTACGAACCTCAAATTTAGGACCTGCACTGGAGTTAAGTAAATCTCCCAGGCCTTCACGTGTCTTTAGGCACCGAACCAGGTCACCAGCTCGTCCCCGACGCTGCCGGTGATTTTTGGTGTCAACACGTGGTTGGGCCTATACTATTTGGTGAATGGTATGGTGTTAGATAATGTTGATTAATTATTAATGTTTTACTACTGTCTTAAATGCTTTCTTAAATGTTGTTTACGCAAATTGAGCCCTATTATGCTATCCTTTGTTATCCGGTGCACTTGCATATTTGTTGTGTGGCTTGCGGAATATTTCATATACTCACCTTGCAATCAACAATTATTATTCAGAAGAGTACTTCAGCGAGGATGACTGCTTGGAGGATTAAGCGGGAGCCCGGTCAAGTTTGTGGAATGGGTTTCGTCACGCCGTTTTAGTACAATTTTCGCTGTTGGAACTTTATTATTTTGTGAGGCACAATTCACCTCTGTAATAAACGCTTTCGATATGTAAACAATTACTTTGATTATCAACTATGTCATGTGTGCCTCAGTTGATTCCTCGACGAGGATTTACGCACAATAAAACTCCAGAATTTTGGATGGAAATTCTGGGGCGTAACACCGCATACCAGAGAACCACCCCGATAGTTCACATGGAAGACCTCCTCGTCGTAGTGAAGGGAACCATCCGCAACATGCAGTAGCTGCCGCCACTGAAGGCCTAGGTGCAGAAGTTGAGGCCTTCCTCGGCGGCTCTAGCGATGGTGGCAGCAATTTGCAGGCACAAACTTTGTCTGCGGCGAAGGACATGAGAGTGACCTGATTTGGGAGCAAAGTGTGTGAGGCAAAGTAATACAACTAAATTCATATCAATCGATTGGAAATGACCTGATTTGGTAACACACAAATTCGGAACATTCATTTCAGGAAGGAACATTTGTTTCAGGAATACTTGAATTGGTTTGCCGGCAGGCGAAGTTTACCAATGGTGCAGTAGCAGCACATGCGACAGCGAGAAGCGGGCGGTCCGCCGGGGTGGTCGCCGACGATGAGTTGTGGGCAATCAGGAGACACCCACGCTTGGGAGTTTTCTACAACCTCAACTCCGAGGATGGTGAGCGGAGAGCACGGGGGACCGGCGAACCCAAGCTAGGGCGACGTGGGTTCGAGTGCGGCTCCGGTCGGATGGCTGCGCTGGAGGCATCGAAATCTGGTGGAGGAAGCAGTCTTCTCGTCGTCGAGGGCCGGCGGCGGTGCGCGGCGTTGGCTGCGCGCCTACGGGGGAGAGGGCAGGAGATCTTGGGCATGCGTTGCATGTGGTGCGTGGCATTACTGCTGCTGGGGATCAGCGGCGGTGGCGGTGCTGGGCACTGGGGATCGACGCGGCGCGCTGGAGTGTGAGAGAGAAAGAAGAGGAGAAATTAGGTTAGGGCCTTGGGGGTCGGCGGCAGTAGGAGGGTTAGCGCGGGCAAGGGGAGGGGACGCGGGCGAGCGTGTGAGGGGTACGGGAGACAATCCGAGCCGTTCGATTAACATGGATGGTTCTAGGTCGTTGGACTTGATGATAATAATGGTCATGAGTGAATTGAGTTGGTATACTGTAAGGTAGATAATAAATGAGAGGAAACATATAAGTGGAAGCTTACATACCAGCAGAGCCAAATATGACGAAGCGGTCACTTGGTCGAAGAGTGCGTGAGACAATAGATGGATTGGCACTTAATATTGGTTTGTTGAATAGTTCAGAAAGCTTGAAAGTCGATTGGACCGGTTCCCTGCTATACTGTGGGTGTTTCAAGTATGCATCACCTATTGATCTCGACACCTGCATCATGCTTACAATGCATAAATAGAACATATATGGTTCAAATACTGTGACACAAATGAAATGGTAAGATAAAGCTGACCTGTACGAGGCCCTTCTCTCTCCATACATCGCTGGCAATCTGCTCATTAGAGAGCTGCTCAGCAGCAATCTGCCCAGTGCAGCTGGCCTTTCTAAGAACAGCCTGGGAGTTTACGTGGTTGTGGGCTTGTGGCCTTCAAAGACAGCGTTAGATGTGGGATTTTCTGACCAATGTGTCTTCGAGGAAGTGTAGGGCTAGGCTCTGCTGTCATACAAGTCCTAATTAAAAATACCACCTAGCTTCATTAGAATGGGGGTTACACGAGGTGATTAGGTTTAAAATGTGAAGCAAAAAGTTGAAACCTGTCATTATCTCCTTGTTTCTTCTTCTCATCCTTCTAGTCTAACATCCTCCAAGATAATATTTTTTATAGGATGCTCAAAGTTAATAGCATATATAGATATTTGTTAACGTCTTTTTTCGCTAACATGATAGTCACCTAATAATTTGCGGTATTTGGGTAGGAAGTCGCCAATCACCTTGATCTTGAGAAGCTTCTGACCAAGATGATAAGAAGATCAAAACCGGCTAGCGGAGCCGATTTAGATCAATTATGGGGATAAAGTCCATCCTATGGGTAAATTGAAAGGTTTACGGGACAAACCGTACAAAGGATATTGCACTCTCGCAGTCAAGGCGAATGATTTGATGCAAATTGTCGATGTTTTGTATCGACAATAATTACATGGGGCTATTCGCAAGACCTAAACTTGATGAATGTAAAGGAACACAAAACAAATTTATCTTGGTTCAGGCCCTCAAGAAGAGGTAATACCTTACTTTCAGCTGTTGTGTATTGCCTTTGAGGTTTCTCTGATAAGATTGGTTGTGTGTATGTAGATCTGTATGTCGATCTTCTCCTGCCCCAGGGGATTCCTTGCCTCCCTTTATATACCGAGGAAGCAAGGTTATAAGATAGGAATCCCAGTCGGACTCAACCAAGAGATTTCCTTCTAGAAACACATGGTAACTGGCTAGGACTATATCCCTTTTCTTATCATGCAAGGTAACATACGCCGAGTCTTACCGTATCCCTAATTATATGATCAGACTTATCCTCTATCCAAGTGGCCATATCGCTTTCCATGAGGTACTTGGGGCCCATAGCTTCTATAGTAGCCCCTGAGACCTTCATAGTTGAGTCACAACTGACGTCGAGTGCTTATCCTTGGTGAAGATTTTCCGAGTGCATTGCTCCTAAGTACTTTATCCAAGTACCTCATCTCCAAGTCCTGCTTTGTCCGAGAAGTTGTAAATTTTGAAAAGAATTATTTGAAGCTCAAATTACCATATGAAGCCTGTTTTTGATTTCCCCATAGATATCTGAGGGTTCAATTTTGGATTTTCAAATTCCCCGAAAGAGAATAGCTTATTTATTTATGGTGTTCTATTCAATTTGGTTAGTATATATATTGGGAGATAAATAGTTCACCATGTTTTGGGGAATCTTTATTTAAATAGTTTTTTGAATTAAAATCCTTTAATTCCCCAGTGCTTTGTACTTGATGTTATTCAAAAGCTTAGTTAAGGTGATATGCATACTTGGTGGTTTGGAAATTAATATTTAACCCCACATTTCATTTATAGGTTGAAAGCTTAGCTCATTCTGATATTTCATGTGATAGGGTTGGAAAATTAATCGGATATGCAAACTCTTCTGATATTTCATGTGATAGGGTTGGAAAATTAATCGGATATGCAAACTCTTCTTATTGGTTCCTGTCCTCCAGATTAATTGTTGTAACTAAACCATTTATTAATTGACTCGTGATAGGTGGAAATTAAATTAGCATTTTAGCCTCCACTTTAATTTATGGATTGAGGTTAGTTCCTCTTTATTGAACACGTGATGAGTTTAGAGAATTAAATAAATATTTAATTTCCCTTTCCTTGTGGAGGGTTATAAATAATTTCTGGTTGTTGAGATAAACTTCGAAATTGACTTGGGTTGTTGGTTAGTCTATTTGGCTCGACTCTTATCCTGTTACAAGCAAAGCAACCAAAGACACGGTATGATGCAAAAAGTTTTTAAAAAGTTCAAAATTTTACGTATTTTTTTAACCGAATTTTCAGAGTGTTACAGTTATACTTCAGAAGTCAGGTATGCAGGATTTGGTGGTTGCGGCATGTCTGCATTTAGAACAGGTGATCATGGAGCTTTTTATCTAGGGACATAGACGGCGATCTAGTCTATGGATTGATGGGTCATGAAACTTCTTATACTTTTATTCTATAAACTTGAAGGGGTGTGCATTTTGGTTGTATGAGATATAAACTATGCAGATGCCAGGAGTGTTCTTAGTACAGTTGTATCTCCTCGATGTAACTAGCTAAATTCAATGAAAGTTTCCATTATCTACAAAACAGTTTTTGTTCTTCCTTTCAAAAAATAGTAATTCAGCTCTCTCTCTCCTGTTGGACACTTTGCAAAATTAGGAATTATATGGTGTTTAACAGGTTCACTAGATGTATCTTCCGTGCTTTGCTGCGGATCTGATTGGGTTTTATCTTTTTTTCTATAAACATAAGCATAATTGATATGATAAAAAAAAACTTCAAAATATTGGACATGCAGTAAAGGAATGTTGCGGTTCTGATTGGGTTTTCTCTTTTTGCTATAAACAAAAACATCATTGGTATGATAAAAAAAACTTCAAAATATTGGACATGCAGTACAGGAAAGAATCTACTTTACCGCATTACATATTACTACTTATTACAGAATGTTTACTGGACTCTTAAATTTGTTATCTACTTATTACTTGACCCTAAACTTTTAAGTTGCAATATTTTCATATCACTCCCGGAGAACAGTTTTGGTATTAGCTAAAATATATTCTACATTTCTTTCTTGCTCTAAGTATAACTAACAGTTCACTTTACCCTTTCAAAAAAAAAATCACTTTATGCCTTTTATATTGATCCCCCCCGAAACCGACTATGGTACCAATAGAGTGCCATGTGTTGATGAGAGTTTTGGCCTCTCGTTCTTACTTAACATCTGTCAAATAATCTAGTCATATGCTGGTTCGTTTATGAAAAAGATCGGCTGCTTAGTTCTCTTAAAAAAACTGGGTTTCAGTCTAGTGCATCGACCAACATATTCAAATAAATATATGGAACTCGTATCACATTTAATTACAGGATTAGATCATAAGAATTTAAAACAAACATGATTTTTTTTCTCACAATTCGGTGGAGACAGACACCCACTCCTACTCCATATCATGACTTCTAATGTAAATGATGAATTATTTGTAGACCCGCAAAGAATGAGAAAATTGTTTTGATACATCACCTGCTTGAACTGCTCAATGGTCGATACAATAAACGAGTATACACAGACACTCGATATGCTTCCCGTTTTAGTTATTTTTAGTTGTATTTTTGCCATTTGGATGTGCAGTATGGACGAGGAATAGTAAGAAGAAGAAATGAGAGTTCGTGAGTTTATAAGTACAAGTTCTTTTTTTTTGGAACAAACTGGCACAGTGCCAATTTCATTGAAAATACAAAGCGGAGAACTTGTTGTATAAGTATGAAAAAGAAACTCCCTGTAAAAAAGAGAGAAAAATGCCTATGGCACGAGTGAAGAGAGTTGTCTTGCCCCTACGAGCGCTTATGTTCTTGCCTCTTCTTTGATCTTTGCTATCAAGCCTAGCAGAGAGAGTTCCTTGTGCTGAAAGAGCCTCTGGTTTCTTTCCTTCTATATCTCCCAGGATGCGAGAAGGATAAGTGAATGTACCCCTTGCTTTGGCACGCCTTCCGCATTTGCAAGAGCCTCCCACCACTCGTGAAATGTCGTGCTCAGCATCCAAACAACGGGGTCTAGTTCTTCCCACAATGTCCAAGAAGCGAGCAAATGCCAGATCCTTCTCATGTACCTATATCTAATGAGGAGGTGGAAGGATGTCAAATGCGTGTGGCGGCAGAGAGGAGAAAAGGTGTTATTAGGACATCCCCAGACCACTAGCATGTCCGATGTCTATACTCCATTTTGCATGACTAGCCTGGTGAAGGACTTGCATTTCTTTAGTGCCCATAGCTTCCATATGAGTGCATCGAAGTTTGTTTGAATTGTGCCAAGGAATTGGGTGTTGTATGCGGAGGTTGCTGAGTATTTATCGTAGTTTGTGAGCTTCCATATTATTTGGTCTTCTTCACATTCCAAAGGGTGACGGGTTGATCCAGGAGGCCGACCATCATGCCGTCGTTGATTGGTAGGTTTAGATCTTGCAGCCATAGGTTTCTTTTGATGGCATGTTTCAGGGTTCTATTCTTCTTTCAGGAGACTACATATACTTGTGGGGCCACATCCTTTGGCCTCCTTCCCTATAGCCATGCCGAATCCCAAAAGCAGGTTTTTTCTCCATTGCCTATTGTTATTATGGTTGCTGCCGTGAAAAGGAGTTTGCTGGAGTCATCACATGGGGTCTCCGATCCCACTCATATTTTTTCTGGAGATTTCCATTCATGGCACAGCCACCTAAGCCACAAGGCTCTTGCAAACTTCTACAAGTGCGGTACCCCCAAGCCTCCAAATGCAGTCGGAAGGCATGTTGTCATCCAGTTTACTTTGTATTTTTCTCATGTTAGGTTTCGCAGCTTACCTATAAAAATCTCTTCCACTATTTGTCTAGCACTTCGAGGTATTCCTTAATTACTTTTAGTGTCATAAGTAGGTATATAGGTTGCGACGTAAGCACTGATTTCACAAGCGTCGTTCAGCCAATCATTCCTAGGTTCTTGCCTCGCCATCCTGCCATGTGCCCTATCAACTTATCAAAAAGGTTTTGAAGGTCATTTCTCCGTAGTCTTCCAATAGCTAGGGGCAGGCCTAGGTATTTCTCTAGGAACGAAGCCTGGTGGCTACTGTATTTTCCAGGACGTCGTTGAGGTCTATTCTGTTGCATATGATAGGAGCAACCTGTGACTTCTGTATGTTAGTGTATAGTCCAGTTTATAAGTACAAGTTCAGAGCTCCAAGAATGGGGATGAACGTGTACAAGGGAGTGCCCTGAATTTTGCAAACACAGTGTATTGTAACTAATTCAATTTATGTAGGTGTTCATCTCCAAGAGGTCTGCGACACCGCGTGTCATGTAAAAGATTTATTTTACATAATGGAAATAGTTCGTATCTCTGGATGTCATTTAAAAGATGGAAAGGACAAGGTAGGGAACAAACTTGACTCAAGTTACTCTTATGTTCCAGAGCGTGAAACTCTTGTTTGTTGTTTTGCTATCATCTTGGTTAGGGGTGAAAACGGATCGAAAACGGTCAGAAACTAGCTATACCATATTTGTTTTCATATTTTTTTCGGAATCAGATTCGGAATCGGAAACCTCGGATACAAAAACGGAATCAAATATTACCGGATACAGATATGGAGCGAATACGAATCGGAACAAATACGGTAACAAATATTTATTCGAATATAAAAACCCCTCAAACTGAACTTTACAAACCAACGAAGAGAGACAACTTATTATTTTTTTTGTAAAACAATATATTAATATTTCCAAATTTTTAGCTAAACAACATATACAACAAATTTCAAGAATCGCTTTGTTTGCACTTCCACCTTGTTTGGCTAATTAGCCGGTTCAGCTAGCTAGTCATATGAGGTAGCCTAATTAAAATAGAAGGATAATGCAGTCACTAGACTAGGCTCTCGGAAGCATGAATTGTTCAGCACAAACAGTGATGTTGAATCATTTGTAAGAGATTCAACCTTGCATTGCTAACAGTAGTAGAAATACATGAGACACAGGTAAGAGCAGATTTGGGATAACACGATGGAAGGGAGAGAGAGAGCTTACGAAGGGCGCCCACTCGTGGGTTCTGCGGCGAAGGTGGAGGACGGGGAACTCGACGACAGGGTGCACTGGGCGCAGGCGGTGGAGCTCGGTGAGGATCCTGGCACGAAGCGGCGAGGAGAAGCGGAAGGCCTTGAACTTGCCGTGGGCATCGGTGCGGACGCTAAGCATGAACTCGGCGGCGTTGCTCTCGGGGGTGGCGCGGTCGAAGCTGAAGGTGACGTCGTAGGAGTTGGTGACGGCAAGGGTGGCTGGGTCGAGGGTGACGAGGCCGGAGAAGGCGATGCAGAGGATCCGCCTGTACCTGCCCCTCCACGAGTGCTTGACGACGAAGTACCTGGCGAGGTACTCAGGCTCCTCAGCGGCGGCGGTGGACGAGGACACGCGGGGCGAGGACGGGGAGGCCTCGGCCGCCGCCGGCGGGGCGGAGGCGGCGTGGCGGCTGGCGAAGTCTATGCGGCGGCGAGCATTAGGGGTTCCCCAGGGGAGAGGGATGGGGAAGGGGAAGGGAAAGGGAGAGGCTTCGGGCGGCTACGCCGGGGAGTGGCGTGAGCGATTCGCTCCCAGCGCGGCCGATTTGAGTGACGAGATCCCCCGCCCGATCCTAGCTGGCGGCAATCTTTTTTTTTATTTAACATATGCACATACTATCAGTGAGCCAATCAATTTGGATTAGGTTTTCTTATCGGGTAATATCCAAAAATTTGTCCGGATAGTTTCCGACCGATTCCGGAATCCGCCGAATAATGCCTTTACTGTATTCTATCCGTATCTGAGAAAAATTATCCATTTTTGTTTCCGAATCCGAGATTATCCGACCGATCCTATCCATATTCGAAATTTCAGATGGTTAGCAGATAATATCCGAACCGTTTTCACCCTTAATCTTGGTGGTGCATTTGCTAAAGAGGCCAAAGGTAAAATGTGCTCAGCTAATATGAATTTTGTGGTGTTCACAGGTTAATTCCTACTGTCTTTCTATTATTAAAGGCGCGTATAAGGGTTTGTAAAAAAATCTTAATAAGATAAAGAACATATAAAAGCTATATTTTGGATCGGAGGTATTACTTTATTTTTTATTATTAAAAAATAGTACGCCTAATGTTTTAGAGGTAAGATGCATTATTGTCATTTTCATTATTAAATATATAGAGAAAACGTGACCATATTATTCTTGGTTTTACTCCCTCCAGTTTGCACATACTCATCATATTTGATAGGATTGACCTTAAACTTTTAGAACTTTGACTATAATAACTTTTAAAATATTTATTTTTGAAACATGGAGACCGATTAATCTTGAGAAGCACTTCAATAAAATCATATATTTATTAATATTTATTATAACAAAAAAATAATGATCAAAGTTGTTTTTTTAAGTCCTTGTCCAAAATGACAATTATTTGCAAACTGGGAGGAAGTACGCTGTACTGCTAAGCAGTGGCGTAGCCAGGGGGTAGTCCTGGTGGGCTCAGGACTACCCCCGATTTTGGCCCAGAGACACCCCCATCCCTAAATTTTGGCCCAACAAAATAGCAAATAGGCCCAAGAAGAAGAAGGCCCAAGAAGAAGAAGAAGGAAGGAGAGGGCTAGGGCGCACACACACAGCAGAGGAGTGGCTCGGGCGGCTGCCACGACGCGCTGCCTGCCTCCTTCCCCTCCCAACGTCGCGACGCGCCGCCGCCGCCGCCCTGACGCACTGCCGCCCCGACGCCCCGACGCGCCGCCGCCTGCCCGCCTCCAGCATCCACGACGGCCGACGGGCCGCCCCTCCTCCGGCCTCCGCGACGCGCCGCCCGACGCGCTGCAGCGCCGACGTGCCGCCCCGAGGCGCTGCGCCGCCGCCTGCCCGCCTCCGGCATCCGCGACGGCCGACGGGCCGCCCCGCCTCCGGCCTTCCCCGCCGCCGCAGCGCCTCCTGCCTGCCTTCCGGCCTCCGCGTCGGGGCCAGGGGCGACGCGCTGCGGCCTGCCTTCCCGCCTCCTAACACCCGGCCGAGCAGCCGCCTGCTCGCCGCCTCCGCCCTCCGACCCGCCGCCTCCGTCCTCGAACAGTGGCCAGGAAGGTAGCTACCGTAGCTCCTCCTAAACTACTCACATCAGATTTTATATAAGAATAATTCCATAGTGGTAAATGATAATTGATAAGCATGCTCTTTTTTTTATATCATGTTTATATATCCTATTTTGTGTTGCTTGAACACATCAGATTTTGTTCTGATTGTTTAATGAAATAGATATTCGTTGTGTCTACAGTCTATACTTTTTTCTTGTATTTTAATTCTTTCATTCCGTGGAACCTTTATATTAGCTTTCAATAAAATCTATCATGCGTGTTATCTAAAATGTTTTTTGCTTGCTATATAAATATGTGTCTTAGAGAATGAAACCATTATACAAGGATATACTAACTTACTGCCATTGTATTTTCTACTTTGTAGGATTTGTAAGACATGAAGAGGAATGGGGATATTGCATCGCTCTTTCGGAGTCATGAAGCTAAAGCAAAGAAGATTGCAGCCTCCTCTTCTGATCCAGTCGTTGATGAAGCTTCTGGTACTCGAAAAGAACCAACAATTGCGAGCGTTGATAAAGCTTCTACTGAAGAACAAGATGCATCTTCTCCTCCTCCTATTTATGATGCCAAGTTTTATCCTAAGGACTTTTCAAGCATGGATATAAGAAGGCTTGAATTCCAAATTGATACTTTCATTGATGATATGAGAAAAGATGACAGATTTGAAGGTCTAAAAACACTTGGTGAGCTATCTATTAAACTTGTTCAAACAAACAAACATGTTCTTTATGATTTGGTGTATTTGCTTCTTAAGTTGGTATTGATCTTACCGGTGGCAACTGCAAGTGTTGAGAGGGTATTTTCTGCATTGAGCCTAGTGAAGACCAAGTTGAGAAACAGTATATGTGATGATTTATTGAATCATTGCTTAGTCACATATATTGAACGAGATATTTTTTCCCAAGTTTGTGAGGAAGATATAATAAATATGTTCATGGCTAAGACCAAGCGAAGATTACGGTAGCGGCATTGTAATCTTCTATGTATGTGTAACATCTTTGCATCTTTGCGTATTTGGAACTAACTATGTTATAATGTTTGCACATTTTAAACTATCTATATTGTAATGTTTGTATATTTTGAACTTGCTAATTAGAGTAGTCGATTATTGATGACATAAGATATTATTTATATATTTGTATCGCCTTTTAACAAAATTTGTATTTGTACGTGAGATTTATAGTGTTAGAAAATTTTAGTATGTGATGTGAATTTATGAGTTAGGACTACCCAACTCAAAATTCCTGGCTACGCCACTGCTGCTAAGCCAGTAAATTATTACGACGAACTACAGCTACAGACTTCAGGCGTTGATTTCCGATCGGACGGCCCACAATAACCGAGATATCCCCTCAACCAGCCAAAAATATCCTCAGCCCGCTAAACCCCTCTCCTCCCCCACTCTCCTCCACCCATGGCCGCCGCGGCCATGGCCCCGAGCTTCCACCTCCACCACCCGCCTCGCCTCCACCGCCTCCTCCTCCTCTCCTCCAACCCCCTCTCCACCTCCCCCTACCCATGGCTCTCCGCCTGGTCGACCCCCCGCTGCCGACCCCACCTCCCTCGCCGCCCCGCCTCCGCGCTCGACCTCCGCCCGGAGCCCTCCCCTTCCTCCGACTCCGACGACGAGGACGCCTTCGGCACCAGCCGCTCCACCGGCCGCTCCACCATGTCCCTCATCCTCGGCCGCCTCCGCCAAGCGGGGTACTGTCCCCCGGAGCTCCCATCGTCGGCGGCGCTCGCGGAGACCTCCGGGCATCCGCCCAGGGGCTCCGTCGAGGACGTGTTCCGGGTGGATGACGGCGTGCTGCCGAACGCGCGCGGCGGGTTCGACGGCGGCGGCGACGCGGAGTCGGCGCTCGGGGACGCGCGGTTCCCGTGGGAGCTGCCGATGCCGCCGCCGGAGGCGGCGCCGCGGGCGGCGAGGTCGAAGGCGTGGATGGCGGAGCTGACGCTTCCCGAGGCCGAGCTGCGGCGGCTGAGGCACGCGGGGATGAGGCTCAAATCGAGGATCAAGGTGGGCGGCGCGGGGGTCACCAAGGAGATTGTGGAGAGGATCAGGGACAGGTGGAGGACGGAGGAGGTGGTCAGGATCAAAGTCACCGGCACGCCTGCGCTCAACATGCGCCTCTTCCACGAGATACTCGAGGTATGTTGCGGATTCCTCCGGAATCGTGCACCTTGCGTTGGTTAAAGTACAATAGCTTGTTGTTAGTGGAAATGCTGGATTGCTGGTACATTTCTTAGTTTAACTAATTGCTAGAAACTCAAGCTACATCAGAATTAGTGCTCTTTTCAGTTTTACATCAGAGTTAGTGCTCTTTTCAGTTTTTAGGGGAGCTGACTTGTATTGATGCCCAAGGTGAACTACAAAAGTTTTAGGATGTGATTATTGGTAGAATTCTTAAGTCTTAGCGATGTTGGGTTACATGTTTTGGCGCTTGGGTAGATTAAACTCCTAAATGTGAGCTTGAGCATGGTTTACTATGCAGCTTTATTTTGTAAATTGCTTGTGAAGTTGTCCCTAAGCATGGAGTACCATTTAGCAATCCATTCAGTTGTTGTGATGAACTGAAGAATGAAGATTGGGTGTGTTTACAGTGGTTATAACTATTGGTCTATATTATAATTATTTATACTGTTGTTTGCTCATTCCAGTTCTGCCCCATTGTAGAATTTGTTGAACTGAATGCTTCACATCCAAGTCCTATTATTTAGCTTTGTTGAGAAAAGGTTCTAAGAAAATATATTTAAATGCCAAGCAAACATTTTTGCAAATCTTGAGCTTGGTATAAAATCAATTCTGGAACTAAATTGAATAATGTCCAAATCAAGACATTGTATGCTGTATAAATATTTCATTTTTGCTGTTGTAATGTAGCTCCCATGATAAATAGCAGAGAAATTGATTTGCCAGCTATGAAAAAATTACACAACCAAGGTTATTGTGGATCTGTTAACAAGTAAACTGGATAATGTATACTTTTCTTAAAATGGAAATTGATTTCTTCATTCTGCAACCAACATGTCAAAATTTTTTGGATATATTTGTTTATGTGCCTGGTAACTCTAGTTAATCTGATCTCTGTTTCTTTTGGTTGATGATGATTAGAGAAAAACAGGGGGTTTGGTAATATGGAGGTCTGGAACTTCTGTTTCTCTATATAGGGGAGTAGCCTATGACACACCTGAGCCCACTAAGGGAACAAGTAAGAAAACACAAACTCTTGGTATGAAGGCCTCGATCAAAGAGCCACCTAATGAGAAAGTAAATGACTTGCAAGATAGCAATGGAGCTTTGGTACCTAATACTGAGAAAGATACACTAGTCAAACCAGTTCCAGAAATCAAATATGAAGATGAAATGGACAAGCTGCTGGACGAGCTTGGCCCAAGATACAGCGACTGGCCAAGACCTGATCCATCACCAGTAGATGCAGACTTGCTTCCTGCAACTGTACCAGGATATAAGCCCCCTTTCAGAGTTCTGCCATATGGAGTACGGCCATCTCTCGGCCGAAGGGACACTACAAATTTACGGCGTCTTGCCCGTGGGCTGCCACCTCACTTTGCACTTGGTACCTTTTCTGTTGTTTTTAGCTAATTCTTTTTTTCTCAATCAATTCTTACTATGTTGTAGTGACCCTTTTCCTTATTGACGAATGTTAGGGCGAAGCAGACAACTCCAAGGCTTAGCAGCAGCTATGGTGAAGTTATGGGAGAAAAGTTCTATTGCAAAAATTGCTCTGAAAAGAGGAGTGCAGCTTACCACCAGTGAAAGGATGGCTGAAGATATCAAGGTATATAAAAAAACTCTTAACTTTACTATCTCCTTGGCATATTTAGTGCTTTAGAGCTTAGAAATATTCATGGATTATTGGAAACCGCACAATACAAGTTTATGCATGCAATTGAAATGTTTCTAGTCCTTTCTTTCACATATATTAAGTGAGATAAAAGTTACTCCCCTTTGTCTGAGAACCAATTATATTCCTCCTTTTTCAGAACACTATACTCCATTTGTGCACCTCGTTATTTGCATTTCATTGCCCTCAGAAAGAGTTTGCATTTCATTTGTCTCCGTAATTTAAATATGTTCTGCTCTTTACGTGCATTCTCGGGCACCTGAGCAATAAGAATTTGTCTGAGTTTGAGAGAAGTACTATAGATTCTCGTGAAGGACCAAATGAATGAGATCCATGGAATCTAGGACTAGTTTTTTAGTTTATGTATTTTTATGGCAAGTCGATTATAAGTTATATCGTTCTCTTTGATCTGGGAAAAGACCATGCATTGGTACATGCCTGGATGTTTGCTTTCTGGATGGTTGCTTGTAGCCCCAATTCATTGTTGAGGTAGAGCAGAAGCTAGCTACTAGCTGTGATAATTACAAGGAGCTGAGAAATATTTCTATTCTTGTTGGTATAGGGTACAAAGAACTTTATGAGGGTTAGGTGAATATTTGTGGTGAACTGGTGATATAACCCCATGGTGGTGGGAGGGAATGCATTAGCAAGAGTTATGGTTGTGGATAATTGTATTGCACCTCTGCTTGGATTATCGCGTCTTGGTAATTTGTGCATATAAGTATATAACTGAACTCATGCATCTTTAGTTGAACAAATACTACATATTCTATACTACACCCGACACCTTTTCAATGTCTGGCTGAACATTGCCTGCTGCAGCAGTGTTGGAGTTCCTCTATTTTGTTTGGATTGGATTTCATTACTTAGGAAGTCCCACATGACATACTCTCTCATCTTCTCAAGTTGTTAACTGTTAGTAGTAGTTTATTACTAGGGTATATTAGAATTATGTCACCATGTCAATTATCCTGACATTTTTTACTTTGACATGTATACAGTTATAGACTTATATCAGTCATACCTGTACATTTGAATCCTCATATTCAGAGACAGTTTATTCAATACAATTTTGCAGCCTATAGGAGAGCGTTGAACTTCTTGAATTTTTTTCAACATTCAATTTCTTATGTTGTTAAGTAGTTCTTGTAATGAATTGATTATTCATGACTAA
Source organism: Oryza meyeriana var. granulata (assembly GCA_003991445.1). Taxonomy (NCBI): domain Eukaryota; kingdom Viridiplantae; phylum Streptophyta; class Magnoliopsida; order Poales; family Poaceae; genus Oryza; species Oryza meyeriana. The sequence goes on along the minus strand of RYFJ01001733.1, from coordinate 225,872 downwards.
TGCTCTTTGGTACACCAGAAATTAACAGGTGGCGTGATGCTTTCGAGGAACAATGACTTTATAGTCTTCTACAGGGGGAAGGATTTCTTGTCCTCAGAACTCGCAGAGGCACTGCTAGAGAGGGAAAGATTGGCAAAGTCCCTACAAGATGAGGAGCAAGCACGATTAAATGCAGCGTCTTCCTTTTCTTCCAGAACTGAGGCACCTGTAGAGCCTACTGTGGCTGGTACCCTTGGAGAGACTCTTGAGGCTAACTCTAAATATGGAAATAAACTGGATGAGAATTATGAGGTCAAGATGACGAGAACTGTAGAAGCTGCAAGACATGCTGACCTCGTAAGGAAGCTAGAGTGGAAGCTCTCACTTGTAAGTGACAGGGTTTGAGTAGTAAGGCCACTTTGTTAAATTTATCAGACCACTTTCTAAGATTTTATCTTCCGAACAAATCCAATTTGTTTAGCAAGATGGCATTTTTAATCAGTCTAGTATCTCAAGATAAATTTAGCAGCTTATATGGTGTACAGACTACGTCACTACGCCTTACATCAGAAAACATAAACACCACACTACGGTTATAATATTTTTAATATTTAATGAAACTTTATTTCTTGAAAATTAGAGAAATCGACTTAGCTGTCACTTGTATTCTTTCTGTAGAGTACAGGTCCACATTTTTACTTGCAAGCTATTTAGTATATACACATACAAAATTGTGCTTATGTACTTAAATGCTTGCATCACATTATTTTTGTACAGGCAGAGAAGAAGATAGAAAAAGCTGAAAGGGTCCTCGGAAAAGTTGAGACAGCCCTGAAACCAACCGAAGGTATCAAACCGCCTGAAACAATAACAGATGAAGAGAGATTCATGTTTCGGAAACTTGGTCTAAGGATGAAGGCCTTCCTGCTCCTTGGTAATCTCTAATAAAATGTTTGGGGTTATTTTGTTTCCTTTTGATTTTATAATGCTGGAGAAGCCTTTTGGTTCCCACTTTCCCAGTATATTATTCTTTTTTTCTTGCAATTCCTTTCATGTTTTGTTTGCGAAGGAGTAGTGTTCATTTTTTTTATAATCTGATCTACATGAGATGTAGTCTTCACAGTATTCCTTGTTTTCACATTTAAAGTTATGTATGTTCTTAAATTTTTCTTCTCGCCGCTTTCAGGCAGGAGAGGAGTTTTTGATGGCACTATTGAAAACATGCACTTGCACTGGAAGTACAGGGAACTAGTGAAAATACTTGTGAAAGTAAAGTCTTTTGGAGAGGTGAAGAAGATCGCGTTGTCTCTTGAAGCTGAGAGCGGGGGTATTTTAGTTTCTGTGGACAAAGTCTCCAAAGGCTATGCCATCGTGGTGTTTCGTGGGAAGGACTATAAACGCCCTTCTAAGCTAAGACCCAGGAATCTTTTGTCAAAGCGGAAAGCTTTAGCTCGATCCATTGAGATTCAGAGACGTGAGGTACTGTTTTGACTCTTGGGTTGGCTAAGATTGTTTACCAAGTATCTAGCACATATCATGAAATTAGGTACTCCAAACTCCGAAGGAAGGGAAACTGATTCTGTTATAGCATCAGTATGCTGCTAGAGCAACTCTCACCATCCGGAAATCAAAATTTTCAACGTTTTATGAATAATCCATTTGTTCCAGCCACTAATATCATTGTGTTGCTCTTTGCAACAGGCCCTCAGTCGTCATATCGCAAGCTTGAACAGAAGAGTAAAGCAGCTCAAAGCAGAACTGGTAATTGTGTTGCCCAACTAACTTAGCCTACACAGGTGGTGTATTCCCTAGATGCATGCAATGCTGATTTTTCGTTCTCTTCAGCTCCAAATGGAAGGTGTTAAAGGGGTAGGAGATGAGGAGTTGTACGCCAAACTGGATTCTGCTTATTCCAGCGACGAGGAAGATGTGGAGGTAAGCAAACCGCATCCACATCATGCTCTACCGAACTCACAATAGCTTCTGGAAAATCCTGTAATTTTGCTTGGTTTTGCTTTGCAGGACGTGGACGATGAGGCTTACCTTAGGAGTTTCGACAATGTGGTCGCTGGAAATAAAGAGGGTGACTACTTTGAGGAGGACGAAGATGACGACGATGATGAAGAGGATGGTTTTGATTATAAAAACGATGACGATGAAGATGAAGATGGGCTGTCCTCCATTACTTCTGCTGATAATCTACCCAACCACACAGATTTGGATAGTTCACAGAGTGAAAACCATGTGTCACTGTTAGAGAGGGGTGACCTAGATGTAAAAAGTAAAGGGCGTGCCCTTGACTGCATAAACTCGTACAGTGAGCAGCCGACTGAACTGACAAACACATGTAGTTAGATGTCCTACACAGCACGTAAATAGTACTACTACCCATTTAATTTATTTGGTCGGTGCCATCGCTGGCTGCTGCTTTCACTCATCTTTGGAGCCTTTGATCGTTGGAGCTGCTTTCACTGGCTGGCTTTTTGACCGAAAGCTCAGATCTACACGCATATAGACCCACATGAATCTTCACGCGTGAAAATCATGTTATGGACTATATTGTGGTCTAATTTCATTGCTTAGTATCCTCCATCGAAAAATATAAGGCATATTTTGTTTCGTTAGTATTAAGACTTTGATCAATAATTACTCATAGTTTTTGTGACACAAAATTGATAGCATTAGATTCGTATTCAAAAGAACTTATGATTATACTTTCATATCACATAAATAATATATTACTAGTAAGCAATTGTTAGTCAGAGTCTTGTCTTAACAAAATAAAATACGTCTATAATAAAAAAACGGAGAGAGTAACGTGTTTTAATTGATCAAAAGCGCTAAGTAAATGTAAATGGAGCAACTTTCAGACCTCCTTTGATGATCTTTGTTAAAACCAAGCTAATTCTTTTTTAAAAAAACTAAAAGCTCCCGCATTCCAAATAAGCACCTACTCCTATCAGGACTACTAATTTTCTCCCACTGCAAATCCAATGCATTTATTAGGGAGGGAGTACTAATAATTTTCTACTTCCACTGAAAATTCCAAATGCACGCCCCACGTGTCTTTGCGACGAAATTCCAGCTGACGTGGCAAGCTACGATTGGCTCCCCTCCTGCGTGTGTGTGTGTGTCCGCCGCTGTAGCTGATCCACGCCGGATCCGGCCCGGTCCGCGGACGTACGCTGCAACGCAACTGGGCTCGCCTGACGCGGCGAACCTCGCGCCTGAGCCTGACGCCGACCTCGTGCTCGCGCTCCGGGCCCACGTGTCATCGGGAGGGGAGGGCGAGTACGTGCCGTGCAATCGAACCAAATCAGAGCTGAGCGCACTCGATCCGATGATGCTGTTGATCCGTAGTAGGGATACACCACACCCACCTCCGGTGGCTGGCTCCGCGTCCCCAGGCAAATGCTCCCCGGAAAACATGTCACCCCAGCTGACCAAAGGACACGCCGTACGCAGTGGTAGTAGGAATCATAGCCATGAGTACTCCCTCCGTTCTAAATTAGGAGTATAAAGATTTCTACTCCCTTCGTTTTAAAATATAAATATTTCTGTATATTTTCTAAAATATATCTAGATGTCTCTCTGTTTAGATTCATTTTGAAAAATGTGTAGGAATGTTTATATTTTAGAACGGATACAGTAGATTGTTTAGTAAATACTAAGATTAGGCCAAAAGATTCTTTTTTAAGTCACTTGAGTTGCCAATTTTTAAATTGCTTATATTTCCTTTCGAAGCATCTGATTGGTTGTAAAATCATTGAAATAATGAAAATAATAGAAATCAGCGCATGTACACACTATGTATCTGTAGTGTATAAAGTGGTTTTAGATCCATATTATTGTCTTCCAGATTACTCCAACTTTATAAAATAATTCAATCCAGATTGAAGAATATCCAATGTGTCATTAGCATTTCCTCCTCCTGGTGAGCATGTTCTACTACTAACAAATTAGTTCGTTAGCACGTCAAATCAAATCAAATGCTGAAACGCACGGTGCTCCACTCACGTACAGCCCCTGGCTAGTTAATCAAATGCATGTGTGGCCTTTCATGCATGTGACTCTTAGGATGCCAACGAAAACGGAGCAAATTAAACAAACAAACACGTACCTTTTGTAGTTTAGCGAAACATAATCTGAGCTAGTGTCCATATCAGTAAAAAGTACTACCTTTGGCCATTCTCACAAAGTACTTAGTACTAAATCAGTACTTGACAGTTGACACCGGCCAATGAAAGGGACAAACAAATTAAATAAGAAAACCCCTGAATTCCAGTGAAGTGGCTTTCACGTGACCAGCCTAATGAGTGACGGTGAGTTCAGCTTCTTGGTAAGATTGAACTGCACGTGACATGTTTGAGAGTGTGAGCAGCTAGCTGGGTTGAGTGCAGCTGTATGTAAAGTACACTACACGTGTCTGGCTGCATTGCTGCACTACAAAAATCAAAGTTTCAGGAGGATTTTCAGCAGAATGGAATGGAAAAGTAGTAGTAAATTAGTTACAGCCACATTTATTTATATTACTTCTTTGTGGGTGATAGCTTGATAGGTGTTGTTCTTTTGCATAAATTGAGGGTTTTGCCAAGCCATCATGTGGGAGAGAATTGACTTACTATTCACATAGACATCAGACTGAAGGATTAGATCTACTTTCTATTTATCTTTTAAAAGTGTGAATTGTCAATTGAGATAGGTAGTGGATCTACTTTAGTGTAACCATAAAAACATCATGTTAGCTCTGCATTGCTGCAAGACAAAAATCAAGATTTTAGTAGGATTTTCAGCAAAAAGGAATGCAAAAGTAGGAGTAAATTAGTGAGACACATTTATTTAGATTACTTCTTTGTGGGTGATAGCATGATAGATGTGTTCTTTTGCACAAATTTAGGGTTTTGCCTAGCCATCACATGAGAGAGAATTGAGCTAACATCCACATCAACATAAGGATTAGATCAACTTTGTATTTATCTTTAAAAAGTGTGAGTTGTCTATTATTGAGATAGATAGTTGATCTATTTTTGTGCAACCATAAGAAGTCAAGAACTTAGTGTTACTTGTGCTTAATTGATCGATCCTATTTTCATCACTCTATCTAAGGTATTACTAAGGATTTCTCAAACTAGAAATGTGTAACACTTATCCTCTATACCATTAAACTCACACCAGCAACATAACCATAGAGAACGCTCTCTTGTACCACCAATATCACAAAACAAAACAGGCATAATGGCTCCAACATGAAAACCCCATCTCTTTTCACAAAAAAGAGGCCATCATTAACGAGGAAAGCCACTAATTAACCAAACAAGAAAAAGACAAAAAGAAAAAGAAAAGGGCAAAAAAAAAGAAAAAGAGAATTTCCAGAAGCGCGTTCTGACACCCGTCCTCCCCACGAAAGACACACCGATCGAATCCAACTTCCAACCCCATCCCGTGGGCCCCACACCCACTGACACCGGGCCCCGCGCCCCAATCCGGGCCCACCCGTCGGCGAGACGGCAACACCATCTGGTACGTGCCTCCCCCACCTCTGCGGTTTTACTCCCACTCGAGTGCTCGCGGCGGCGGCAGCAGCAGCAGCGGCGCGGCGCCACTCGCAGCAGCCGTAGGCGAGGTCGAATTCGAGGAGGAGGAGAGCGGCGTGGCGGCGCCACGGCGATCCGCCAGGATGAGGGTGGGAGGCGGCGGCAGCGGTGGTGGTGGCGGAGGGAGGGAGACCGCGCTGCTGCTGGTGCTGATCGCGACGGCGTGCGGCTTCGTCGTCGTGCTCCTCAACCTCCCCGACGGCCGCTCCCTCCCCGGAGTACCCGGTGCGCCTCTCGTTGAATCTAGTCGTCTGTCCATTCCTCCTCCTATCACCGCCGACGCTGATTTGCAATTCTTTTAGCGTTTTGGATTTTGGCGTGCTGCTTAGTTTAGCCGCGTGCTTTTTGCTGTTTCTGCGTGCTAATGGCGATGCCTTTGCGGTGGGGTTGGGTGCAGGTGCGGGTTCGGATGGGGAGCGCACGGAAGGGGCCTATGTGTCGGTGAAGGAGGTGGGTGATCCCACCCAGTTCTAATTCGATTCGATTCCACTCTGTTTCATTCCAATTCGTTGTTTTTTCTTTCCATTCAGTTGTTGATTCAGTGTTGGGTTTTTGCAGAGGCGGATGGAGCAGGTCGTCAGGCTGCAGGACGTAGCAGGACAGGAGGTAAATTTGCTTGAATTTAACTGCATGTGTAACATTGTGTGGTTTTCGGCTGATTTCGTCTTTTGGAGTAGTCGTGATGCATGCATGTGGTTGTAGAGTGGAGTAGTGGTTGTCGGTTCGATTTATACTGATGCAGAGTACTGTCAGAGTTTCGATTTGTTGTCTTCAGTGATCTATTCTAATTCTAACCAGAGATAATGCATCTCTGGTGAAGCATAATTTCTGGTGTATGGGGAATGCTTAGTCTTTTGACAGGATAGAGTGAAGTAAATTGAAGTAGGGATGAGGTTTTGGTGCCTTTTATGTGCATTTCTGACACTTGTCCTAGTTAATAATGGAGACAGTCTTGTTTCGCATCCCTGAGCAATATGCTATGTTGCTCAAGCTCAAATAACTGGTCTGGAGGTTAGAATAGATATCCAATCAATGCACCTTAGTGAATTCTAACTTCTGGTGAGTGGGGAATGCCTATTATTCTGTCAGGGACAGAGTGAAGTGAATCGAAGAAGTCATTTTTGTGCTTTTTTGTTTTTCATTTTTGACACTTGTCCTAGTTCACAATGCAAACAATTTTATTTTGATCCCCTATGCGATATGCTATGTTGCTCCAATGATAATGTTTTGTCTTGACTGGTTTGGATATTAGAATAAATATTCAATCAATGCACTTCAGAGAAGTTGATGTCTGTTAGTTTTTCTGCAGTTAGAAGGACAGACTGATGAAATTGCAGAGGCAGATGAAAGAATCTCTAGATCTCCTCCTGGCACTAAACAGAAATTGTGGATGATGCAAGACCAACTAATTATGGCTAAGGCCTACTTGCAGTTTGCTTCCCCGCATGGCAGTGCACATTTGGTTCGGGAGTTGAAGTTGAGGGTAAAGGAGATAGAGAGGGTGATAAGCCACGTTAGCAGCAGTTCCCATGTACCCACGAGGTAAGCTGTAATCCATGATCTGCAAGTGAAGGATTGATTTGTAATAGCAGTTCAGTCTCACAAGAATAAATATGGATAGTTATGCTGTTGTTACCATCGATAGTCAGTTTCTATGATTGAAACCGAAACAATTTTGCAGTGCATTGCAGAAAATTAGGGCAATGGAAATGACCCTGTCTAAAGCTCAAAGGACCTACCCACATTGCTCTCTGATGACAGCAAAGCTACGTGCAATGACACATCAAAGTGAAGAATTGGTCAGAGCGCATCGAAGTGAATTGGCATTCCTTGAGCAGGTTGCAGTGAGGACGTTACCGAAAGGCCATCACTGCCTAGCAATGCGACTTACCTCAGAATACTTTCTGTTAGATCCGAAGGAACGTGACTTTCCTCAAAGATACATGATGCCAATGGGTGGCTTTTATCATTATGCAATATTCTCAGACAATGTGTTAGCGAGTGCTGTGGTTGTCAACTCTACAATTTCTGCATCTAAGGTAAGACCTTAGATTTGTCTAGCACTAATTTTTTCATAATTATGTAGGATTTATAGATATGCCTTGCAATTATTGCTTCTTGTCTTTTTGTGTCCGTCATTTTTGTGCCAGAATAAATTTGGAGTGATTACTGTTACTTCCAACAAGTACTAGTAACATAATTTTTTTTCATGTCCAGTTCTTCTTTTTAAAATTAGTTCCTTGTGAATCTTTTCGTTCTATTACATTAGATACGAGGAAGACTTGTAATGGATATCTTTTCTTCAATGATTTCATTTATTCCTGTGGTATGATGATCGATGAACATGCAGCGCATGTAATTATGTGGTCAACAAGGATTGCACTAGGAATTATCTTGTATAGTGGTTATTGCATTTTATTCATTCCTTAAAATTTGTTTTCGATTTGACTTATTTTTGGCAGGATCCAAAAAGGATAATGTTTCATATTGTAACTGATGCACTGAATTTTCCTGCGATGATGATGTGGTTTCTGACAAACCCACCAAATCCAGCCACAATTCGAATCAAGAGCTTAGATCATTTGAAATGGCTGCCAGCTGATTTCAATTCCAGATTTAGGCAGAAGGGCATCCGAGATCCAAGATACACTTCTGCGCTAAACCACTTGCGCTTTTATTTGCCAGAAGTATTCCCTTCTCTGAACAAACTTCTACTCTTGGACCATGATGTTGTAGTCCAAAGAGACTTGAGTGGATTATGGGAGATGGATTTGATGGGCAAAGTAAATGGTGTTGTTAATACATGCACTTCTGGCGATGGTTATCATCGGTTGGAGAACCTTGTTAATTTCTCTGATCCAAGTATCCTCAACAAATTTGATGCAAAGGCTTGCATATGTGCATTTGGGATGAACATCTTTGACCTTAAGGAATGGCGCAGGCAGGGTGTCACTGCCACTTATAATAAGTGGTTTCAAGCTGTATGTATACATTCCTGTGACATTAATCTGACCCAATGTTTTCATTGATTGCAAATTTTAATGATATTTTTAAGCATGACTTTCACTCCAGTAGTTTAAATTGTCCATTGGCAGTGCTAAACTGTAAGGAAGCTTATATGATGTGGAACACATGGGTACTGGCATCAAGTTGGTTCTCAAAAAGAAATAATTTTCAATTTAACTAAAATGTTGGTTTAGAAGCAAAAGCACACAATTATTTGCAGTTCCAGATGGTCCAAAATCAACTCTACTGTAGAAACTGGTTCTATAGACTATAAGTTCACTTTCTTACAGTGCTAACTATAAGTTCACTTTCTGTGTAGAAGGTCTAGCTTACTGTAACTATATGGAGTCACCAGAAGCTTTTACACAAAGTATTCTATGTGAATATTGTTGTTTCTCAATATCTCAATTGCCAATTTGCAGGGCAAAAGGAAGAGACTATGGAAAGCAGGGAGCTTGCCACTTGGTCAGCTTGTCTTCTACAATCAAACAGTGCCTCTTGATCACCGGTGGCATGTTCTTGGGCTTGGCCATGACAGAAGCATAGGAAGAGAAGAAATTGAGAGGGCCGCGGTGATTCACTACAGCGGAAAACTCAAACCCTGGCTGGAGATCTCCATTCCCAAGTACAGAGACTACTGGAACAATTTCCTTAACTATGACAACCCATACTTGCAGCTATGCAATATTCACAGATAGAGGCAGTAGAAGCTAGAAGATTCACACAATGGCCCATGGATACATGGTTTTTGCTATACGTACGTAGTAAGCTAATCTTATTCATTCTTTTGTAGATTTAGCAATTAGCATCTTGTTCTATACTCAGTCGTACACATTGTTAGCCACTTGTTGAAAAAAATGCGCAAAAGGGAAGAAAAGGCATGGTTAAATAAAACCGGCTATGGTCTCACTAATAATATTGAAGTTTTGGACAAGCAGCTCTCTGACATTTCTAACAGCAAACTATTCGCCTCTTTTGCCTGTTAACCAGATTGAGATGGAACAATTTTCATACCAAAGACTACTCATTTTTCCATGGATATTACATTCACGATCATTTTTACCGGATAAGGTTCTATACCACATCGGGCTATCCGATCAAAGATGGCCGGCACAGTGCCTCATTCTTGCGTGTCACTGGATGAAACAGCCTGGTCTCTGGTCGTCATAACTGACGCATGCATGAACTGTCTGAAGAGAAACTAATTTGAGTTGTTGGTTTTGAGCAGAGCATCCAACTTGACACGAAGAAAGAAATGCTGGGCATGCATATATTGGGGTCGATGCAGGTATGTGTTTAAGATGTGCCAAATTTTACGGTCTTTGCATGGAATTTTTATATGCCAAAACATGTTACGTACGTCTGGCTCCATGTGTTAATTGATGGAACTGGTCTGGGACTCTGGATGGATGGGTAGCTAAGGCGGCTACGAAATTGCCCCCTGATCTGTCTCCATGACTTTCAGATATTCAGATATCTCCTGCTGTTAGGACTGGGTCGTGAATGTCAGGTCATACGACACAGACACCCTCATTTAATTTTCGGGATAGCATTGCTTCCTGACCATATGGTACTCAGCCGTCATTTTCTTTCCTGTTTCGAAAGCTGAAATGATTCATTCTCACTAGGGATGAGACTGAGTGGGTTCCTGTTAGCTCAACTAAATGTACTATTACTAGCTCATTTTTCACAATCATTATTGTTGCTAGTTCATAATGTGACAATAGTATTGTTTTGGTTCAACTAGAGTCGGCCAATTTCTTTCTGTCTGTGAATCTTCCCTCTTACATGGTTCTCACGTACCATATATCGCTATGAGCTCGATGCCATATCTAATTGGATACATGATCGCGAGAATAATCTTGAGTATTAAAGTCACAAGTTTTTAGTTGGGACCTGGTTAAATTTGGTTATTAAGTGTGTGTATTGAGAAACTTTAGAGTCTTAAAAGGTATAGAGAGGTTCAAAATTTTCTAGTACTCTCTACGTTACATATTATAAGATGTTTCGACTATTTTAAAAATCAAAAACTCTTTAAGTCTGATCAAATTTATAGCAAAACGTAGCAATATTTACAATACCAAACTAGTTTCATTAAACGTAAAATTGAATATTTTTTGATAATATATTTGTTTTGTGTTGGATATTGCTATATTTTTCTATAAATTTGATCAAACTTAAGTTTAACTTTAAAAAAAATCAAAATATCTTATAATATGAAACGGAGGAATATAAAATTCGATACCTCATGATACCTAAGGTATTGATAGGTACAAAATTTTATACTAGAAAGTACGATAACTTCTGATACCTCTCCAGGGGCCATAAAGTCACTTGTATATGTTGTTCGTGTGTTGTTTCGATATAACATTAACTAGGAAATTTCACATGCTTCAGGCAGGCAGTTGGCCCTGGCAATGATGGTGCGGAAATTTGAAAATTGAAACAGCAGGGGGATAAAACATTCAAGGATATGAAACAATATAATTTATTGAACTGTAATTTTGTTTATTCTTTTATTCAGCATTAATACAGAGTGCCGGCCTTACAGGCTTCTGTTAAATCTTATTCCATGACACCATATATCTTATTCCAGTACATGATCATGCATCGAGGCATGACCAAATCAGCAATTGACGAACTTGTAATCGACCTGGAGGTGACCCATCTGGTAGCCACGGCCATCGGTGTCGATCTTCTTGAAGATGGTCTCGTAGTCCAGATCCAACCCACCATTGCTGCATTGGTCCACAATCCTCGCAATTATCGTCGCACCCGTTCCCCGGTTCTTCACCTAAATATTATGCACACCGTTGAGTCAAGTTGAATAATTTAGGTTTAGTGCAGGTGAAGTACTAAGTGGATTGCCTACAAGAGTGTTATCTTATTACCTGGATACACTTGCCGCATGAGTCTCGGCCCCTAGGACCAGCGGGCCCACAGAAGGCGGTCCAACCATACTTTTGGCGCCAAGACAACGGCTTGTTAGCATCCCACGTGGCACAATACGCGCTCACTTTGTTTAGATCCCAATTATTCTGCTGTGGGTTATAGTAGTGGTAGGTGGCCCGCACGTTGGATGCCTGCTGTGCAGCAGCCATGGCTGCGGCAGCACAGAGGACCGCCACCACCACGAGAGCTCGAGATCCGGTGATTGCCGCCATTGTCTTCGGGATCTAAATAATTTATTATCGTAAATACAATATTACCTTCATGCTAGACAAAGAATTGAAGAGAAAAATGAGGATCTTGGGTAGGTTTTGCCCATGTACTAGAGCTTACCTTGGGTTCTTTTCTAGCTAGTGTACACCTGATGGAGAATGAGGTAGTGTGTACTATAGCACAATATTTCTCTATTGTGGATGGGAGTATGCACCAAACTTTGAGACCTCTTATATAGTGGTGTGAGAGCCGTGCGTTGTGGAATTTTTGTAATGGAAGATTTGTCTTAATTACATATAGTTACAGGTGAGAAGCATATATACTCTACATGCTCTCCATGTATATTAATTGATTGGAAAGCACTATTACGTACACGTAATGTGGAATTCATTTTTAGGTTAGAGTACGAGCGTCCCAAAAAGAAAATTCGGAGGAGCACATTAGCAATTACAGCCTGTTTCAAAGCCAGAATCTAACAAGTAACATTGTTCCAAATAATCTCCAAAGCAAACCATTACAGGCCTGGAGTACAGCAATTAAATTGAGGTCCTAAATTTTTCCCTTTTTTTGAGGAAATTGAAGTCCTAATTCACTTGTGTTTATAATATTAAACTTGGAGATTCGTTTGTCCGGTTCAACAAAATTCATGTTAAACTAGTCCTTCCTTGAATTCCCCGGCTACTTCTGGAATGAAATCAGCAGCCAGCCAGGCCGATTTTGCCTTTGACGATCGATGAATAATAACAATAAATCTTCAAATTCTCCGTCTTGGTCATCATTTGATTCGTACGTGTAGCAGCCGTTCCAACCTTATCAAAGACTTGTTAGGTTACACTGCTGCTGCTGCTAGTGCTAGCTACGTGGCGGCTCGATCGTGCAATTCAGCCGGCCAGTTGCGTCAAATCGTCAATCATGCAAGGACTAGATCGATGTGGTGCCCTGGAATTCCAACAGCAAAGAGTACATGCTCTTGGAATTTTAACGGAGTATTGGAAGAAATCAGGCCCGATGTGACTGCTAATTCGTGGCTGCGTTCAATATAGCTGTTGGCTTTAGTTAGTTAGTGGGCACGTAAAATGAGACAGTTATTAGCATATGATTAATTAAATTTTAATTATTATGAACTTGAAAAATTGATTTATTTGATTTTTTAAGCAAATTCTATACAGAAAGTTTTTGTACGAAACGCACCGTTTAGCAGTTTAAAAAACGTGCTAACAAAAACCGAGGAAGTATCTAGCCAACCCGTAGAAACAAATGCACCCTTATATGCAGTAGCCCTTGCAATGATCTTTTATCCCTTTTTTAAAAATATGTGGTAGCCACTGAATGTTCTCATGAAAATCCTTTGAAATTCATACTCTCTTCGGCCATAAATCTTTGACGTTTAGGACGAAATTTAGTCAAAATTTTAAAGTTCCCACAATCAGTTTTTCATAGAATAAATTTATAAAATCTAATAAGTATATGATATTATGATGGTACTTTTCACGGTAAATCTACGTACACTATTCATGGCAAATGCTCCTCCAAACAGCTTAGATTCTTACCCAAATTCTAAGAATCTGTAGTTGTAGAATTAAGAAAATGAATGAGAAGCCAAAAGCTAGAAAACCTAGCTTCTCCAAATTCTCATCAGTTGCTTCTTAGAATTTTAAACTCCTCCAAACAGGGACTAGATAAGTAATTTATAAGATAAAATCATTTGAAACTTGCTAACGGAGCCTTCTATGTAGGGGTGAAAACCATACGAAAATTCTCGACCGTACCGAGAATGTTTCCGTAAAAATAATATAAAAATAATATCGTTTCTGACCGTTTCTGTTTCTAGCCATATATGAAATTTAATTTTTGTAATTTCTGTTAGCATCATATTAAAGTTAAATATAAAAATTTCTAACCATATCGAGACCATTTCTATAAAAATAATATAGAAATCGATATCAATTCGGACCGTTTCATATGTATTCTCATGCATATAACATGCACTCCTTATCACTGCCTATATGCAGTAGGGGTGCATGCAGCATGATGCAGTATGAGGAATGCATGCAGCAGGGATGTAGTAGTGGGAGCAGACAGTTTAACAGGATGGAAAACATCGAACGGCCGATGTCAAGCATTATTTGGCATTATTAGTGTGGGCTTTATTGGGTAGCTAAAATTTTGATACGTCCACCCAAAATATACTGTCTATAATCGATTTTCATTACACAAAATACCTAGTTTCATTTGTCACTTATTATTTTACTGATAGGTGGGCCCCCGAGATGCACACGCCAAGTAAATTGTCATGAGAGATGTAAACCTTGACCGCTCGACCATACATCCAAAATTGCAGTAGTGTTTAAAGCCAGTTACGCTATTGCATTCCACACATCTTTTCACCTATGGCCGTGTGTCGGCGCGTCCGATTTAGGCCTTTCTTTTGTCTAGAAAGATTTAAGCACGCCGAACACTTGGACAAAAGATTCAGAAAATGGATGCATTCAAGCTTGCTCGTATGAGTCTAGAATCAGAAGTTTGAGCTCAGCCAAAACAGTCTCTCATAACACCAGAACATTTACACGTCAAAACAGAGCCTATACGAACTTGCACAAAACAAGCTACGCAAGGCACGTCAATGCCTGAGCTTTCACAAGCAGAAACCGAGCCACAAATTAACACTGGCTCTGTTGGCCTGAAACTTCTGAACTACGCCGCAAATATTGCAACCTGAACCTCCTCTAGCCACAGAATCCATCACATTCCACCATTTTATTGATACTTCGAGCGTATGTGTATACAGATCCAGAGCAGCTTAACACCACAATTATTCATCAGCTGCTTTATTTATCAGGCAGAGTTTTTAATAATAAATTAAAATCCGGCCTCTACATCTAACACGGATATACGCAACAACAGTTTATCTTCCTGAGTTACCACTCTGTCCAAACTCCAAAATGTATATGTAGGAAATATCATAGCATGTAAATTAATGGAGAGTAATTAATTAGGTAAGGTAGCTAGTTGTCGCCGCAGTCGACGAACTTGTAGTTGACGATGAGGTGGCCCTTCTGGTAGCCCTGGCCGTCGGTGTCGATCTTGGTGAAGACGGTGTCCCAGTCCAGGTCCAGCCCGCCGTTGGCGCACTTGTCCACGATCCTCGCCGTGATCTGCGCCCCCGTCGCCGTGTTCGTGATCTGCAGCAACAACAACAACACGCACATGATCAATGGTTATTGCCTATGTACAAAAGATATGCTTAGATAAGACCTAAGTTGATTAGTTTGTTGTAAAAGTAGTTCCCCATGGCTGCACTTTCATACGTCTTTCTTAAATTTCTCTCAAAAAAGATCCATTGTTAAATTAAGACAATGAAAAGGGAAGAAAAATTATCTCTGCAAGATGCAAGGGGCATTCAGCTGAAATTATTTGTTAGTTAACTTTGTTATTCGTTATGCTTCTTGATCAATAAACCAATTAACAAAAATAAGTTAAAATAGTCAGACGAAGTAATTCTTACCTGAAGACACCTGCCACAGGCATCCTGACCGATAGAACCAACAGGCCCACAGAAAGCAGTCCAGCCATACTTTTGGCGCCATGATAATGGCTTGTTAGCATCCCATGTGGCACAGTACGCACTAACAGCTGGAGCTCCTAAATCCCAATTGTTTTGCGCGGGACGGTAGTAGTGGTACGTGGCGCGTACGTTGGATGCCTCCTGTGCGGTGACCATGCCGGCCACTACACATAGCACCACTGCCACCATCATCATCCTTCTCGCCATCGCCATGGCCGTTGCTTCACTAAGGTTGGTTACTACGATTTACAGATGTGTGTTTGCTAGCCTAGCCAGCTGCTAGTAAAATGGAGGTGGCTTTGATATCACAAGCTTAAGTAGACACATAAGAGGTGACGCGTCAAAGTCATGGGTGACTTTCACTTGCTTCTGAAAATGACAACTTTGATGAAATTTCTACGCATGCATGGAAATCTTACATACCTCTTACAGAGTCCCTAATAACTGCATACCATTTTGGTCGCAGATTTTGGGCGAAAATCTTAGATATCTCTTGTCGGATAAGTTAGGGCAAGTCGACAAAATCTGTTGCTTTCGATCAAAGTTTCGAGTAGTTTCGTCAGAGCTTGCAGCATATATCTGTAATCTGTTTACCTGTATGGATCGAGTGAGGTTCGTTATGCATGCAAGGAAGCTAGCTAGCCAGCTAGGTGAAGTAACTGCAGGTCAAGTCGTCTTTGACTAAAATATCACGATCGAACGAACAGGCATACGTCTTCATCGATGCCTCGTAAGTCGTAATTTCCGAGGGAGATTTCCAGAATGGTTGACGGCTGGTCGGCGGCAATGCTTGGCTTTCGAGTTGGGAGGGTAGCATGCAGATCTTGACTGGCTCCGTTGGAGGAGGAGAAAACAAATCCTTCCTCTGCCTTTTAATAAATAATGCTATTAATTTTTAATATAATATTTAATTATTTATTTTATTTAAAAAATTTAAGTAAGTATAATTTATTTTATTATAACCTAGTTTATTATTAAAAAACTTTAAAGCATGACTTATATTTTTTTTATGTTTACACTAATTTTTTAAATAAAACGAATGATCAAGTGTCGTAAAAAAATCAACAACATCATTTATTAAAAACAGAAAACAGAACAAAGAGGGAGATGGTCTAGAATGTTGATTAGTACGTGATTAGTGAGTCAATTAAAGTATTATTAGTGATATTAGCATGTTTTAATGTTAATGTCAAGATTAGTATTGATATGTATTAATGTGTATTGATCATTGTATGACTAACCATTATTACGTTAAATTAAGATATCATAATTAGTTAATAATTTTCATCGTACCAACCAAACCAAAATCGGACCATTACATCCATACAATCAAACAGATAATTTGAATGGCTCTATCATTAAAATTATAGATGGTGATATCTAATCTAACCTTCTCCTCAAACCAAACTGTGAATTTTATTGGCCAGCTAAAATTCTAAAATGTGGATGAGCAAGAATTGTGGCACATACAAATACAGAATTGAGAACCAGCCATCCTTCCACGCCTAACCAATTTTTATTTAGTGTAGAACATTAGAGTCTTATTTGCTCAAACTTAATCTTTATTTACGCAACCTATTTGTAAAAGAAGAGTACAAATTATTGTAGATCTATGTAGTAGCCACATGCTACTACATAGGGTCCCCATTCCACGCTGGGGATTGTAAGTTTGTAACTCGTCAACGTTGACCGCTAGACCATACGTATCCAAAGTTGTACCTCTGTTTCAAGCTAGTTACACGCCATTGCATTCCTCAATTTGCCTTCCATGCATCTTGTCACCCCATGTGTCAGAAGAGTCAGATAATTGATGGATCCAAGGTAGCTCGTAGAGTTTAGAATCAGAAGTTGGATCTCAGCCAAAAACCAGTTATAACATCACATATTCACACATCAAAACAGATAGGAGGAGTATTATAAATTTTCACAAACAAGCTAGTACCCTGTTTAAAGGAGCTTGAGATTATAAGAGCAATTTTTGAGAAGTTAGTTAGTGAGAATCTAAAAAAGATAGATTTTACAGCTTCTGATTTCTAATTTATTTTTTGGATACTACAGCTATATATTCTTAGAGTCTAAATAAGAATTAAGACTGTTTGAGAGAGCTAAAGATTATAAAAAAAGTTGTAGCAGCCAGAAGTTTTTCAAATAGGACCTAGGTAAGGGTGCGTTTGAGACTACCGGTTAGAGGAAAAAACTCATTGTTTTTCGTAAGCACGCTAGTGTGTTTTTTTAAAAAATTTTCTATATAAAGGTTGTTTTAAAAAATATATTAATCTATTTTTCAAGTTTAAAATAATTAATACTCAATTAGTCATATGTATTACCTCGTTTTATATGATTTTTTTTCTCTTTTCTTTTTCTCAGCTTTAAACTATCCGTAAATCGCGCTGGAGCTTTCACAAGCAGAAACAGAGCCACAAATTTAACACTGGCTCTGTTGGCCTGAAACTTCTGAACTGCTCTGGGAATGTTACAACCTGACATCTCTTTCAGGCTTTTAGCCACAGAATCCATCATATTCCACAGAATTATTAATTCTTCCGTTTTGTATGGGTAACATAACGAAATTATTCACTAGCCACCTTATTCTTCCGTTTTGTATATGTAGGAATGTTTACATAATGTAACTATAAGAAGTGATTAGTTAGCTAGTTGTCGCCGCAGTCGACGAACTGATAGTTGACGATGAGGTGGCCCTTCTGGTAGCCCTGGCCGTCGGTGTCGATCTTGGTGAAGACGGTGTCCCAGTCCATGTCCAGCCCGCCGTTGCCGCACTTGTCCACGATCCTCGCCGTGATCTGCGCCCCCGTCGCCGTGTTCGTGATCTGCAACACATGCACATGTTCAATGGTTACATATGTCACAGAGCATGCGTACTTTCTTCGGTCTGGAACAAACTTGTTAGCTCTTTCTTGTTATAGATATTTAACATTTAGAATAGTTTTGATTACTTTTGAATCTTTAACCACTAATAATTTATCAAATACTTAGTTTAAAAAATGGTAAACATAGATTAGTCTTAAAAAATACTGTCATAATATCATGAATTTATTCTAATATAATATCGACGGTTAAAGCTTTAAAAGGTTAACCGAATTATATCCTCAACATTAAGTATTTATAATCGGGGAGTATTGTTGTTCAATTACTCTCTCGAATCACAAATAATGACATCACATGGCATGACATATTGCTCCTTTTAGAGTAGGTAAAAGTGAGATATGTCATAAAAATGGTTTCGGCCTTTGATGTAGCTGAATTTTCGTAAGTCATTCTTCTTAAATTAAATAAAAAGAAAAAAAATTGACTCTCTGTTGGAAGGGGCAATCCATCTGAAATTCTTTGTCTTCTTAAGTACCTTCTTGATCAACAAATCGTATATAATTCAGTTAAAAATCAGATCACGCAATTCTTACCAGGAGGCACTTCCCACAAGCATCCTGGCCGGTGGGACCAACAGGCCCACAGAAAGCGGTCCAGCCATATTTCTGACGCCACTCTATCGGCTTATCGGTATCCCACGTAGAACAATACGCGCTGACGGCAGGGGCCGCTAAGTCCCAATTATTCTCCATGGGACGATAGTAGTGGTACGTGGCGCGCACGTTAGATGCCTTCTGTGCAGTGGCCATGGCAGCTGCCACACATAGCACCGCTGCCACCAGCGCCACCCTTTTCGCTACCGCCGCTATAGTCATGGCCGTCGTCTCAGCTAAGGTGGTTACTATAATTTACAAATGTGTGCTCGATATCTTCTAGTGAAATGGAGGTGGCTTTGATTTCATAAGCTTAAATAGACACACAAGAGATGACAAGTCTATGTCAAGGCTGACTAGCTCTTTCAATTGCTTCTCAAAATCAATTACCATGAAATTTCCACACATGCATAAACAATTGTGTGTGATAGTGAACAAACTACGTGCATTAGTCACTGATTGCATACTAATTTGGCCACACATTTTGAGCAAACAAAGATATAGTGTTTCTCTTGTAGAGTCAGAGAAGTTAGGCTAAGTCGACAAAATCTGTTTCCTTCAATCAAGGTTTTTGACTAGTTTCGTTAGAACATACAGCATATCTGTTATATGTATGAGATGGATATTGGGGATGTATAAGGGTCTGTTTGATTAGGTGGATGTGGTTGGATGGGAGATGGCCGCCAGGATTTTTGTAGTGTTTGGTTCGCGGACGAGGGATGGATGGGGCGGTCACCCTGGGAATATTCTCCAAAGATGTTGAGTGGATCTAGCCAAATTGGCTCGATGAGCTCATCCACATTCGTTAATATTGATTAATATTCTTTTTAATTAGTGATTACCATTTTAAGATTAGTGCTAATTAATGATAATTAATATATTTTGCTGTTAATTAGTATTGGTTATGATAAGATTAGTGATAATTAATATATTTTGTTATTAATTAATAATTTACTAATCTCATTTCATCCACCCTCATACATCCAACCAAACAAAAAATTGGCTCATCCCATCCACCCAACCAAACAACTAGCATGGACCATCTTATCCAATAAAATATAGATATACATATCTTATCCAACCTTAGCCCTTGGACCAAACACAACTTGAATTAGCTTCATTATGCATGCAAGGAAGCTACTAGCTAGCTAGCCAGCCAGCTAGGTGTGTTAGATCCTAATACCAGGATCTAGGGGTGAAAACGGGCTGAGTATTTCCCATCCGCCCACCTGCCCATATTTAAACGGGACAAATTCGGGTCATATATTCAAGTATCCGGGTGATTATTCGGATATCGAATCCAAAAACAGGTATTTTTATACGGATATGGGTTCGGGTTTGGGAAGACAGTATCTGACGGATACGGATTATCCGGGTATAAAAACGGATATTACCCGGTAAGAAATTCGGATATTACCTGATAAGAAAACCTAATCCAAATTGATTAGCTCACTGCATCTGTTCCTCAGATCAGATCTCACGCAGTCACATGGCTCACGCCTCATGCAGCCGCTGCCGCTGCACGGCCCGTCTGCTCCGCCGGCCAACCCCTGCGACCCCGTCCTCCTCGCGCTCGTCTTCGGCAGTCGGCCCCTCCTCCGCCACGGCTCACGCCTCACGGAGCCGCCGCCGCTGCACCGCCCGTCTACTCCGCTGGCTGACCCCCGCGACCCCACCCTTCTCGTGCTCGTCTCCGGCGGTCGGCGCCTCCTCCGCCACAGCTCACGCCTCACGCAGCCACCGCCGCTGCACCACATGTCTCGTCTGCTCCGCTGGCCGACCCTCGCGACCCCGCCCTCCGCTATGTTTTTTTTGTTGGTTTGATTTTAATGGCAGAGAACAGGGGCATTGAAAATTCTCAATTGTTATGTTCCAAAAGGATTAGTTAGTTGGGGTTTGTTTCAGTGGTCAAAATTATCTAGTGCAGTACAGTGCAATGTAGCTGGTGAATGCTGGTTGTTTTCCTCTGATTCTCACAATTTGTTTGGAGCAATTCTCTTTTTGATGGTCTGATGTTAGTGCTACAAGCATAAGTTGTAGATGGTTTCGGTTTTCAGCTATAAAGAGAAACAAGACAGCTGTCTCTATCCGTTTGTGATAAATGTATCTTTTATTCTTTTGTCTTGACTGTATGTTTGTATTTCTAATTTGAATATGGTTATGTCATTTTACAAGTAATATGCCGTTATGCCTTAAGCCTCTAATATACTTGTATTATGGATATATAGAATAGTTGTGTTGCTATTATCTATGTGGTATTAAATGGTTATTGCATTGATTTGATATCCAAATAAATATTTGTATCTAATATTGTTCGTATCCGTCTCGGTACGTATTTGTTCCATATTTATATCCAACATTATTATTTTTTATCCGTATTCGACAATATCCGTATCCGACCCAATTCCGAATAGAAAATGTGGGTTAGGATATGAAAAGGGTGAGATGTGACTGTATCCGACCCGTTTTCACTCCTACCAGGATCTAATAGCTTACCCAAACATGATCACCATACATAATTTTAATGCGAAATTTGGTGGTATTGACCGGGCTGAAATTGAAAACATGAGATGCTGATGTGCAGTTCCGCGATGTAGTTGATTTAATTTGCATGCATCGATTGAGAAGTGCTCGAGGGATGAAGAGCAGTACATCGGTAATTTGTTTGATTAAAGAGTTATTTTACGGTTATTGAAGGGATAGGAGAGGCATCGTAATTTTTAATGTAAATTTTGATATTTTCTGGTATCTCTTAAGTATTATAAATTTTTTTTAATAAAACAATGTTATTGTACTATTATGCAAGCAAGCATTGGAAATTATCCTACAACTACAGTGCCCTTGGGGGCCTGATCTGGCGGCGGTGTCAGCGGGGAGCTCGACCGCAGCTTCAGGCTATGGTAGAGCTGGAGTAGTGTTTCTTTTCCTTCTCTCTCTCATCTCATGTATGGGAGAGTTTTTTTTAGAGGAGTCTAGGAAAGCTGAGGCATCTTCGTTTCTAGCTTATGGCTACTAACTATTATGAACACCTTTTAAATTGCTAAACATTGTGATTTTTATAAAATCTTTCTATATATAAAAGTTTCTTTTAAAAATCAAATAAATCATTTTTAAAGTTTATAATTATCTTGCTTTACCGTCGTTATTTGAATTTTTTTTCATCTACTCCATATCCGCCGGCTCAGCTTTGTTCTCTCTATTTTGTATTTTTCTGGATCCAGCAACTATTATTTATCAGATGACGTGGCTCATCCTAGTGCCATCCTTATATATATATATATATATATATATATATATATATATATATATATATATATATATATATATATATATATATATATATATATATATATATATATATATATATATATATATATATAAAAAAGCTAAAATACCCGTGCGTTGCAACGGGAATAAATTTATAGTTACAAACAACCTTCCAATTCTCTAATAAATTCAGAAATTAATATATATATATATATATATATATATATATATATATATATATATATATATATATATATATATATATATATATATATATATATATATATATATATATAAAAGCTAAAATACCCGTGCGTTGCAACGGGAATAAATTTATAGTTACAAACAACCTTCCAATTCTCTAATAAATTCAGAAATTAATTTGTCCTCGTTAAAAGCAGGTCCATCACTTTGCACACATACAAAAGAAGCAACATCCAAGCATTATGGCCCCCTTTTTTTTTTCAGCTTTTAGATTTTAGATTCTTATTTGCACGCTTTTTAAGTTTCTAAACAGTGAATTTTATACAAAAATCTTCTATATAAAAGTTCCTCACCTCATCTTTTAAAAATAGATTTTTAACTTTGTAGTAGTTAATTCAGTCTTTTATACCCTCAAATAGCTATGACAAAATAAGATAATATAGACAATCTGAAAATATAAGCACTTAAGAACACAATCTATGGCAAATCCAATCAGATGAAACAGAATAGAGATGAAAAAAAATACACTGGTGCCATAAAGCTTACACTTTGAGGCACAACACTGGCTAGTCGTCCAGTTCTTGGGTGAGCTTGGTGCAGATAAGCTGATCGATTGATGAGGAAACCGGTAGGAATTTGATGGCAGGCGGCGGAAGAAGTTGAATCCGGTGGATAGAATGTAGCCATGGAACCTAGGTGCCAGAGGTAGTAGAACCCCATACCGAGCAACGGTGAAGCAGTAAGCTTCGAGGGGTTTGGGGGAGAAACGACGGAGTGGAGGGGAACACGAAACCCATGATGAACGAAAAATTACGGATGATGGGATCGTTTAAAGAAGAGAGATAATGCGACGGTGCATATGAACGAAATGCATGAGATAGTGGCTAGGTGAGGTGACGGTGCAGAGGAGAGAGGGGATTGTTTTGACCTTAGAGGGAGGCTGCAGCCAGGGGCGGATCCAAGGGGTAGGCTTCATCAGGCTCTAGCCTACCCTCCAATTTTTGCAAAAAATTTTGAATTATGTATGTACCTGGATTCACCATGGATGGAGGAGCAAGAAACAAGCCATCGGGAGCCAGGAAGAAGAAGAACAGGGGCACAGGCTGGGTAGCGATTCGTGATTGGGCCGGATTAAGTAATTGTCCCATTTGAAAAACCGTCACTCAGGTTGACTTAGGATTGGAGACTCTCTTCGGTGCGTTTGCAGGCGGCGGCGGCAAGCAGCACGGGCAGCAAGCAGCAGAGCGGCGGCAGCGGCAAGCAGCAGAGCGCGGCGCGGACCGGTGGCGGCAAGCAGCAGGCGTGGCACGGCCAGGCGCGGCGCGGCTGGCGGCGGCAGCCACAGGCAAGCACGTCAGTATTTATACAGCACCCACTCTTTCCTCTTCTTGTTTCTCTGCATTATCCACCAATGGAAAATTCAATACTTAATTCTAGTCTTATAGTTTCTACTCTCTAATATATTTGTCTACTGAGGGGATTTATAATTTATAAAATTTATTGGTAGATCTGCAAATTGCAATGGAGAAGAAAACAACATTGCTTAATTACTTTATTAGCAATTCAAGTGACACCCCCAAACTGATGAGAGCACAAATAGATCAAAGAGGCATCGAGTAGAATTTGATCCTAATGAAATTATTGCCGATCCAGCAAAATGAATACAAATAGATGATTATACTCCTGAAATTAGAGATCAAGTGAGGAGGGCATATTTGTTGAATGGTCCTAACAGAGCACATGGGCATAATTTTCCAAAGACATTAGATGGTAAGATTTGGAGATCCTTTCAACGGAATTGGTTTGATAAATTTGATTGGTTGGAATATAGTGTGGAAAAGGATGCTGCATTTTGTTTCTATTGTTTTCTTTTCAAGAAATCAGCACAAGCCAACACATTTGGAAATGATGTTTTTTCCAAAGAAGGATTCAGTCGTTGGAAAACAGTTTTGGATAGTTTTAATAAACATGTTGGTGGTCCAAATAGTTTTCACAACATTGCAAGAGGTGAATGTGTTGACTTCAACAACCAACGAGCAAGTGTTTCTAAAAAAATTGTTACTTTCTCTAAGGAGTATGAAATTTCATACAAAATACGCTTGACTGTTTCTTTAGATTATGCAAGATATCTCATATCATAAGAGGAAGCCTTTCGTGGACACGATGAATCATCTCATATCTCAAGAGTATCGATAACGATACCATCATGAAACATTTCCAAGCCTTGAAAACCCGTAAAGTATCCTTGCCTCGTGAACGAATTGCTTCGATTTAGTAGTATGTTATTTCTTTTCGTTAATACTTGTTTACTCCTACCATTTATTTGTTACTAATTTTACTAATTTATATGTACAGGTGGATGCTCAGTGCTCATTTCACTCTTTGCTTCGTATATACCAGATAAGGTACTTCTCTCTTGTGTATATTTTTCTAATTGATGATATATGTATTGATTTTGGTTTAGATTTAGACGTAGACTTCGAGCCCATCCTCTATTTTTATCCTGGATTCGTCACTGGCTGCAGCACATCAAATCCTAGTTGTAGAGAGCTGTAGGGGAGAAGAGGCATGCAATGGGAGGGGGCAGCTAATTGAGAGACAGGGGTGGATTGTGATCCTGATCTAGAAATTAAATTAGCAGTGCCTGTGCGTAGGAGAAGGCGATATAACTTGAGTGTTGAATGCACCTCTCTGTATTTACTCGTTGTATTGGGATTCAAGTATGTAGTTCCTGAATTTGATCTAGAAGAACGGTGCACATTATTTTGCTTGGTGCTACTCTAGTAACTTCTCATCGTGCCGAAGATCGGTGCCTCTTCACGGTTATGGCTGTGGGAGACATATGTGGAGATGATGTAGCTGACGATTGCTTAAGGTCATCAACCATCAAAGCATCCGACAGGCATTTCGTCTCGATACTATATATGTTGATTCTCTGAGGCATTCCAACGAACACCTGAAGTGCAATTCTCTCCCTAGCAGCCAGCATTCCAGCACGTATGCAGACATGCACAAACACGCAAAGATGATACAGTGGAAGTTACACGCACATCAGCTCCTTTCTGGGGCTTGCGCCAATGATCACCTTATCTGCAACCTCCGCCGGCCAGGGTGGGTGCGGCTGCCACGACGCCGGCAACAATGCCATAATCTGAAATGATCTGGAAAAGTTATGCAACGGAAAGGGTGCAAAGCTGCAGAGTCTGATTGGACGGAAAGTGTTTCTCTTGCGTCATGCAAACATGGAAGAAGAGCGAAGGTGGAAAAATCCAGTGACGGACAAAACACAGATGTGACAAACGGAGTGTCACACTCGGGAAGGAAATAGAATCATGCACGGGCGGGAACGCGATCGACAGACCCCGACGCGCGAATATATTAAGACTGGACCAACTCTATTCTTCTCAAGAGCGTCCTATCCTTCTCGGAGATTTCTTAGGAAAAAAAAAAGGTTCAGTTTGCTAGATTTCTAAGGATCCGTTCGAATATGTTGGTTAGGATGAAAACTCCTGTAGTTTTCTATGAGCACTTTTTCCGGACTACTAAATGATATGTTTTTTTTAAATTTTCTATATAGAATTTACTTTAAAAATCATATAAAACTATTTTTTAAGTTTGTAATAGCTAATACTCAATTAATCATACGCTAATGACTTATCTCGTTTTATGTGATCTTTTTCTTATTCTTCTTCACTCACTCTTAGAACTAAGCCTAAGACAGAGAAAAAAGGGACTGGGAAACTCAATTTGCACGAGGAAGTTATATAAATCTATAGAAGAATGCAAAGGAATTCACATAAAGTAGTAGTGCTAAAGTCGTTGCCAAAGTTTCAGGGATGCTTACCTCCCAATCGGTCTCTTCTTAATTAGCCTTCTGTCAGGATGGATGCCAATGCTCAAGCAGATTAACCCGGTGTTTAGGTGAAACAATACCCATGGACAATGGCTGCTCTTATATAGTGAAGAGACGATTATACTCTTGTGATCAATTTTCTCAGTGTCAACGGCGAGCATAGCTAGCTCCCAATTTGAGCTTTATTAACCAATCAGAACAACTGTTCTAGCACAAGTGGTGAATGCATAGCAGAGCCGGATAAGGACATCGATCAAGTTGCAAAATAATTAAGTTGACATTGCATTAGTCCTGGAACAGGAATATAGCCACAAAGAAAATTTTTCTTATGCTAGGAATCCTCCAAAATTCCTATGAAACATGTCATTCTATAGGAATTTCAAAGGAATTCTAGAGACCCAATCCTTTGATCCAAATGGCCTCATAGGAATTTTTTCTATAGAATTCAAATTATCTAATATTCCTCCATTTTTTCCTTTGTTCCAAAGATTAATAAATAATGTGATATATAGATATTAGATAGATAAAACAAGATTGGTCGATACAGAATTGGCCCATGTATTTTCCGTAAATAATTCAGCCCACGAAAAATAATTCGGCTACTTATTTTCGTGACAGAATTAGCCCATACATAATTGGCCCATGCCTTTTACACGAAAGAATCCAGCCCATGAATAAATTAGGGCTACCTCATCTCTGCGAAACAACTAAGCCCATGAATAAATTTGGCCCACACATCTCCGTGGAAGAATTGAGCCCATCAATAAATTAAGCCCAACCATATTATCCAGCGAACGAATTCAGCCCTTGAATAAATCCAGCCACCTTATTTCCGTGGAGGATTCAAGCCATAAACAAATTTAGCCCACCTAATTTCGACGAACAAATTCAGCCCATAAGTAAGTTTAGCCCATTTCGTTTATGTGAAAAAATCCAGACCATATATAAATTCAGCCGACACCATTTCTTTGAACGAATTAAGTCCATAAATGAATTCGGCCCATCTTTGTTTCGTGAAAGAATTCCTCCTATAAATCATTTTGGCCCACCTCATTTCTTGGCATGAATTCGGCCCATAATTGAAATTGGCCCATCCTTTTTGTTAATGAATTCTGGCCTATAAATTGATTTGGCCCACCTCCTTTTGTGGAGGAATTAGAATTTTTTATTTTTATATTTTTTTAATAAAATATTTACAAAAGTACATTTTCGTTTTAAAAATTTACAAAAATATACTCTTAACGCCCTCTAGGAGGGGCGTGCGATTTGATGACGTGGCTGATGGTCGTAGGCCGGGCGGCCGATGGCCGTCAGCACTTTTGCATGCGGGCCCAAAAACCGCCCTCTACGAGTCCTAGAGGGCAGTTTTTGGGCGGCTAGGGGGCCGCTTGCAAAATGGCCCATTTTATTAAAAAAAATCGCCCTTCCAGAGGGCGATTTTGTATTGGCTCGATATAAAACCCCCTCCCAGTCTCTAAAAAATTCATAAAATTCACAAAAATAACAGAAAAAAAGGAGAGAGAGCTGAGAGCGAAGGCAAACGAAAGTGGCAAAGCCCTACCAGTTTACGGATTCGTCTACAGGTAATATTTTATTACTCTTTGCAATTTTCATTTCTATTCATCAAATGATGTAGTATGTGTAGTATTGTACTACTTATTTCATAGGTAATTAAATGTTAGGTTTGGTCCACAAGGTGTAGATCTATTGAAGTTGAGCATAACAGCTAAAGACATTAATAGGGCACATGAGACAAGTTATGTTTTTTTACTAGATGAGTAGCATTAATTCAAGAAACGCTAGGGAGATGGAAATGAGGACGATGACATTTTATTTTTTTAGTCATGTATAGTATAACCTAGGTATGTAGTTGTATAAGGTATTTTTGGCCTAGTAAGTTATAACTTGCGTTTATTTGGTTATAATATAGGTTGCTATGGATGCATTCAGTATGTCCAGTCATCTACGACCTCCGATTCCGATTGGCGTGCCTCCGTCGATGTGTTGGTGCGGAGATGATTGCAAATTTGCAATAAGTGAGCAGGATAATACACACCGGTAAAGGTATTGGATGTGTGCTAATTACTCCTACTCCTCAGAGAAGCCGAAGGCACAAGGGAAGTCGAAGAAGCCAGTGGAGGTAATACGAATTATCTTGTAGTACGAAATATCTGAACCTTTGAACTAACAAATTTGCATATGCCAAGGCACCAAAGCCTCCTCCGGCTCTGTACGACTTCGTGCAGTGGATAGATACGGAGATCCGTCCACAGGACGCACAATATCTTCGCATGTCGCAGGAATGGCACAGGGACCACCTCGAACGTCTTTGGACGGCGGAAGAAGAGTGGGAGGCTGAGCAGAAGAGGAAGGAGGAGAAGGAGCGGCAGGAGAAGAAAGCTCGTGAGGCAGAGAGAGAGAGGAAGCGGGAGAGGGCACTATATGCAAAGGAAGCTGGGTCGGAGACAGCGAGGAAGGGAAAGTACCCACGCTACATACAATAGTTGTATATCTAGTCAGATATCTGTTTGAAATACCCTAAGGCATGTAATAATGATAACTGGAAACGCTTCATGTGACGTTTGTACTCGTTGGATGGATAATTTCATTACGTTCATAAGCAATTAACGTGTGCTCGGTTGTCACCGCTCGGAATCTACTTTCACCGTGAAGTTGAAACTCGAAAATTCATGTTTTTGATCAGTTTCGTCGCAAACGTAGATCGTGAAGAGTATATCGTTTGATCGACAAGCGTAAACGAAGTAAAGTGGTTGAAGCATCTAGGCCTCATTGTTGATTTTGGTAATTGATGATAAGCGCTAATTGTGGACTAACCATTGTGTTTGAGTATATGCAAAAAGAAGTTAAGTCCACATACTAAGGAGGATAACCACCAATTAAATTGGATGGCTCAAAGCTATGGAGCGAGAATGAACAAATTAGCGGTTTGCTCAAATGATCGAGGTGAAGGACGATGTAGAGTAAGCTATTTTTTTGTTCTTTTAGCATTGCCGTACTATCAAGAGAGATAGTAATCTTGGCGAAGAAGTGATCAAGTTGCCGCACTAGGTCATATATGCTTGGTCCATCTATTTTCCTTGATCTTTGTTGCTCAGCGGTGTGACCGGGCTGTCCTAGCTAGTCAGGGCGGCCTCATCCAGTACCTCCTGGGGAGTTCTGATGCGGGTGTCGGTCGGACCGCCTCCCCCACCTTGGTTTGTACCCCAGGTTGTGTATTTGAATTTCTCTTCAATATGTTTAACAATTGATCTTGTTTTGTACCCTAAGTTGTTCACAATGTGGGAGTACATCTCTGTTGCAACAAATACAGATGTCATATTTCTATGATATTTTTCAACACCGGGTAAGTAACATGAATGCTCCGTCACGATTGAAACTTGCCAATAATCCTTCAATTTGCTCTTGAATGCGTACACCCGCCATGGACACCCATCCTTCATGCACTTTACTTCATACACTGATTTGCTTGACTTCACGACCGAGAACTCTCTCTAAAATGACACCGTCCATTGTTTTACTGCATCCTTCAAATCCTCAACATATGCATACTTAGTCCCCTGGATGACCTCATTCTCCTTATACTCCCATGGCACATGATGCCGCTCGGAGATAACAAGGCCGGAAAAGTCCTTGTTGCTCCATTCTGCAAGCATCACGTTGTCCTCATCAGACGAATCATCATATTCTGCATGCTCGTTTCACCATCTTCCCTATCCATTTTTTCGACGATGATGTCGATTAGTTCTCCCTCATCTGCCACACCTGTTGGCTGCCTATCTTATTCATTCCCTCCTTCATTTTCTTCCATTGTTTCGGCATCACCTCCTGCCGTACTTGGACCCTCATCATCTTGTACGGGCATTGCAGCAGCGGTGTTATCCTTCTCATACACCGACACAAGTATGCCCAGTGGCCAACTACGTTGGAATGTATTCTTCACGTACCATCTCCAAGTGGCAGTGCAATCCACCGGCATCAGTTCCCAAAAAAAACCTTCAACTGCACGACTGACTACAACATACAAGTTTATTGCGTTGATCTAGGGGTCCAGTCGAAAGCCTCGCATCAGCCAGTTATACACTGACCCGAAACTTCTCTCAGCTGGTCTATCAATACCCTTAGCCGTTGAACTAAACTCCGACAGATCTACACCTTGTGGACCATACCTAATATTCTCTTGCCGTGAAATAACTGAAATATCATCTTATTTGACATATCTGCTGATGAAAAAATACAGTTAAACTAGATACCAACATTCTCTTCACATCTAATACCGTGTAATCGAGATTTTATAACTACCATCTCTACACAAATTATATCACCTAACAGATTGACTAAAACCTACAGATCTACGAGTAACAACTTATTTTTATATAGTACTATACACGTAACCAATACAATACTACATCAATTCTTGCATAGAAATAGAAATTGGAAAGGGACAATAGATTTTACTTGTAGACGAATCAGCAAACCGGCAGAGCTTCGCTGCTTTCGTTTAGCATTGCTCTCAGCTCTCTCTTCTTTTTTTCTGTGATTTCTGTGAATTTTATGATATTTTTTGAGTTTGGGAGGGGTTTTTATACTGGGCTGGCTAAAAATCGCCCTCTCCGAAGGCGGTAAGGGGGCCACCAAAAAACCGCCCTCTAGAAGGGCGGCAAGGAGGCCTCTTGTAAAATGGCCGGCCACGCGGCCGGCGTTTTTCTAGCGGCCCCCTTGCCACCCTCCTAGAGGACGGTTTTTCGACGACCAGGGGGTCGCCTGTAAATTGGCCAGCCCCGTGGCCGGTGTTTTGCCGGCGGCCCCCTTGTCGCCTTCTGGGAGGACGGTTTTTGGGTGACCGGGGGCCGTCTGCAAAAGTGTTGACGGTCGTCGGCCGTTCGGCCTATGGCCGTCAGCCACGTCATCAAATTGCTCTCTGGGAGGGTGATTTTTAAAAAACGCCCTTCTAAAGGGTGTTAGGGGTATATTTTTGTAAATTTTTAAGACGAAAATGTACTTTTTAAATATTTTATTAAAAAAATAAAAAAAATCGAGGAATTATGCCCATAGTAAAAATTGGCGCACTTCTGGAGAAATTTAGCCCGTAAATTAATTTGGCCCCCCTTTTTAGGGTGAACGAATTCAGCCCAAGATTAATTTGGCCCGCCTCTTTTTGTGAATGAATTCTTCCTATAAACAAATTTGGCCTGCCTATTTTTACTGAATGAATTAGGCTGGTAAGCAAATTTGGCCCAATTCATTTTGGTGAATGAAAATCGATCGAACATGTAATTTGTTTTTGGAGGTGGATGCATGCATGTGAGAATCGATCGAGCTAGTCCTGGCAGTCGACGAACTGGTACGCGACGGTGAGCTCGCCGTTGACGCTGCCATGGCCGTCGGTATCGAGCTCCAAGAACAGATTTTTCTTTTATATAGGTTGGGATGCAGATTTGATGGACTTCAAAAAAGGCAACCACGTTAAAACAAATTAGATAGTACATAGATAATACGGTTAGGATGGTGCAACCTACCCAATTAATGGTCAGATCTTTCTAATTAACTTGAAAGCTCATAAAAACTACTTAATTAGTGATTGTACATAGATCCTATGGTTAGAATGATGCAACCCACCGAATTGACACTTAGATCTTTCTTATTAACGTGAGAGTTTTTAGAAAGTGCCTAATTATTATAGGTATAGATCGATAGATAGATGCTATTTTTAGTGGGTCTATCATCCCACCAACCCTTGAGATATTTTTAATTCTTATCATTCCATCATCTATTAATAATAAGAGCATTTTGAATCTTTTACTTTAATCATTAATTTTATTAAAATACTTCTAGGTAACTATATTTTAGGACGGAGGGGCTACTTCCAATGCACCCATTTTGCCTTTGTAATTTGAATTTCTAAATACTAATTTTCATGGTAAGTCGACTACACGCAGAAATAGGGTTAGCCGGCCCCGGTCTTGGCCAAGCCCCGGGTCCATCCATTTCAACTACGCTTAGGCTACCAAGTTTCTTCGCGGGTCAACGTTCATCGTTACAGATATAGTAATCCATCGAGTGATCAAGATTACTAAGGGCCTGTTCTTTATAGCTGATGGCTAATTAATCAAATTGAGTATATGAATGAATTGGATATACAGTACTACGACACGTCGATGAGGTGTTTGACACCACAGACTCAACAGCAATTGTACATGTCACAAACAGTACCGGAGAGTTAATTTGTTCCAAAAATTGTAATTTTGTTACAAGAAGAACTGGAGATGAATAATGATCCAATACTAAGCACTTTTTTTTTTGGAAAGGAACCAATATTAAGCACTTTAATCGATTAAATTTTATCAATCTGGGATTTATTTTTCCCAATTTTTATTCAAGAAACGATCAAATATCTGATAATGTGATATACTGGAATCTAATAATCTATCCATTGTGTTCATGTCGATCGATTAACTGATAATCTCCTAATCCTGGCAGTCGACGAACTCGTAGTCGACGACGAGGTGTCCGTTGGCCATGCCGCCGCCGTCGGTGTCGATCTGCCGGAACACGGCGATGTCGAGGTCGAGACCGCCGTTGGAGCACTGGTCCACCACTCTCGCCACCGTGCGCGCCCCCGTCGCCGTGTTCGTCACCTGCACGCACACATACACCCACCACCAAACACCTCGTCACGCAAGCACACCAACTGTTCGACGCCGACGCGTACGCCGTCCTTGCCGCGGCGCGTCGCTCCGCGACGTGCACGAACTACGTACGTACCAGGAGGCAGCGGCCGCAGGAGGGCTCGCCGTGAGCGCCGGCGGGGCCGCAGAACGCCGTCCATCCGTAGCGCTGGAGCCACGGCAGCGGCATGTCGGCGTCCCACGTCGAGCAGAAGGCGCTCACGGCGCGGAGGTCCCAGCTGATCCTGTCCGGGTTGTACAGGTTGTACGTCTCCACCACGCCGCTCGCCTGCTGCGCCGCCGCGCCGCCGGCAGCCGACAAGCAGGCGACGGCGGCCACCAGAACCAGCAGCGACACCGTCCTGACATGCATTGCAACTACGTTTCTACTAATCTCTCACTGACTACTTAATTAGTACTAATTATTTTAGTTAAGTACTGGATGGATGGATGCATGCATTGGTTGTAACTGGCCATATTTATAGATGCTGATGGTGAGATTACCTTCCAGTAAGAACAAAAATGAATTATCCAATGCACAGCCGGGCTGACAAACAATGAGCTTAAGAGCTAATATTAAATCCGGCTTGTTACCATCCTCTTGACTCGATCTGGTTAATCTTAGTAGGGTTAGTACTAATCAGAAGCTTAATAAGACGTTTAGTTAACTCGATGATAACTAGGTTACATAAACTATGCCTTTCGCCTGCCAAATTTAGCATTTTTGTATTTTGTGTTTCTTGTTGAGCTCCCAAATGGGCTGCAATCTGGTTGTGATGGGTATAGTATTTGAGAGTGATACATGCCTTGTAGGTTTTTGGCTGTGTGTGAGATGGCATGAATTTATTGTTAATTTCAAGTTGCTCACTGGACAATGGTATTTCAGAGTTCACACATTATATGCTGGTATTTCTGTATGTATTAGCATTTCTGGATTTTTTTTCCAAGGTATTCATGACCAGTGAGCATTGTAATTTGCAGCTGTCAAAGCAGTATCTTTTTTCTTTTGGCCTGTTTGCATGTGCTGGCATTTGGCAGACAATGAAAAGACTCATCTGAATTATTTGTCTTGCATTCTTCTTAATATTTTTTTTCGATGTATCAAATATTTTATCACAGCCAACAATGCCCAAATAAACCACCACATCGCATATGTATCAAAAAATGCTGTTTTTCCAATGCTGATATTATGTTTTCGTTGTGTCAATGTGAAGTGTTCAATCATTGCCTCGTGATGCCACAGCATCTATCCATACCCGAGCTGTCAGGCTTCGTCAGCTATCTAATAAACGTTGGCTGTTTGGTTCATGCATGAGCCGCATGTTGAAGTAAACTAGGTGATCCCAAGCAATTTCATGCAAATTGTTGACAGCCATTAGCCGGCGTCCATCGAGTTACAAGAACAAAGAAACACATCATCGATTGCATGATTAAGGATTTGGATCATAACTGTATTTTTTAGTGCAGTTTAGGTGAAAGAAGAAGCTGTCATGAAAAGATGACCTGCTGAAAGTAATGTTTACCTCCTTTGTGATGTATTTATTTAATTGTTTACTCCAAATCCCCAATAATAGTAAACTGAAGTTATAGTTTAAGAACACTTAAAAACATTCATGCTCAATCTGAAGTTCTGAACTCACTGCATATAGACCTCAAGAGTCAGGAGCTTTCTGAAATAGAGAAATTCAGTACAAGAGACACTGACACAGTTCAGACAAGGAGAAACAGATCAGCTCCAGTACTCTATTCCTCAATCACTATTACAACTTATTTATCCCTTACAGATTTATGTTCTACTCCCCCGTTTCCAAAATATAAGTATTTTTAGGATTTAAATTTTGTACCATAATATAAGCATTCCTGCACTAATTTCTATGATTTCCATCATTTCAATAATTATATAGCCAATCAGATGCTTGGAAAGAAACTCTAAACAATTCAAAATTTAAAAATTGGCAACTGAAGTGACTGAGAAGGAATCTTTTGATCTAATCTTAATATTTACTGAACAAACTAAAAATCCTTATATTTTGAAACGGAGATAGTAGTTACTATCAACATGGAGCAACCGCAGGGCACGTGCCGAGCACATCAAGGTTGAACAGAACTCACATCGGTCGCAGAAGCAGCAGGTTCAGAAAGGCATCATCAACAGCACTGAATCACCAGAAACTCTCATGGTTGTTTCCTTCCAAATTTCACATCTCTGCAAAGCTTCTGCTCTCCTTTGTTCACTTTGCTTCATCACGCTGAAAAACCTCCTCTGTATATATAGAGATGCAGAGTTTCAGACTTCAGACTTTTCAGTGCCTGACAAGTATGGTCATCAGTGGTCATGGTTAAGCATAGACAAACTGAGCTGACAACAATTCAAGAATCATAAATAGGAGACAAAGGGAAGATATCGACAAGGAGCCTCTTAGCTGCATGTTCTAATCTTTTTCAGTAGTACCAGTTTCTGGTTGCAAAAGAGGGCAAGACTGTGTGACAAGAAGGGAAACACCTTATCTGGTTCAGATTCTGAGTAAGGTCATCGCCAGCAAAGAAGGAACAGCATGGCACGGAGCACAGAAAGCCAAATGTGAGCATGGCAGAAGATTAGGAGAAGAAAATGCAGAGCTGTAGGGCTAAATTGGGCTTGGTGTGAAAATATTCTGATATGATATCTCTAGCACCACTGAAATAGCCTGTTTGGAAGAAGGAAATATGGAGTGTTTGTCACTCTAAAAGCATTTATTTTCTCCCCCTTTATTTTGTTTTCTTGATAATTTTCACTCACAAGCATCATATGCCTTGGATTTTGCTCTCTTGAAAAGACCATGTTGCCCCTCCTATGCCTTACCAACTGATCAGGTCAGACACAGCATCCATTTCCTACCACTATATCTGGGGATGTTGATGCAAAATCGTTATTTTTATTTTCTGTTGAATGAAAAATACTAACTATGTCAAATAATACACTTTTGCTATTACACATAAGTGCATTTTGGCATATCATGCAGTGCTTTCTTATTATCTGTATAACATGCAGTTCTTCAGTCATATGTGTAACTCCAATGTTCAGAACAAAACATAGGTCAATTATGAACTCTGAGTCACAATACGAGAGCATTGGAAAAGATACAATTTTTTCACCGGGCGAAAAGATACAATCTGTCTCTTAATAAAAGATACAAATTTTCAGCTCGATCGCACGAGTTATGAACAGTCCACGAAAATTGGAGCTTAACAATCTGAAAGTGACAGTGCCCGTTGTTGTTCACAAAGGCAGAGAAACGCATTGCAATGCTTGTTCAGACTTCAGAACGAGACACTGATGCCCAGGAGGTCGATGATATGAGCGATGAACATGGCAAGGTCAGGCCAGCTAGCCGCCGTCACGAGCTTCCCGTCGGCGACCGCGCCATCGGGCTGGACACTCGCCGCACCGGCAAGGTTGGCGATCACACTCATCGGAACTCCGCTCGCGCAGTTCTTGTCGTTGAGGAGTCCCGCCGTGGCGAGGAGGAGGTGGCCCTGGTCGATGCTGGCGACCACCTTCCCCTTGCCGGCGAACTTGCGCACCAGCGCCACGGCCTTTTCGTGCGTCACCAGCAGCTCCGGCGCGCGGCCGCCCGGCACGACGACGCAGTCGTATTGGTCGACGTCGACGTCGTCCCAGTCCGCGGTCACCGCGAAGTTGTGGCCACGTTTCTCGTCGCTCACGGCGCCGGTTGCTGCCGGTGCCGCGTCGTAGATCACCGTGACGCACGATTCGCCCTTGCGCTTCGTCGGGCACGCCGCCTCGACGCGGCACCCCACGCCGGCCAGCGCCCGGAATGGCACGTTCGCCTCGTAGTCGTCGACGTAGTCCTGCGTTCGACAAGACGGGGTTAGCCGCCGCCGGCGTGCGTGGATTGACGGCGAGGTGTTAACGGCGGCGAGAGAGAGGTGGCGCCTCACGTACGGCGCAGAGGAAAAGAACGGCCTGGCCGCGGCCGCCGTCGACGCGCGCGCCCATGGCGCGCAGGAGCTCCCTGATGATCTCGCCGTGCGCGGGCCAGCCGATGGCGCTCAGCACGTGCCCGTCGGTGATGCAGAGGCCGAAGGGTTCAGGCTCCACCCACCTCCCGCCGGCGAGCTCCACCACATGCCGCATGCTGAAGAACGCCGTGCACCGGACGCCGCGCATGGCGCCCGCGGCGGCGAGCAGTAGCTGGCTATGGCACGTCACCACGACCGGCCTGCGCATCTCTGCCGCGAACTCCGCGACGAGAGATACGGCGAGCGGGTCCACGCTGAGCTGCTCGACGAACCTCCCTCCCGGGACGACGAGCGCGTCATAGCACGACAGGTCGGCAGCCGCTGCCGCGAAGTCGGCGGTGACCGCGAACCGGTGACCCGGGAGCTCGGTGTAGAGTTCGTGGCCGAGGAAGTCGTGGACAGCGGTGAGGCATGCGTCGCCGGGGGCCTTCCCCGGCGCGGCGCAGTCGACGGCGACGCCGAGCGCGGCGAGCGAGTAGAACGGCACCGCCGCCTCGTAGTCCTCCATGTAGTCGCCGCACAGCATCAGCACCTTCTTGCACGGCGCCATGGCTTCGGAGCTCTCTGCACAGTGCACACTACTACTCGTCAAATGAAGCTTCAAGTGCTCATCACTGCCAAGAAAGTGAACTCCAACCTAACAGTGTCGAAGTATCTAGCGATAAATCTCCATAATTATTGTAACTAGCATTTATTTATTAGATGGAGCTAGTACTATCTGCTAACTTAAAGAAAATCTGAAATTAACTAATCATACATGATTAGTTGCTATGTGGTAATTAACAGGCACTTAGTGCATGCATTACATCCACGACAATAGAGCTAATTGGATTGTTATGATGCAATTAGATATTGTATTAGTCTTTTTGTTTAAGGCTACAACATGCAGAATTGAATACAAGAACCAAACATAACATATTAGAGGGATGAATGATAGGAAGAAAGAAAAATCAAATATTTTTCAGAATAAAGAGAAACACCCCAAAAGAAAAGACTAAAAAGGTAACTCTTCTCTACTTTCTAGCACAGTTTTTAAGAAACCAAATCAAATAAAATCAAGACAAAATATAAAACCAAGGAAAACTAGAACAATATGAAAAGAGAGTTAAATTACCACGCTTTGCCTTGAACAAAGATGATATTTATTGCATGAAAATAATCCCGAAAGGGTAGGAAATCCTAATATCTATATTGCACGGATACTCCAATACCGATACGGATATGCGATATGGTGATACGCTGAAAAGCCATATTTCCAAAATTATAGATACAGAGATATGCCTATATATGTCATAATAAATAAATATAAAAATTAATAAAAATAGAAATAGTTGAATACAAAACGGTTTCAAATGTTATTAAGTTTGGTAGTCAATATGGTAGTAATATAGTTAATTGATAATTTTGGTAGAGGTTTTTTATGTACTTCAAATAATGACATCTGAGCTAGAAGTATTAGTAAAGTATCAACCAAGTAGGGGTGGCAATTTCCCCGGCGGGGACCCGGCCCCTACGGGGGCGGGGGCGGGTATTATTTTGGACCCGCGGGTAGTCGGGGTCGGAGCCCCGGTTATAAGCGGGTACGGGTTCGGGGGAGGATCTGAACCCGCGGGTCACCCGCGGGGCCCCGAAGTAACAGTAAGCCCATTAACCCATACTATATAAACTCACTCCTCCTCAACCCTGATCCAGTCGCCCAATCCTCGATTCCCCATCGCCTCCTCCCTCTTCGCAGCGGCGGGCGGCGGCAGCGGCACGGGGCGAGCGGCAGCGGCGGGCGGCGGCAGCGGCACGGGGCGAGCGGCAGCGGCGGGCGGCGGCGGCAGGCGGCGGGCGGAGGGCCCGGGAGCGACAGATCCGATAGCTGCTGGTACCGAGATTCCCCATCGCCTCCTCCCTCTTCGCAGCGGCAGGCGGCGGGCGGCGGGCCCGGGAGCGACAGATCCGATAGCTGCTGGTACCGAGTGGCTTCGTCTCGATGACGGTGTCGATAACCGCAGCGAGGGTGTCGACTCGACGACGGCGACGACTGCTATTTCTACTGTTGTGGAGGGGATTTGGGGAATTTACGGGGGCGGGTGGCAGTGGCACGAGACGGGCGGCGGGGCAGGGCAGCCAGGCGGCAGCGGCAAGCGGCAGGGCAGCCAAGCGACGGCGACAGTGGCAGGTAAGAAAGAAAGGGCATTCTGCACTGTTTTAGAGCTCAGTTCAGGACCCCGATCGGAGGTCGGGGCCCCGGTGGGGCCAGGGCCGGGGCCGGGTCCACATTTCGCCCCGCTCATGGCATCGGGGCCGGGGCCGGGTGGAGAAATCGGGGGTCGGGGGCGGAGGCGTTCCTGTCCAACCCGTCCCCGACCCGACCCATTGCCACCCCTACAACCAAGTATTAGAGCAGTATCAAGTATCAGGAATCAATTTCTTTTTTTTTGCGAAGTGTCAACCAAATATCAAAGAAGTATCAGGAATTAATTTATTTTTTGGTGAAGTATCAACCAAGTATCAGGAATTAATTTCTATTTATGACAAAATATTGACCAAGTATTGGGAATTAATTTCTTTTTTAAGTATCGGCAATATTTTGGCAAAGTATCGGAGAAATACCGAGGATTGATTTTTTTTTTATGAAATATCGACCATGTATTGGAGAAGTATCAGGAATTAATTTTTTTTAAGTATCAGAAATTTCTTGGCAAAGTATTAACCAAGTATTAGAGAAGTATAATGAATTAATTTATTTTTTAGGTATCGGAGATTTTATTTAGCGGACTGTCAAGCAAGTGTAGGAGATATTTCAAAGAAGTATAGGAAATATTGGAGAAATATTAGACCGAGCGTTGGAGTATCGACCAGGAATCGGAGAAGTATTGAACCAAGTGTCGAAGAAGCATCGGGAATTAGTTCCTTTTTTGAAGTATCGAACATTTTTTTTATGAAGTATTGACCAAGTATTCAAGAAATATTGGACCAAGTATCAGAGAAGTATCAGGAATTAATTCCTTTTTCTAAGTATCTGACATTTTTTTACGAAATGTTGAGAAATATTTGACCAAGTATCAGAAAGGTATGGGGAATTAATTCTTTTTTCAAAGTATCGAACATTTTTTTACCAAGTATCAGAGAAATATTGGACCAGGTGTCGGAGTATCGATATCAGAGAAGTATTGAACAAGTGTTAGGGAAGTATCAGGAATTAGTTCCTCATTTTAAAGTATCAGACATTTTTTGTGAAGTATTAACCAAGTATCAGGGAAGTATCAGGAATTCATTCTTTTTTGGAGTATTTGACACTTTTAACAAAATATTCGAGAAGTATTTGACCAAGTATTAGAAAACTACAGGCAATTAATTCATTTTTGAAGTATTGGACATTTTTGTACGAAGTAGCGGAGACATATTCGACCAAGTGTCGGGAGTACCGAGCGATGAAGTGTTGGAGAAGTATCGATAGTTAAATCCTTTTGTTGAAGTCAGACATTTTTTTACGAGCTATTGGAGAAATACCGGACCAACTGTCGGAGAAGTATCGGGAATTAATTATTTCTTTGAAGTATCAGCCATTTTTTTATGAAGTATTGGAGAAATATTAGACCAAGTGTCGGATTATCGTATGAATTGTTGGAGAAGTATTAGGAATTAATTATTTTTTTAAGTATCAAATGTTTTTTTTCAAAGTACCAAAGAAATATTGGACTAAGTGTCAGAGTATTGACCAAATATCAAACAAGTATCGAAAGTGTCAGAGAAGTATCATGAATTAGTTCCTTTTTTGAAGTATCAGACACTTATTATAAAGTATTGACCAAGTATTCAAGAAGTGTCGAACCAAGTGTGAGAGAAGTATCAGGAATTAATTCCTTTTTTTTGAAGTATCTTACATTTTTTATGAAATATTGGAGAAGTATTTGACCAAGTATCAGAAAGGTATGTAGAATTAATTCTTTTTTTGAAGTATCGGACATTTTTCTATGAAGTATCAGTGAAATATCGGATCGAGTGTCGAACTATTGACCAAGTATGAGAGAAGTATCGAAACAACTATTGGAGAAGTATCGAGAATTAGTTTCTTTTTTGAAGTATCGGATATTTTTTATGAAGTATTGACCAAGTGTCGAAGAAGTATTGGAGAAGTATTAGGAATTAATTTCTTTTTTGAATTATTTGATATTTTTACGAAATATTTAAGAAGTATTTGACCAATTATTAGAAATGTATGGTGAATTAATTCTTTTTTGAAGTATCGGACATTTTGTACGAAGTATCAGAGAAATATTGGACTGAGTGTCGGAGTATCCAGTAAATATGAAAGAAATATCGGACCAAGTGTCGTACATGTATCAGGAATTAATTCTGTTGTTGAAGTATTGGACGTTTTTTACAAAGCATCGGAGAAATATTGGACCAAGTATCGGAGTATCGACAAAGTATCGGATAAAGTGTCAAAGAAGTATCGGACTTTTTTTAGGAAGTATCGGAGAAATATTGGATCGAGTGTTATAGTATCGACCAAGTATCAGACAAATATCGGACCGTGCGTCGGAGAAGTATTGGGAAATAGTTTCTTTTTTTAAATATCGGACATTTTTTATGAAGTATTGAGTAAGTATCAGATAAGTATCAGAAATTAATTTCTTTTTTTAAGTATCGGATATTTTTTAATGAAATATTGGAGAAGTATTTGACGAAGTATTAGAAAAGTATGGGGAGTTAATTCCTTTTTTGAAGTATCGGACATTTTTTTACGAAGTATCGGAGAAATATTGGACTAAGTGTGAAAAACGACCAAGTATCGGATGAAGTGATGTAGAAGTATCGAGAATAATTACTTTTTTTGAGTAAGACATTTTTTACGAATTATTGGAGAAGATCTAGACCAGGTGTCGAAGAAGTATCACGTATTAATTTTTTTTTTGATGTAACGGATATATTTTTACAATTTTACAAAGTATCAGAGAAGTATTGGATCTAGTATCGGAGTATCGACCAAGTATCGGATAAAGTGTTGGAGAAGTATCAAGAATTAATTCCTTTTTTTTGAAGTCAGACATTTTTCACGAACTATTGGAGAAGTAGCGAACCAAGTGTCGAAGAAGTATCGGGTATTAATTCTTTTTGAAGTAAAGGATATTTTTACGAAGTATCGGAGAAGAATTAGGAATTATTTCTCTTTTTATTAAAGTATTGGTCATTTTCTTTTGAGAATTTTTCTACAGGACATATAGAAACATGGAAATATGGAATTGGCTAGAGGACACTGCCAAGACTTGGCATGGCTTGAGAAC
Source organism: Oryza meyeriana var. granulata (assembly GCA_003991445.1). Taxonomy (NCBI): domain Eukaryota; kingdom Viridiplantae; phylum Streptophyta; class Magnoliopsida; order Poales; family Poaceae; genus Oryza; species Oryza meyeriana. Next base: position 183,775 of record RYFJ01001733.1, on the reverse strand, counting down.
TCCCAAAAATATGGTAATTTACTATAGAACACTACCTCTATTATTTTATCATTTCTAGGCTGATTAAAGAGAGAGAAAAATCAAAAGACTAAAACGCCCTCAGCACCATCGGATGAACTGGTTCTTTCCCCATCTTAGGACGAGGACGGAGGAGGCCATTCGGTGTCCGTCGCCATCCAGCGGTCAGCCACTAGCACTCCAGGTTGTTCCCTGGGTTGTCCGCTCGTCGTTGGCTAACCAGTTCTTGTTCTGAAAAGGACAGGCGACGATACCATGGCGAGCAGCGCCATAGGCCACCGTGCCATGAACATGACCGGTATCTTCTTATTGACAACACCCGACACGAACAACACCATCGTGCAACAGCCAGTGTGGCCCTCCTGTCACACCCTGAAAATCACCTAAGCTAATAAATCATTTGTCAAAGCATTTTTTTAGAAATTATTTAAAACCCTCAAGAGACTTAATAATAAAATTCACAATAAACTTCACAGAAAATGGGCAAGATAAAATTTTTATTAAATACTTCACTTAATCCTTACTCTCCAGGATTTTTCTGGGAATTTTTGGAGCAAGGTAAGTATTTTTGGTAAATAAAACATTATTTCAGTGATTAAATTAAAAGAAAAAGGTTTTAAAAATCCTTCCCTGGTAGCTGGGCCGAATCTGGCCCAATCTTCTCTCCCAGCGCGTGCAGCCTGCTAGCCGCCACTCCTTTCTTCTTTGCCCGCACCCGAGTCGGCCTAGACAACCCACGTGGCCTTTTTCTCCCAGTTTCGTTGACAGGTTGGTCCCACCTGTGAGATCCGTCTTCTACCCAGAGCCAGAGTCCGCCTCCGCCACACCGCCATTGTCCTCCACAAAATCTAGTCATCACAGTCCTCCTTTTCCAAAATTGGTTGAGGGCTTTTGCTCTTTATCTCCTTATCTTTCTTTTTCCTTATGGAAATCGGAGAATCTCAAAGTAACCCTAGCTCCTATAAAGAGGCGGGAACCCTAGCTTTTCTCTGCCGTGTCCCTGTCATGGACGACCCGGTCTCCCTCTCCTCTAGCCTTTATAAGCACCGCCACCCTTCTCTCTTTCGATCTAAGCCTCTGTAGTAGCTTGCAGAAGCCGCTAGACGCCGTTCCGCCAAGAAGCCAAGCACCGTTGCAGCCGCTCGCCACCATCGATTTTGTTGCAACCGGAGCCCGTTGTCATTGCCAGAAGCTTCATCAGGATGAGGAGCACCCCGGCCACCTCTTCGCCGTCGCTGAAACTTGCTGGAAAGCTGTCGTCACTATTGATCAAGAGCACATCGCCGCTCGAAGATCGTCACTAGTTGCCGTTTGTCGTCAACCATCGGGCCCAGCGCCGCTCGCCGCTGGTGTGTCCATGTGGCCACCGCGTCACCCCACCCATCTGCTGTGGCTGCTACCTTGGCACCACATGGCATCATCCCGGAGGTCTAGATCGGGATCAATCTCGGCCATCCGATCCCGATCGATTCAATCTCGGCCATCAGATCTCGTAGACTGTCTTTGTGAACCTGTCCATGATAAACCCGAACTAAATGATGCAATAAATCCTCTTTTTCTATTAAAAATAATTCTTTATTGTGTTATATGTCCTTTCATCATTTCTGTATATGTTTTAAATCAGATTAAACTTCTAAAAATCATAACAAATTCATATGAACTACTTTTTCGTTGATTCAATTGCGAAATTCATCTAAAATTAAGATCTATCTAATAAAAATATTTCCATGACCTATTCATGTATTCTTTTGTACCGTTTTACTCGTTTTACTTATTTGCTTTAGTTACCGATGTTCCGGAAGAACTGTTCTACATCGAGGAAGTCATAAGAGATAATCCAGACCAGCAAGGCAAGTGTCACGTCCTGATTTTCGCCTTCTATCTTTTTGCCTGTTTGCAAAAATTCATCTCTAGTTTATTCGCTTAAAATAGCTTAATAAAAATTTCATCAATAAAAGTATTTAATATGACTAAGTTAAATTAAGAACGTCGTGGAGTTGTTTGAGTCTTAATTGGAGTTTATTCGCATTTTGGAGTGGAGCTCATTTTCCTAATTAATCCCTTCTCAGATCCAATTCATATTGTTTCCAAATCTCTCCAAATATTTATTTCCCTTCATAATTCTCCATATTATCCCAACCATCCTAAATATTCCAAATTCTACAATTTTTTAGAAAAGTCCCTATCTTTTTCTTCCTTTTCTCTTCCTTCCTATTCCTTTTCTCTTTTCCACTCACCCCCCTACCTTTCTCTCTTTTTCTCCTTTCCTCCCTCTTCTTCTTTCTTCGGCCAGAGGCTGAAGCCCCTCTCCTCCTTCTCCTGCGGCTGGCCCAGCCACCAGCTCTCGAGCCACGAATTTTTACTGTTACTAATTTAATTTTTTTTTAATTTACAAAACTAATTTTTGATTTCGAGTTTTTACAGAAGTAGCCTCTTACCGCCGTGGGGCAGGGCGGTATTTAAATACCGCCCTGGCCCAGGGCGGCGAATGGCCTCCCCGTCAGGGGGGGCTAACGGCACGGGCCGCCATCAGCCCGTGGGGGCCACGTGGTGTTGCCGCCCTAGGGGACGGCGGCGAATGCCTCCAGGGGCCAAATGCAAAAATGCATTCGCCGCCGTCCCCCACGGCGGTTTTTAGCATAGTGAACGGACGGTCCGCACAAGGATCGGACCGTCCGAATCCATGGCCAGCGCAGCGAATGCATAGCAAATTATTGTAACGCGCGCTACCTACCTTAAAACAGTCATAACTTTCGCATACGATCTCGGAATCGGGCAAATAAGTACTCTACGGACATCTACAGAAAATTTTGCGAAATTCGGCCGGGAAGATTGAGTTTTTGAGGTCTGAAGTTTCAGCACGGTTTTTAAAGCACACTCACAATTTTCTACAGGCCACATCTTACATCGGTTTGGCTGCACCTTCATGAGATTTTGCTATTCTCGTGTTGCTAGTTGAGAAAAAAATATCAAAAAAAAGAAAAAAAACATTTTGCAGGCGGCCCCCTGGATTCGGACGGTCCGATCCTTGTGCGGACCGTCCGTTCACTATGCTAAAAACCGCCCTGGGGGACGGCAAGGCCACGTGGCCTCCCCGGGCTAACGGCGGCCGGCGCCGTTAGCCGCGCCTGACGGGGATGCCATTCACCGTCCTGGGCCACGGCGGTTTTTAAATACCGCCGTGGCCCACGGCGGCAAGAGGCTATTTCTGCAAATAGCCCAAATCAAAAATTAGTTTTGTAAATTAGAAAAAAAATTAAATTAGTAACAGTAAAAATTCCTCGAGCCACAACCCTCGGCCCACTCGCCTCCGGTGCTACCGCCCACGGCCCAACCCACGCCGTCGCGCCGCCACCCTAGCTGCGCGTCGCCCCTATATATATGCAGCCGCCCGTCGTCCTCTCCTCTTTTTGAGCCCGCTGTCGCTTGCGCCCTGTCTCTGCCATCGACGCGCCGCCGCCGCTGCCATCTGCCTCCCCCGCCGACGCACCGCGCGGCCCTAGCCACCGCCGGTGAGTACCGCCCTAGCCACGCCGCCTCCTCCCTCGGCGTCCCTTCCTCTCCCCCTTTCGCCTACATCCTGGCCCGGCACCAGCTCCCGCTGCCGTCCCACTGGCCGGAGCCGCCGTCGGGGGTCGTCTCCTTCCCTCCATCCCGACGCCGCCGCCGAGCCATGTGCCGTGCGTCGTGGTGGCCACGCCCAGCCAGGGCTTTGCCCTATGTGCAGAAAAAAGGAAAAAAGCCTACTAGATTAATCCCCTCACAAAAATAATCTCGCATCCGAAAATAAAAATTAAGGGAATATTCCTAGAATATTTCCTTTTCTTTTTATCCTCAAATTTCCTCTGATTCCAATCTTCCGGGGTCCATAACTCCTCCATTCGGACTCCGATTCGACCCGTTCTTCTTCCTAAATTCTTCAAAAATCGAGCTCTACCTTTTGGTTCTATTGTTTATTTTAATTGATGCTATTTAGGCTTTTTTTTGTTTATTTATTGTTTCTCATCGTGAACGAATAGACGCGGGAGTCAAGGAGCAGTTCGTCTCAGAAGATGCAGTGCAGGTACAGTACTTGGATCAAGGCAAGTGCACTTCTTGAACAAATTGGACCCAGTTGATAAAATGTTTTGTTTTGAATACGTGCATGATTTTATTTATAAATCATCGAACCGGGTAGCAGTAACCTAATTGCTATTTATTTCCTCCCTTGATTATTACTTGAGTACCTATGATACCTTGTCACCCTAGTCTTTGTGAGTTCAACTTTGGGATCAACTCAAGATAGAGTAGAATTGCTTAGCCCCGCTCAAGGTTGTTTACAAGCAAAATGTAATCCTGCTTAATGATAAACTTGTCATTGTTTTCATATAAATTGTGTGGCTGTGTGCTATCTGTCCGAAAGCATGTGTTGCATCGTGTAGTAAACAACGGGCGGATAAAAATGTTTTGGACCAGGGTGATGGGTGGTTTTGTGTGAACCTAGTTAGGGGATAATGTATCTGTGTGATCTTTACCGGGTACGGTCTCTGTGTGAGCCTACTCCTAAGCTATGTGCTACTCATGCTGCTCCAAGGGCCAACTTTGTGCTCTTAAGCTGCCACGTTATGTTGTGTGCTACTTTAGATTTTGGCAAGTTGCCCTAGTCGATCAAGGACTTTACTTCATAAGCTATTGATCTGAGCCTAACGTGCAACCACATGTCCTAATCAGAAGGACCTGGCCAAGTAAGATTCCGAGTCTTGGCACTGCTGGCCCAGGTGGTTAGATGATAGGTTTTACGGTTAGCCATGGGTACTTTCTTATCTGTGTGAGGGAAAGGTGTCTCATGGGGAAAGGTAGTGTTGAGGTGGAGTTTCTAAAAAGCCTTGTTACCGATTCCTTGACCGCACATAACGTGAAGTGTGACATTTGCGCATGGCCGTTAAGAGGATGATGTATCCTGTGGGTAAAGCTGTATAACCTCTACAGAGTATTAAACTATTCTATTCGAATAGCCGTGTACTTGGTCATCGACATGTTCGGTGATTTCATATGAGGGGTAGTGTGCGAAAACATGGTATGGAAATGAGCTGTGCATGGGTTAATGAATATAGTTGTGTGGTCATGTGTGGACATGTCCTTCATGGAAGGTTGGTTGGTAATACCCGTTATTTATAAATGTTGTTTTAAATATCTATTTATAAATTGTTTATAACTGCAACTGCTGTGTTATGCAAAATAACCATAGCCTTTCTTTGTCAGCTATGCATATGCATTTTTCCCTGTGCACTTATTGAGTATTCCATGTGTTCACCTTGCAATTCCCCCCAATTCTAGAAGAGAGATTCCCGCTGTTTCCGGAAGAGTTCGCTTCTGAAGACGATGAGTAGGTGGCGTGCCCCAGTTGATTGCCTGTGGCATGTTAAATGGAGCTTCTACGCGTTTATTTTATTTCCGCTGTTACATTCTTTCTTAGTGCCCTTCGTGGCAGAATAAATATAAACAATAGCCATAAGGCTTATCACAATCATTTCTTTAATAAATAGTTGTTTCCTTCATGATGTCGGCTGTGATATTACCTTTGTGACTATGTGTGTGCTAGCTTGATCATGGGCTAGTATGTATGCACAGAGGGTCCTGTTTTGGGTCCCACATCAAGTCACATGGGTCCAAAATCCCTTGAGCATGTTGATCCTATATTTTAAATTCTCTTTATATTTCTTTAATATGTCCCTTTTTGCTATTGACACCCTAACTTTGATAACTTGGGATATAATTTGACTAGCCATGATCTTATGTATTAATTTGGCTAGATTAATTAGGTTTTGCTAAGCCATGCTTAGAAACATTTGTATCATTTGATGTGGGATGACATATACTTCACTCATGATTTATTAAAGGTTGATTAATTGTAGCTCACAACGGTTGGTCATGGTTGGTTAATTAATAATTGAACTAAAACTTGACTAATGGTGGGTTGTGAGCACATGGTTTTGATGGTTATGCTCATGACAATTAAGGATTAGTTCGCGAGCTACTATTGTGAAGCATTTACCGTACTAACCACAAGCCAGAATGGACAAAAGCTTGACTTGTTGTATAGCATGACCCGATGTGGAATACCAGACTGTGAAGTGGTGGTGATAAGTCCACGGAGGCACCGGGTGAGTCTATACTAGGTATGTGAAGACTGGGATCTTGGTGGGTGAACCATGTTAAATTATTTTATGCGATAGTTCTTGTCACGATTTCTTTCCAATGTACCATGGTGGTATCGAGGCACATGGTAATATGTTGTGGGATTGTGTCTTGTGGGTAAATTTGTATACCTCTGATTAGAGTAAAACTATTCGAATAGCTGTAGCTGCGGTCATGGGTGAGCCAAACAATATTTTTCATGATTAGTCCCACACTACTCAATAATGGTTAAATGGAAAATATGGCTAACATGGAATCTCCAGGTATGAAGGGGTGGTTTGGATAATTTCTGGGCATGGAGAGGTTGGGCCTGTTCAACCGGGAAAGATTATTCAGTGTTGGATTAATATTGCTTAATTACTTAATTGTTTTATAATTCTCAAATGATTATTTAGATGTTGTTTATGCAAAAGAGCCATATTATGCCCTCCTTTGTATCACCATGTGCATACTTGCATTTTGTCATGTGACTTGTGGAGTATTCCATATACTCACCTTGCTATAACCAACATCATCAAAGGAAGAATACTTCACTTATGAAGGTGATATGGAGAACTAAGTTGTGGCCTGGTCAAGTTGCTTGTGGAGTGGAGCCGCCTACGCTATACGTTTATTTTTTTTCCACTGCTAGAGTTTATTTCAATTTGAGAGGTTGTATCTACCTCTGTAATAATTGCACTCGTTACTTTAATACTTAAGATTGTGTACTTTATTTGTAAAAAATAACATTTGTGTACCCTAATTTCTGGACAGTGACTAAATATATATAAACGTGCTAGAATTTTGGATAAAACTTCTAGACGTGACACCTCCACAAGCTCCTCCCCCCTCTTGGACTTCTTTCTCTCCTCTATCTTCTCTACCTGCTCACTACTTCTCTCTTTTCCACTACTCTCTCTCATGCCTCTGCTACTCCCCTCCACCATATCTATAGCATCTAGCTTAGCTAGCTGGACACCGAAATGCTCGCGCTAATCGATGGTGGCTACAAAAGAGCAAATCGACGAAGTGGGGTGGCGAGAAGAAGAAATTAAGGGCAAAAGCAATATTTTATGTTGCTTCTTTCTCCTCAACTAGGTGTATTTATTTTTTTATTGGCAGTGTGTCCAACCAGGGTTCACCTTACCATGGTAACCATGTTTACCATAGGGTACAGTAACGGTAAATACCACGGTATCCCTACTAAATTCAAATAAATTTAAAAAATAATTTAAATTTTTGATGAATTTTCTACGATTTATCATGGTTTGCTGCGGTCACCGCGCTTACCGCCGGGGTGCAGTAACCCTACCCCCGCGGTCGGGGAAACATATGTCCAGCAGCTAATGTCCCAAAAATTCAAGTATCCAAGAGAAAAAAAAACTTATTTTCACAGTATCTTCTAGCAAATACCATACTTTTTAAGTGTTTTGTAGCAAAATTTTCCTTTTCTTTTTACAAAGTTTCAGTCTTTCAGAGAAGTATTGTTAAGTGCCGGAGATGTACCAGTAATTTATTTGTTTGAAGTATCGGATATTCGTTTTAGGAAATATCAACAAAGTATGGTATCAACTGTCAAGAAATATCGGCCCAGCACAGCTAACAGGCCCAAATTATGGATGCTTGGGCCTAGGCTTGTATGTGGTCCATGGTCCAAACATCAGGTTTCATTGTCCTAACTAGGCTTTGTTTCTTACAGCTTCACTTCGATAGAATCTCTTTTTTGTGTTTCATTCTTTTGCCTTTTTTTCCCCTTTTCGTTAGCTTCTCTGTAAATGACGGGTCCTGTTCTTTTCTGATTGTGGTTTTTGATTTGGTTGGCACGCTTATCAAGCTCCTATACGATGTATTTTGTGTAAAAATTTTCTATATAAATTTTTCTTAGAATACTTTTCTAAAACAAATTTTTAACTTTATAGTAGTTAATTTATTCGTTTATACTTTCGAATAGCTATTATAAAATCAGATAATCTAAAAAATTTTAAAACCTCATGAGAAATGAACAGGGCCATGATGTTGTTGTGTCTTAAATAAAATAAGTGCGCTTTATGAAATGATGTTCGGTCCATTCAACATAATTTTCAATTTAGAGTTACTAGAAACCAAGAGAATTATTGGCTACATTTCTATAAGGTCATAACGTACACTCACGTGCATATGCAAACCATGCATTGATTTTTTTTGGATGAATAAACCATGTCATTGTTAAGTACATGGTTGTTACAAATCCAGATACAACATACAAGTAAACAACAGTATTTAGCTGCTTAATATTCTCCAGGCTATTGAAGATTAATTGGTACATATATAACATAGTTATCCGAATTCCCAACCAACTGATGATTGATAAGTCACACGAACTGTCAACCTTAATTCCCATCCGTTCGGATTTATTTTCCACTGGAGTACATTCTTCTTTTTTCTGTACACACAACAATATACTCTACCCAATAAAAAAAGTTGAGTACACGGTGGTCTCTACTTGTATTCTATTCCCAGTATTGTCATCAGTAAAAATGATCTAAACTATTAAGTTCTATTACCAGTAGAAAAAATTATTCTAATACTAGTAGTAGAGGTGATAATATAAATAGATATAATCCATTAAATTAGAAAAAAAATGACCAATTCATTCTACTACTAGAGAGACTATTGTAAAACACCTCAAAAGGATACTCCTACGGAATGAAAACTTACATCCTAACAAAGATTGGGAGAAATAAATCAAATGGAAGTTGAATGTCAGTTGTCCTTGTTTAAAAACCCTCTAATAAATCTGGATATTAAATCCTGGATATTGATTGAAAGCAATTTTTCTCCCTAGTCGCAGAGCGCCGCAATACAATTTAAAGGCCAGCCGCTATCGAAATAAATTTCACCATACACAATGCCATAAATCCTTGCATTTTCATATGTAAGGCATAGTTTGAAGGTGAACAAAATAGAAGAGATAGAAGATCACGTAAAACAAGGTGAGCTATTAACACGTGATTAATTGAATATTAGCTATTGCAAACTTATTCATATGATTTTTTAAAACAACTTCTATATAGAAATTTTTGTAAAAAAATACACCGCTTAGCAGTTTGAAAAATGTGCTCGCGGGAAACGAGTAGTTTTTTCTTGTCTCCCTTCACTGCCGAATAGTCCCTAAGTGTTTCAAATTAACGTTATTATGTGGACATGCATATCTCACAATACTCTATACCATATTTTGTCCTTTTGCAGAAAACCTCATACCTATGGGAGTTGATAGGACCAAACTTTTAAAACTTTGAGTATTTTAAAACTTTGAGTATTGATATTTTTCTGAATATTTAGGTAGTAAACACTAAAATCATATGACTAGAATTGTCCCGGAAAGTAATATTATTATATTACAAAATTATTGGCTTATGCAAACATATCATATTGTCATGGGAAGTACTTAGACAAACATACTGTACGTCTCGGCAAGTTTTAGCGGCAGACTGAAAGCTACTTTAATTTATTGGCTCATAAAGAAAATTTTCTGAACAAATTAGAACTGATGACAACTAAATTGATGTAAAGCAGAAATTAAGGCAATATATGACCTAGTAAATATTAATTTGGAGAAAATTTAGCTAACCGGTCAGATTGCCAATTAATTGATCACTGATAATTGTTCCGGCAGTCAAACTTAACTGAGTAATTAACTTTACGGTGTTTTTTATGGTGCTCTCTACTGATAGTATTCTATTAGTAGTATTTTTTAAGAGGAAGTAATCTTAATTATTGATATACGAATTTTACTACCAGTAGTAAAAATAGATCTGATTTATTAGATTAAAAAATATAAATAATCTATATTAATTCTACTGAGCGTTGATTAACTTAATTACCAACCGTTTAAGCAAAGCTCGATAATATAATCAAGCTCGCATAAGATTGATGAAAGTACCAGCATGTGCCGAAACAAATTTGGCTCTAGCTAAATAAAACATTAAACCTTGCATTTTAATGATAGGGACGTTTATCAAATTATCGATATTATTTATTGTGAACAAAGAAAATGTCATACTACATCGGACGAACACAGAAGGATATAGAACCATACTCGGCGCAACTGCCAACTACCCAAATTAAAAGAAATAATCACGTTGCACGTTTAAGCTGGCAATCAAAAAGATAAAAGTTAGGCATTATATCAATTTCCATCATACAACCGGATGCCTTGTATATTACTCAAAAATGACTTCTTTTTAATATTCTTGAGCCTGAAATTCAAACTTTCAACTTCAAAATCATATTGATTTTTTAACTCCAAATAGCTCTCAAAACTATTTTTATGTTGCATACATCACCAGCCCTCAGTGGTGACGAAAGTTGTTAGAGCTTGTGTCGAATATATATATTTATATATATATATATATAGTCGGTTATAAGTAGGACATGGAGTTGTAATGTGCAAGATAGAATTAGAGGCGGACTCTGTACTAGGCGCTCTTTTAAATAGAGAGACATAACTATTGTAACCGTATGACGACTTAGCTAGCTAGAGGTGGTAAGGGACCTAACTTTTTAGCCTATAAAATTTAAGGGTTGAGCTCAAAAAAGGTTGAGCTGACTTTTGTATAAATTTTTGAGCTAAAAATATGAGCAGGCTCAGGTGGGTTGTGAAAGAACCCATGGGGCTTGGCCCATTACCACCCCTAAGCATAAGCAAGAGAATGACTGGCCGGCGGTGTATCGATCGAGTGTCGTTGATACCCTGATATACTGTAATTATGCTGGATCGGGAAGGAGCACCCGTAATCAGTGCCCTAAGGACGTAGGTTTCAGTTGAAACTCGTTAACAAATATCGTGCTTCAGTGTTGTCATCGCGTTTAGATCTTCTACGACATTTCTTCCATGTTTGGTTATCGATGGGTTATCCGTGTCGATTTTCTAGTAAGTGGTATCAGAGCCCAAGGTTTGGAAATCTGGAATGATTTCTAAGGGTCGTGTGGTGGGAGAGATTGGTAACAAGTCTCTAGGTCACATAGGCTCTGATGCGATGGGGAGATTGTTGCGTCTAGCCTGGAAATAGGTCTTCAGGGTCACATAGATTGATGTGATAGGGGAGATTGTTGGACCCGATGTGTGACAAGAAAGATTGTTGGTTTTAGTTTCACATCGGAAATTGATGTTAGAAGTGAAAGCCTATTGATGTCGTCTAGAGAGGGGGTGAATAGGTGTTCCTAAAAAAATTCTCAAAATGTAGCGGTAAAATTCTAGTAGGAATCTTCGACCCAAATGATAGGAAGCTCTGACTGGCTCTCTCGGGCTGGCCAAGAGGGCTGGCTAGAGGCTCCGGCCTAGAACGCTGGAGGTTCCGACCCTGGTATCCTGACTCTACCAAGATACTTCAATAATGGATAGATTGACAGAGATCTAAATGTAGTGCAAATAATAAGGTAGGAGATAGATGCAGGCAACGGTAGAGATAAAATAATACAATAACAAGTAAGCACAAGGAGACACAAAGAATTTTTCCCAAAGTTTGGATCACAAAGATCCTACGTCTCTGTTGAGGAGCTCCAAAGATCCGGGTCTCGATTGACCTCTTGCCTCACCAAGTGACCACGAAGATCAGCTTGGTATCTACTCGAATTTATCTCTTTTTCTTGTAGAGGCGAGGTTAACCTTCACAAACTCTTTCCGGGACAATCCACAACTCGAGCAAGCTCGCGGGCGACGCCTAACTGTCTAGGAGATTTTCCTCAAAGAGAAATAAGTTCCAAGCAACTGATCCGAGTCCATCCTTAAGTGCACAAGATCCTCCTAGCCTTCTCTAAAAAATTACTTAATTCCTCACTAGATCCTCACAAAAATCACAAAGGTGGCACTAGAACTAGTTGGGAGAGCTCGAAAGACCTCAGGAGAAGCTAGGAGACAGTGGAATATGAGTGGAATAGCCAAGCAACGGGTAGAAACAAAGTTAGGGCTTTATAGGCATTGGTATACGTCACTTAGCCGTTACTCACAGATTTTAGACAGGCGGTTCCAATCCCAAGAGTAGGTACCTCCGGCCAATACTTAGACTCTAGCAGAGATGGTTGGTCAGAGCCTCTGACCCTAGGGGTAGGAACCTCCGACCCTTACAATGAAAATAAACCAACCCAAGTGTATGTGTTGTGCCAAAGTGATATACTCTCAGCTATTTGAATCTTAAGCACTTGATTGGTCTTGAAACACTGTTTGCAACCCCTCTTGGTAGTATGGCTTACCTACGACTCAAAAAAAACTAAAATAAACTCCGAGTCACTTCGCTGCTTTGCTCATGTTTTTATGGTAGTCTCCATGCATCACACCAAGCAACCTAGGACTAATCTCTATACATTTCTCGATAAATTCATTAGTCCCTTAATAGTTTTATCAGTAATCTACCAAAACCCACTTAGGGGCTAGATGCACTTTCAGGGGGAGCAGAACTTAAAAGGTAAGGGTGGTCCTCACCTATCAGACTAATCTTTTGGGTTGTGTAGGCTTAGGACCTAAAATTGTGGCTTAGGTCAGACATATCGTGTAATAGGCCCAATGTGACCTAGATGGCCTACAGTTGGTGGATCGGGCTGTGCGCTGTAACAGAAGAGGCAATGGCCATGCAAGTTGATCTTGTTAAATATTATATAACAGATAGACTAGTTAGAGTCTGGCTTAGAGATAAACTAGATAATTTGTTATAGATACTGTTGACACCGAAAATCACCAGCAGTGTTGAAAACAAGCCGATGATCTGGTTCGGTGCACTAGACACGCGAAGGCCTGGGAGATCTGCTTAGCTCCAGTGCAGGTCCTAAATTTGAGGTTCGCGGGCGTGCTAGTCAATTTGACCTAGCAATTGACAAGGAGATAGAAAAAAGTTAGATCATTGATCCAATCGGCCAACAAGCCGATACAGACTTCTTTCAGCCGATGGCACTTGTACATCGGCTAGAGAACCGATAATATAAAAAGATAGAAAACCAGCCGACTTCCCTCGAACCGACTGCCTGACTACCGACAGCACTTGTGTATCGGCTAGGAAACCGATAATGATATAAATAAATAAATCAGCCGACTACCAATAGAATATGTGCATCGACTGGAAAGCCGATGATAATGTAGATAATCAAAATAATAATCAAGACAATACAGTCGGTTTTATCTAGTAAAAGATAACTTATCGGCTAGGCACTCCGATAAGACGCTTGCACAAGATCTATCAACCTAGCAGGAATAACTTATCGCAGGCAGTTTAGTAGGTCGGATCTAACCGATGCAGCACAAACTGATGATAAATTATCCCCAGTAAGCCGATAAAATCTATGCCCGCGTGATGTGATATATCCACTTGGCCTAAGAGATCAAACTTAACTGATGCAGCCGTAGACAGAATAGATACACCGTGGTAAGCCGACTACCGTAGATCAGCTAGAATATCAGACCTAACCGAGGAAGTCCTAGCCAATAAGGTAGTCAGGGTAACGAGACTTACCCTCTCACAGAAGTTCGGACCTAACTGATGCAGCCCGGCTCGAGAAGCAAGAACCCATCGAAAAGGATGGCGATGCGCCGAAGTTGTATTGATCTGAGAGATAATTTACATGGTACCCGGGCATACGTATTTATACCCCGAGTTGATACAGTCCTGATCGGATACGAAACAGGAGTTTCCTAACTATAAAAGGAAAAACAACAAGCCCTGATCGGGCACGAGATCAGGTTTCCTAAAAATCATTAAAGCTACCTAATTTATAGATAAAATACTAAACCGCCATGCTGTGGTCTTCACGATTACTTTCCAAATTCAGGCTCTTCTAGATTAGCTTCCATCGGCTGATATAGCCTCTTTCCTTAACCGAACCTGATAACGAACTGTACCAAATTTTAGCGTTAACAGATACGCTGATTATCGTGTGTAAGTAGGAGTATCCTAGCCAGACTCAACTAGCCTATATATATGTAATCATTGTGCTGTTTTTGGCAGGAGAATTAACACGTATCCGTCGAACCTAGCGAGAAGGTCGACGTTCCATCTAGCACCTCTGATTTTTCATGGTATCAGAGTCCCATCACGATGGCGAGTTCATCTGCTACCTCCTCCTCCAATCCACTTCTCGGCGCAACACACAAAAAAGCTGGCCAAGGAAAATCATGCCCTCTAGTCTGCCCAGGTGCTCATGACAATACATGGAGCAAGGCTAGAGGGGCATCTTGATGGCACGACCATAGCCCCCGATGCCGAGATTGAACAGAAGAAAGACGACAAAGTAGCCAAGGTTGCCAGTCCAGCCTTCCAGGAGTGGTTTGCCGCGGATCAGCAAGTTCTCAGGTTCCTCTTCTCTTCATTATATAGGGAGGTTCTATCCCAGGTTGCTGCCGCACGGATGGGTGTGGAGGCATGGAAGCAGATCGGGGAATGTTCGTCCCCACACTCGAGCGCATGCAATCAATGTACGCCTCGCCCTGACAACTACCAAAAAGGGGTCGATGACGATCTCTGAGTACGTCGGGAAGATGAAGGCACTCGGTGACAAAATCGCGGTGTCTGGCAAATCTATCGATGATGATGACATGGTGGCTTATATCCTCAATGGTCTTGATGAAGACTTTGATCCAGTGGTGTCTGCTCTAGTTGCTAGGGTAGATCCAATCACTGTAAGTGAAGTATACTTTCAATTGTTGCGTTTTGAAAATAGGCTCAAGCTCCTGCAAGCAAGTTCGTCCTCCTCTGTCAATGCGGCAAGCCAAGGAGGTCGTGGCGGCACAACTTATTTTTGTGGTGCTAGATGTGGACGTGCTGGCCGTGGCCATGGCCGTGGCTGGGGTACTGGCCGTGGTTGTGGTAACCAACAACAGTGCTTCTCCAACAACGGCAATGATACGCGTCCTATATGCCAAGTTTGCTACAAACGAGGACATATTGCTGCAGATTGTTGGCAAAATTTTGATGAAGACTACGTTCCAGAGGAAAAACATGTTGCTGCAGTAGCCTATTCATATGGAATAGATACAAACTGGTATGTTGACTCGGGAGGAACAGATCACATCACCGGAGAGTTGGACAAGCTTAGTGTTTGGGAACAGTACAAAGGGAAGGAACAAATTCATGCAGCAAATGGTGTAGGTATGTATATTAAATGTGTTGGTCATTCAATTGTTCCTACTCCTACTCGTAAATTGCATTTTAGAAATATTCTTTATGTTCCCCAAGCTATAAAAAATCTTATTTCCGCTTCATGTCTTGCGGTAGATAATTTTGCCTTTGTTGAAATTCACTCCAAATATTTTTTGATCAAGGATCGAGCCACGAGTAGCACTCTACTTAGAGGACAATGTCGCAAGGGACTCTACCCTCTTTCTTCAAGACCTCCAAGATCATCGATAAAGGAAGTCTATGGTGTCATGCCATCTTTTGCAAGATGGCACATTCGTTTGGGTCACCCCTTTACTCCTATTGTTATAAGAATAATCAGTAGCAATAAGTTACCATGTCTTGTTGAGTTAGTTAGGGAGTCAATCTGTGATGCTTGTCAACAAGCAAAGAGTCATCAGTTGCCATATTCTAAGTCTTTTAGTGAGTCAAAGTATTATTTGAAACTTGTGTATTTAGATGTTTGGGGTCCTGCTCCTAGTTCTGTTGGAGGTCATAAGTATTATATTTGCTTTATTGATGACTATAGCAAGTTTACTTGGGTGTATCTCCTTAAAACAAAATCATAAGTGTTTTAAAGATTTCATGAGTTCCAAAGCCTTGTTGAGCGATTGTTTAATCGTAAGATTATAGCCATGCAGACCGATTGGGGGGTGTGAATATCAAAAACTTTATTTTTTCTTTGAAAAGATTGGCATATCTCATCATGTATCTTGTCCTTATACTCATCAACAGAATGGGTCTACCGAGAGTAAGCATTGTCACATTGTAGAGATTCGACTAGCTCTTCTTACACATGCATCCATGCCACTTAAGTTCTGGGGTGAAGCCTTTCTTGCTGCCACATATATCATTAACCGTGTTCCTAGCAAGGTTATATGATATGAGACACTAGTAGAATGCTTGTTTAAACAAACACCAAATTATGAGTCTCTTCACACTTTTAGGTGTGAGTGTTGGCCCAATCTTCGTGCTTATAATTTTCACAAGCTGCAACTTCATGTCTTCCTTGGATACAGTAATCTTCATAATGGCTTCAAGTGTTTCGATGTTTTCTCCAGACGTGTTTATATATCTAGGGATATTATCTTTGATGTGAATGTTTTTCCATTCTCCAAACTTCACTCTAATGCCGGTGCTAGACTGAGACCTGAAATTCTTCTTCTACCGTCTGATTTGGTCCCATACACATATAATCCAAGGGGAGAACAGAATGATCAGCTGTTTAATACTCCACCAAATGCATCTGATAATTTTTCTATTGAGAATAATGCAGACAATGCAGGAAATAATGCACCTGGTGCAGATAGCGGGGTGGATGAAGCAGAAAGAGAGATGGTGCCATCTTCTCCTGGATTGGAGCAGCAACAGCAGCAGGAGGCGGCTCCCAGATTGGTGCAGCAACAGCAGCAGGAAGCAGTCGAGGACAGCTCAGCAGAGCTTGTGCAGGTCAATCAGATCAGCCCGGATCCTCTACACCCACTGATTCTACAACACCTCATAGTGAAATAACAGGACCGAGAACTCGACTACAAAGTGACATCAGAAAAGAAAAGGTATATGCTGATGGCGTAGTTAAATACAGTTTTTTTTATGTCTTCCAGTAAACCTTAGACTTTAGATGAGGTCTTAAATAATGAAAATTAGAAAGATACTATGGACGCTGAATATATGACGTTAATAAAGAATAAAACTTGGCAAGTGGTTTCTTCTGAAAAGGGAAGCAATATAATAGATTGCAAGTGGATTTATAAAATCAAACGGAAAGCTGATGGCAGTCTAGATAGATATAAAGCATGATTGGTTGCTAAAGGTTTCAAATAGAGATATGGTATAAATTATGAAAATACTTTTAGTCCTGTTGTTAAAGCTGCAACTATCAAAGTGCTTATGTCTATTGCTATATCTAGGGGATGGAGCCTTCATTAGCTTGATGTATAGAATGTTTTTCTTTATGGACTGCTAGAAGAAGAAGTCTACATGAAACAACCGCCAGGATATGAGCAGATCTCTCAACCTAATTATGTTTGCAGGTTAGATAGAGGCTTGTACTGACTCAAGCAAGAACCACGAGCATGTTACTCGAGGCTAGGTACAAAGTTATATGAATTAGGTTTTAAGTCATCTAAGACAGATACCTCTTTATTTTTCTATAGTAAAGAGGATGTTACTATGCTTGTTTTTATCTATGTTGATAATATTATTGTGGCTAGTTTGGCTCCTAGTGCAACAACAGCATTGTTGCAGGATCTCAATAAAGAGTTTGCACTAAAGAATCTTGGATATCTGCACTTCTTTCTTGGGATTGAAGTAAACAAGGTATGTGATGGTATAATTTTGACACAAGAGAAATATGCATCTGATGTGTTAAAAAGAGCAGGGATGTTTGATTGCAAGCCGATTAGTACACCCCTACTTACAAGTGAGAAGTTGTCAGCGCATGAAGGAACTTTACTTGGGCCAATTGATGCTACCAAGTACAAGTACAGAAGTGTGGTTGGAGCACTGCATTATCTTACACTGACATGGCCAGACATCTCATTTTCAGTGAATAAGGTTTGCCAGTTACTACATGCGTTGGCCACTGTTCACTAGATGGAAGTGAAACGGATTCTTAGATATCTGAAGTAGACAATCAAGCTTGGATTAAAGATTAGTAAGTCTTCTTCATTACTTGTTAATGGTTTTTTAGATGCAGATTGGATAGATTGTCTCGATGATCGTAGGTCAACTGGTGGCTTTGTTGTATGTTTGGGACCTAATCTTGTGTCTTGGAGTGCGCGTAAGCAATCTACATTGTCAAAATCAAGCACAGAAGCAGATTATAGGACCTTGGCGAATGTGACGGCTGAAATTATATGGATACAAACTCTGTTGCAAGAATTATGAGTTCAAGTTTCAAAAGCTACTAAAATATGGTGTGACACTATTGGACCTAAGTATCTCTTAGCTAATTCTGTTTTTCATGTACATACTAAACATATAGAGATTGACTATTATTTTGTACGAGAGTAAGTAACCTGAAAATTGCTTGAAGTAAAGTACATTTCTTCAAAGGATCAAGTGGCAGATAGTTTCACAAAGCCGCTCGGAATACGACAGCTAGCTAGAGGAATTCAAATACAATCTCAACCTTCGATGTTTAGATTGAGGGGAGTGTTAAATATTATATAACAGATAGACTAGTTAGAGTCTAGCTTAAAGATAAACTAGATAATTTGTTATAGATACATTGATTACCGTGTGTAAGTAGGAGTAGCCGGACTCAACTAGCCTATATATATGAAATCATTGTGCTGTTTTTGGCAGGAGAATCAACATGTATCCATCGAACCTAGCGAGAAGGTCGACATTCCATCTAGCGCCCTCGATTTTTCAGATCTTTCTCTGCCAATAAACTTTTGATGTAGCACAATCCAAATGAAAAATGATGGTACGGAAGTATAGCGCGTGCCTCCTTAGAAGATGACTCCCTGTTAAGTACTGCGATAATAGACCGTGATTCTTGCACGAATATTGGGAATGTTGAGTTCTAGCGTTGTCTCAGCATGACCGTATATAAGAATTTAGGTCCCAGTGCTAAACAAAAATTAGGGTTTTATATTTTAGAAATAATACTAATAACTAAATGAGGAAATTTTATTTTGGATTGGGCCGTATAAATTAACCAAAGTAACACGATGCACCTGAGTTAGGTACCGTCAATCTAAAGGGAGAAATGAAAACTCTCCTAGTTTACCATGAGCATGCTTCCCGAACTGCTAAACGGTGTATTTTTTTGTAAAAATTTTCTGTATAGAAGTTGCTTTAAAAAATCATATTAATCTATTTTTCAAGTTTGTAATAGCTAATATTCAATTAATCATACGCTAATAGCTCATCTCATTTTACGTGATCTTCTTCTTTCTTTTTTCTTCACTCACCTACCATTTTTCTTAATACAAGGTATTTTATAATCTGTTGGGATGGTTACCACTGTGGCCCTCTATTCAACCACAACAGTGGCTATGCCCTGCCTAAGAACAATAAGGTGGTTTAGTTTCCTTTATACTATTTAGAAAATATAAAATCTTTAGTCTCTAAAACATATGTTCATATTATTGTCATAAGCTACAATTCTTTAAGGTCATCATAGTTATCATTGGACACCTGTTGGGTATGAAGAATACACATTTGTTCTAGCAAATCAATAGAGCTACAAGAGAATAACTTTTAGAACATGTTGCTTTTAATTGAAGCATGAAAAACTTGGGGCCCTTAATTTTTAAGACATGTGCAGTCCTCTACTTGGCTTGTGCATATCCATGGGCTCATGATACGAGCTACGTATGTACTCCGTATTTGATAATTCTTTGTCTTATAGTTGGATTAATCGATAAACCCCTAGCTTCCTTTGGAGCAAAATATATATATTGGACGATATAATAATTATATGTGATGTTAATAAAGCTCGTCATGAAAAGCCCTTTAAAATAATACAAGCATCAGATCACCGAGGTTAACGGTCCGGTTGTTTTCGTAGCATGCATTCACCACGTGTGTTCCCCCATAAACCTCCACTGATGCACCCTAAAAGCATTTTTAAAATTCTCCTTTTATTTCAAAATGATAGTAAAATGATAGTGCCAGCTTACGTACATCTCATCATTTTAATATGTAAATTTATTTACACATTGCCACTACCACAGAACAATCTATTTGTACCGCCCTATCAGTACTGGGTAAGAAAAACCTGGCACTGATAGGGGGTTTCCCCCACCCACCCAATCGCCCAATATGGCTAAGAACTAACACATACTGATAACTACTCATCAGTGCAAATTCGTAATAAAAACCTGGTACTGATAGAACGACTACTCATCAGTACCGGTTTTACTCGATGCCTCATATTGAGGCAAGCCGAGCCGATGAAATAAAAAAAAGGCGACCAACCGCTCGCTCTCCTCATCAATCTCGCGCGCTCACAGCCTTTCCCTTTCTCACTTCTCCCCGGTGATAGCCGTCGCCACCTCGTCTCCCTTTCGCGTCGCCGTCCCAATGCGTGGTGGAGAAGTACCGCGGCGTGCGGCAACAGAGATCCGTGAGCCCAACATGCGGATGCGCCTCTGGTTCGGCTCCTTCGCCACCACCGAGGAGACGGCGCAGAGGCTTTACGGGCCCAATGCCTTCCTCAACCTACCCCCCTCCGCACCACCTCCGTCGCCGTGTGATGACGCGGCGGTGGTTGGGTTCGGCACCAACAAGCCCCAGCTCGACCTCAAGGAGTTCTTGTAGCAGATAGGCGTGCTCAAGGCCAACGACAACGGCGCGACAGGCAAGAATGGCGGCCTCCACCGGAAAGGGAAGGGCGAGCAAGAGGAGACAGATCTTCGGTGAGTGGTGCCCCCTCCCCCTCTCGGATCTCTAGCGAGCGGTGGGCTGATCCAGCCGCCACGAGCTCAGAGGCCTCCGAAGATCCTGGTGATGTATGGCTTGTTCTTGATCTTTGATGTGGATGCTTCTGTTTGTGATCTGTGAATGTTGTTTTGTGGCGTGGATATGGGGATATGTGCTGTGGATGTGAATCTCCCCGGGGTGGGGGGGGGGGGGGGCAAGGGACGGGGGCTGCTCGAAGCATTGGCTCAAATCAAGCCGATGCGTTGAGCCGGCCTCCCTTTTTTTTTTTGGCTTAGGGGCACATATCAGTCCTGAGAAAACAACCGGCACTGATGAGTCTCCCTTATTAGTGCCGGTTGGGAATCCGGCACTGATGGCCTTTTCTGTAGTAGTATTCCTCTCCATAATCGTAAACAACGAAGTAAAAAAATAGACTAATACAATGTGAAAAAAATACCGAATTCTTATAGGCCAAGAGATTTGATAATATCATATGATCGTGCGTGTAACCGTGCCTGCTGAATGCGATGCAACGACGACATATTGAAATGATGAGAAAGAGATCCTACTCCCTCTTGTCTAAGAATGTAAGCATATATCTAGAGTTTTTTTTTTATGAACATTAAGGTTGAGGTGAGTGTATAGCTACAGCACAGTAGAGCGAGCTATCCATCCATTAAAGCTAGCTAGGAAGAGAGATGAACAACGGAGTCAAGGGAGTTGCAGTTGGGAAGGTGGCCAGATAGATCAGCCTCGGTCATGATCTGATTTTGCCTAGCTAGCTAGGTTTAATTTGATTTGGACTCTGAGCTGAATCGATTTGATTCCGAAAAGTAACGTACCCTATATTTGATTGGAGCGTTTTATTAGAAGTACTGGAAACTGGAAAAGCATGCTGCTAGCAATGCAACTACCTGACCTAATCCCATCCATGTTGTTAGGCTGCTCTTACACCCGCAAGCACCAATTGATTCGCCAAAGATTAATAGTATTAGTTGGACACAAGACACATGCGATTTTTTCCTTTTAAGACACACACGTACACACACCACACATTCACACCCCACAAATACATTTTCTAATGCATGCTCATTATTATAGATACGACAATATATAATGGTCCATCTATAACGGATCAAACACTACTTATTATAGACAGGTAACCAATGATGCTGGTAAACCTATCAGCTACGTGGAGTGACCACATCTATGACGGGTGGTAGATAACACCAGTTACAGATGTGGTTATTATTGTTGGGTATTTATCCCTCACAGATAAGGACTACTTATCAGTGACCAGACGTTTACCCATTAGGTGTAGATTATGACCCGTAAATCCTAGCGGCAAATCCCTGACCATGCTAAAGACAAATCCCGATCTACATTAAATTCCTATAGATATCGTACTTGCATGTGAGTAAAATTCATAAACACTAGAATTTAAATTATGATAGATAAAATTATACACCCATGACTATAAGTAACACCACCGGTGCGTCTTCCTCATGCTACTTAATTAATCTGGTTTAGTGCTGAAGAGAAGATCTCGTTTTAATTAATTCTTGGGTGTGCATGGTTGGGCAGATTAGCTAATCGATCGATACCCACTTAGCTATAGCCAGTTAGCCACCTGCAGTAGCAGTAGCTTTCACCCAGGATAGCACGGTACGCATGCATGCGACCTGCATGTTAGGTCGGAGAGACGATCTTCCTTTGACCAATTGCAGTGTGCAGCCGTATGCATGCATGGTCGCTTGATCGATCATCGCGTGCAAATCTTATATATGTACGATTGGATGTCAGCTATATGTTGTAGCTCGATCGGTTGATGAATTATTAGTACGTGGCACAATATGTGTGCTTACTTGTGCGTGTTTTCTGAGCAACCTTATTTGTTAACTTATTTATAGAAAAAAAGGTTAAAAATTCACCATGATCGAGCGTGTTAAGACAAGATAAGTGTGAGTTAAAACGAGAGAAATTCTCACGTTCCAAATAGGGACGCATCGAGTACACAAACAGTAGGATGACTACGCCGAACAAAACAATACACGTTACTCTCTCCGTCCCTAAAAACGGATTAATACGGATTTAGGAGGAGGTTAAGCAGATATTAAGCTACTTAAAATAGATATACACACAGTATATAATTTTAGATACTTAAAACAAATTAGGCATGAAGTTAAAAAACTACTATACTCTTCATTAATACAGAGAAAACGAGAAAGAGGGAGTACTACTGGTTCATGGCTAAAACAACAAGAAATCAATTAAAGAGGTCTAGTGGAGTCTAATCTAAAAATACGGTCTCTATAGGATAAACTTGTAGGCTAAGGACCCCTTTGAAACAAATGATTTCTGAAAAATTTTTGTAGGATTTAAATCCTATAAAAATTTTTCTTATTTGGCCCTTTGAAACAAAGGATTGAAGTTTTCTAAATTCTATAAAATTCCTAGTGAATAGCTCAATGCATGTAGATTTTGAAGAAAAGATAGCAAAAGCTCCAACCTTTTGAAAAATTTTCTTAGTCTGTCTCTCTTATCCGATTCCTGCGCATTTTCTATGGTCTATTTGAACGATCATTTCTATATTTTTTTTCTGTGTTTTGCAATCTCTCTCTTTGTACCTATATTTGTGTGTTTTTCTTTTCCTCCGTTTCTCAACCATACGTTTCAAAGAAGTCTAAAACTATAGTCTTTTAGGGTCGAAAAGAGTTTTATATATGGATGTTCTTTAATGTAATCGTTGTCGCAAGTGTGTGCTCGTTTGGCCAATGTTAACCCTTAGTTATGGATTATAAGACGTCTTAGGTTTGTCATAAATCTTTTTTTTAAGTTTAACTAAATTCATAGAAAAATGTAATAACATTATAACACTAAATTGTAAATCCGTCATTGAATATGTTTTTACAGTATATTATTTTGTGTTAAAAATACTATTTTTTTTATAAACTTGATCAACTTGAATAAGTTTGACTTAAGAAAACCCTAACGTCTTACTCGTTCGATACGTATCCATGTGCATACATGCAAGCATGCGTTCTAAACTAGTTTAGCTGTGCGAAACCTGCTGGGCGCGCACATCGAGCTGCCCACGTGCACGCTGTCTCCATATGCACAGTAGAAAATAAAAAAAATAAAATATTAAAAAAATGAGTAAACTTTATACCACTAATTTGAAACTTTCATCTCTAATTTTAAAACTTTCAATTCAATTTTTAAAACTTTTAACTCAAATTTACAAACTATCAACTAAGAATTTAAAAAATTTACTCAAATTTTAAAATTTTCAACCCAAAATTTAAAACTTTTAATTAGATTTTCGAAACTTTCAACTGAAATCTAAAACTTTTAGCTCTGCTTATTTATGTATTATTTTATAATTAAAAATTATTAAGTACTAATGATGGTAATTAAAAAATGATTAGTGCTAATAACCGTACGGCGGCGTATGGATAGCACGTAGGGGTTAGCCAACCAGCGCGCCCTAGCTTCCCCCGCTTAACTGTTCTATTAAGCACATCCGTTCCAAAAAAGAAATACATGTACTTACGATTCAAAAAAAAGAGCACATTTTGCCACACAGAGAGAGAGAGAGACCGAGATGGTCTTTGATTCTCGTACGTGCAACTGTACGTTAAAGAGAGCGAGAGAGATGGAGAACCTTATATGGATGGATCGATCGAACGCATATTTAAAGAGGTCATCCGCCACCAGCACGTACGTACATAGCTACACGTTTGTTGACCGGCCCTTTC
The DNA here is from genome assembly GCA_003991445.1 of Oryza meyeriana var. granulata. Lineage (NCBI taxonomy): Eukaryota > Viridiplantae > Streptophyta > Magnoliopsida > Poales > Poaceae > Oryza > Oryza meyeriana. The sequence continues at coordinate 159,327 of RYFJ01001733.1, read as the reverse complement.
CTTGAGTTCCATCGATTACATGTATTCGACGTGTTGTTCAGAATCAGATATTACTACTTATAGATCCGAGCATCTAGGATAAGTCATCTATGATGGATTAACATAACCAAATTAAGATGACTCACCTAAGTCAAAAAAATAGCTTGTTTGAGATATGGCTGTCAGAAACAACCCGTTATATATGTGACATCATATTTAATGGGTCGTAGTTGTAACCCATCAAAGATGATCTATAACGGATCATAACCATAACCCGTTAGAGATGACATGTTATCTGTAACAGATATATTGGGATGTACCATCAAATGAGAATACTCATCTTAGCTACCACCTGCCACAGATAATGTTATCTGTGACGAGTAATAGTTAAGATTCCTCATAAATGAGTGAAAATTCAAATTTTGAATTTTTAAATAATCTTGGATGGAGATATATCCTATATCAAAGATTTATACCGCGACGAGATCTACAACTTTATAAATTGACAATATTTTCATTTGAGATCGTTTAGTGCCCGAATATGTATTATAAGTGATGATATCTATTTTAAAAAACAAAATTTTGAATTTTTTAAATGATCTCGGATGGATATATGCCATATATAAAAGTTGTAGAGCTCAACAAGATCTACGACTTTATAATTGACAATATTTTCATTTGATATCATTTACATGCCCAAATATACATTATAAGATGAGATTTATTTTGAAAACCAACATTTTGAATTCTTCAAACTACCTTGGATAAAAATATTCCCTATATAAAAGTTGTAGAACAAGATGAGATCTACAACTTTCTAGTTGATGACTTTTTCATTTAAAATCATATAGAATATCAAATATATATTATATGATTTGTATAGGAATAGTCAAAAGAATAACATTGAAAGAGTATTCAACATAGGCTCTATAAGTGAGTTGATAAGGGTAGTTTGAATCCTACCTACCTACTGCATGCATGCATAATTCGTCCGAAAAATTATGGATTCGTAATTATGACCCGTCAAAGATGAGTCATTAGTAACGATTAGTAAGTTACTACCTGTCACAGATGAGTTACCACACGTCATAAATGAGTTTTTCTCATCAGTGACAAGGCGCTTATCCGTCATAGGTGTGGGTTATGATCCGTCACAGATAATTTATTCTCTTATAGTGTACATTACGTATGCCAGATAGTTTAACTTAAAAGTTCAAACCTAAATCGATATATGATGGATATTGCTTTGTGTGTGATGTTATGGAGTCGTCTACTGTTGGCTTAAAATAAAAAAAAGTTTAATCGTAGATAACCAAGATTATGCTTTTAAGATTAACCGTAACCCTTTTCTACCAGTAGAATTCACCATCATCTCCCTCCGTCTCCTAACTAGTCAACCTCTTGTCCCCGCCAAGAACCCCGTACACCACTGGCCTTCTCTCCCAGAGCTCTAGAAGTGCCACCACTGTCTCACCGTCCCACGCTCGCTGCCTCCCACCATCAGGATACCGCCTCTTTGGCCATCTCTTATTACCCTCTCCCTCCAAACCCAACCCTGTTTCGTATCGTCACCATCTTCAATTTATCCCGGACCTAACGTGTTTGTACGGCCACCTTCTTCGGGCTGCTTGAGAGAAAAGAAGAGGTGCATGAAGTCTGCACGGTGGTGGATAAGCTCGACTAATTTTCTTTTGGATTTGCTGACTGAAATCTAGCAGTTTGCTAATGTTAGCACATGTACTCTCCGGCCTGTCGGACTCGGCCGAGGAAGCTACCTAGCCCGGCCGGTCGGCCGCGTTGACGGCGAGAGAGAGAGAGAGAGAGAGAGAGCTAGCTGAAGGAGTAGCAGAGGTGGTTGACTGCTGGGCGCTAGCCGGCCAGCTACAAATGAGACAAGAATAAAAGGAGACGACGAATCAAGAAGAAAAATTTGTGAACGCGCGTGCACAGATCGTTCATCAAATTGAACGTACTCCAAATCGGTACCGCGAGTACTGAAACAGTGGTATGTAGTACACATACGTACTTTTGTAATGTCGCGTTGTCAAAAATTAACCCGTGAAATTAAAGAGAGCAAACTGCACGTTAAACTAGAACTTGCAGTTTAATGTACTTGCAGTGTTCTCGTGATGATAACCAAATAAGCCGCTATCAAAATTTAAATTTAAAATATAATTTTGAAATTAATTTTGGTTTTTTTTGCAGTTTACTTTTTAGTTTTGGCTTTTAATCTGCTAAGAATATATATATATATATATATATATATATATATATATATATATATATATATATATATATATATATATATATATATATATATATATATATATATATATATATATATATATATATATATAAAAGTTTACCAACAAACTCGCTAATACGGTTTATCAGCCATAAGGAAAACGGGTGTGTGGTCAAAATTATGTGCATGTAGAGATGATCGTGTCAATGTCTTTTCTCATATGTAAAGTGGAAATAGCCGAGGATGTACTTTCTAAATAACTCCTCCTCAAAACCCCTAAAATGCAAATATCACAAGAAATGCAAATGACATTAAATAAAAACAAAAGTGGGGCATGATATCTAATCTAGTTTAATGCTGCAGAAAAATATCTAATTTTCATGAGCGTTTGTTGGTTGGGCAGATTAGCTGATACCGCCTGGATATAGCCACCAGAACCTGCAATAGCTGTCACTCAGGATAGCATGACATGCGTGCGTATTTGTTGGTTGTTAGATTTGGAGAGATGACCGTCAACTTGACAAATTGCAGCCGTGGTAATTACTTGCGTGTGCATATCTTGTATGCATCGAGTGCTCAATATGGTTCATAGTTGATCCATAAATTTAAGAAAAAACTTGGTCGACGACTTGTTAATAACGAGAGCATAATTTCAGGTTCTTTTATCAACTAGTACATGAAAACGCCATTTAATTAGAGATAACAAAACTTAATCAAATTCTGATGAATAATAAAAGTAATGTACCCACGACTTCACCGTGACCCTAAAAATGCTTCTCCAATGAAGCTCAATGTAAATACAAAACCTGGAAGAAGCATGAAAGCTTGGCTAATTAAGTTGGTTTGTCCAAGAATGGAGTCCTGCGTCTAGCCTCACCTCACCGTTGATGACTACAAGAAGAAACGAGAAATCTTTCAAAAGAAGAAGAATACTCTCCTAGAAGAAGATGGGTAGTCATGCAGTATTAAATGATCATCAGGTTGTTAGTTGAAGCAAACCTACATATGTATCATATCTGCATGCATGGGCTGTACGGAAAGCAAGAGGAGCTAGGTAGCAAGCAAGTCCACGTGCATGAACTTGACTATATGTGCAGAAAATTAAACAGTTTGGTCAAATATATTCAAAAGAAGATATATTATCCATAGACGCGTTCCAAATAGGTTTAAATGTTTATGTTAGGCCATCGATCTGCTTCGCTAGAGTTAGATGTTCACGTGCAACTGACCAACTGTACGTGCAAAGCCAGGAGGACATAGCTAGCTGACCAGCTCCACCCATGCTTGAGGGGAGGATGTATGTAGAGAAAATTGCAAAAACTCCAAAATATGATCTTAAGTTTTAGATTTTTCCATAAGATGATTTGTTACAAATTTCCCTCTACTAATTCATCTTTGTTTGACATTCTCCCATTGCTACCACTGGATCGTGCGTTTTTGTGGCCGTAGATCTCAACACACGTTTCTACGAATACTAATAGACCGGGAGGAGCTGGCGTCACCCTTATGCCGACTAGGCCAAACGACACGGCCATGGTATCTCGGCTCATGGTGTCCAGCATGTCGTTGGGCAACGATGGTCACAAGTCTACAGATACAAGGTGGGAAACACAAGCTCAGCGTCACAGTATGTTCTAAGGAAGAAAATAGGTTTGGGGCCCTAACTATGTCTTGAGCTCCCATTAGGCTAGACTTGGCTGATGTGACAGGTTTCACGAACATGTCAACTAAGAGATGCACTAGATCATATAGAACGTGTAAAAAGGAGCCATAAAAACACGTGAGTTGCAGCAATGGAAAAATATCAGACCAAGATGAATTAGTAGGAAAAAATTTGCAATTCATCTTAGGGGGAATCTCTCAAACTCTGGTAACATATTTGGGTTTTCTTAAAATTTTCCCATGTTTATATACATTGCTCAATTTTGCTATTGATCAAGCGTTTAATTTTTTGGATTTTATGAAACAGCAATGTTGACCGTTAAATAGAACTTTAAGATTCGGGACGAGAAAAGCATATTCCAAGTTACACTTTCAACTTATTATAATTACACTTTTAACTGATTGTAGTTGTCATTATCAATTACACGTAGCTTTACTTGTAAATTTATGTAACCTAGTTATAAATATATACAACTACATCTAACTCGTAACTTTAGCTATAAACTTATACAATTTAGTCATAAATATATGGAATCGATTGATGTATTTATTTTTTTAAAGTTCGACGAATGGACGGTCCCTACCTTGCTCGCTCAGGCGAATAGGAGCCGTTGGAGACGCATCTAACGGCTCTCCAAGTCGTCGCCAGCACGTGGTTTCGTCTCCCTTGTCAGAATCACGGAACGGGATCCTCGTGCCACGGCAAAGGGAGGGCCATATCGATAGTGATGGGCAAAGTGTACTTTCCATATACGGTTCCAAGCTTTAGATTTTTATTCTACAGTTCCACTGGTACAGTAGAAAAGTCTCTAGCATAGTAGAAAATGGAACAATTGCTGTGCGGTTATATGTGAGCATATTTTATTACAGTATAATGCCTTCACCAACTTACCTCATTGTGGCTATCATAACCTCAATCCAGGTATATAGCATCCAATGGATATACAAATCAGACAATTAGTAGTTCTGAAATTATTATGTCCAACTAATGAATAACGAGACAACACCTCTCTGAATAACTATTTTACTTAGTCGAGTGAATATTACATATCATCTAAATAGTTACATAAAATTTCTAAAACATTAATAAAACAGACTAATATATAATATATCACTACATAAACATATAACTTCAAATTCAATCTCTACACATTAAAAATAACAAAACATATAGTTTTATATTTAACTTCTAGAAGCTCGTATCTCTCTTCTGGCTGGCCAGCCAGCTAGCCGAAACCGGAAAGTTCGCCGCGCTGACGCCGCCGGGAAACTTAAGGGAGGGCCAGGGCCAGATCGCCGCTGCCGTCGTCGTCGTCGTCGTCGTCTTGAATTCGTTCGGTTGCAGCTTGCGGTGGGGTCTCGACCAGAGATCACCTAGCTAAGATAGAGCTGGAGGAGAAGCAGTAGCAGTAGCAGTAGGGGGCAGAAGTTGTTGTGAACTTGCAGTTGACTGATGGCCAGAGCAGCGCTATAAATCGGCGAAAGAGAAAAGAGGGATTGGGTTGCTTAATTTTCGGAGTTTGGTACAGCCCTGTTTAAATGTTTACGGGTAATTAATTAAAAGCAAAACAGTGTATTGATAACGAGATATATGAAATCATGACAAAAAATTCAAACAAAATTAAACTCGTGGTACATGCATCACTGCAGGGCAGCCCGAGCTCAAGCTCAAGCTCGCGGCTTGTTGACTCAAAGAATATAAATAAATTTATTAACCGTCTTTTCTCATCGGTTTAAAGTTTTATAAAAATATGCTCGGCCAGGTCAAATGCATCTAGAAGCAGGCCTGTACTTATGCATGTACAGGATGGATAACCACAGAGGGCCTAGAAAATTAGGGGCCCTAAAATTTTTATTTTAGTATAGACCAATGTGTTTTAATATGTTTTATCCTACTCTATTTTTTAGTCTCCTGGTTTTTCACCCACTCATATGATTGGAACAGGCATATGTTCTAATATGTTTTATTGACCATCTTACTCCATGTTTAGTCTCCTTGTTTCTTGTCCACTCATATGATTGGAACAAACTTGTTTTCGTTAGCTTCGACAAGTGTTCAGCTACAATCATGGCTACTTTAAACAACTATAGCTCATAATGATGACGTGAACATACCTTCTAGCAATTCAAGATTATATTTTTTCCACTTACTACAGAAAAGTGAATCATTATATCAGGACATAATTTTTCTTTCTAAAATTAGTCAGAGTGCAAACACATATGTTAGTTTCATTGGTCTACCCATCTTATGTTCCCCCTGGATAATTCCAGACATGGTTGGTCGAACACGGTTTCTTGCTTATTCAGTAGCAAGGCCTAGCTCGAAAGAACACACCTTATATATATCGATCGCTAGCTCTTGTGCTGTGATAGAGAACTACCGGCTAGAACATGGATCGAGCAAAGAGGAAGTGGAGACCCCTCTCGATGTATTTTAAACTAGATGGTATTTAGTAAAAAAGTGGGTTTGACTTTAGTCTATTATACAGCTTTTATCAATAGACATATATCCCAAAGTAAAATTTGCTCTTTTTTTTGGATTTTTACAATGTGAGGCCTCACTTTGTGCTTTTTTTGAAACGAACACTCACTTTGTAGCATATCAACGTCTCAAATTATTAGGTACGGCACTGTCTAGAAAGTGTTGTTAGTTATGTGTATTAATTAGTGCTGTAAATGGTTGCGTAGTCAACTTTTTTTTATCCGCCTCAATTGAAATGAAAGAGTCATTTTAATTTACTGTCCTTGAAAAGGTTCCGGTAGCTATCAAGGAACCTAAAGTTTGTCTAATTGAAAGCTGCATCCTTGTCAAAATTTTTATTAGAGTAAATGCTTGTTTGGGCCTATTGTTTTACCGAAGTTTAATATTGGATCTTTTGTGAAACACAGTACAGAGGCAAGCATTCATATACACGCGCCCACTGGGGCATCTTGTTGTCTTATACCGTATGCTACTGAAAAAATAATTAGCTATAAATACGAGCAGCAGTGCCAAATCTAGGACTTAAATAATTAGCCGTAAATACGAGTATCAATGCCAAGTCTAAGACATAAACCTGGGTGGGACAAGTTCCACCACACAGAATCTAATTAGTTGAGCTACACTCACTTTACAATATTGGATCTCTTTGTCCTCTTCTCTTGCCTCTGTTTTTCATTTTATGATCCCTTCCTCTCAAATTGTCAACATCATTGTCGAGTAGGTGGATAACGTCACTACGATGGTGGAGGTAAGAGCAACTTGTTCAAGGAGATCACAGTTGAATACTTAAGTTAGGGTTTGAGAACAAGTGTAAAAAGGGTCCAAAGTAAAAAAAAGGAAAAACAAATGGAGATCTAAATGGGATCCAACACGAAATTTTAGTAAACAAAGGAGATTCAAAATGAAATTCTCCTTTATTTTTCTATTGAATGATACTACTATATCTTGATTAACAGTGCCACGACCACACTACTACAAAATAGCCCAATCGTACTATCTTATTAGTACCGGTTAAGAAAAATCCAACACTGATATGGATTTCATGCCCATCCACCCATCCATTGTCCTCTACGGATAATAACCGGTACTGATAAAACCACATCAGTATCAGTTCATTAAAAAACCCAGTACTAATAGTATTAGTACCGATTCATTAAAAAATCGGTACTGACGTATGGAATATCAGTGTTGGTTTTTTAAATAAACCGGCATTGTTGGGTATGGAACAGAGCCAACCAAATCGAATATTTTATCGATCCCTCGACTCCCCGTCTCTCTATCCTGTAGAATAATAAATCATCTCTTGATCTTTTCTTCTTCCTCTCTCGGATGCAACGCCAAGCCCGTCTTCCCGTCCTCCTCACCCTTTCTCTCAGGTCTTTTTCTTTCACTTCCTCTCTTAGAGGTCACAAGGGTGGAGACAGCTCACATGGAGGCGACAGCGGCCTGCATGAGGGCCTGCGCCCCTGGCGAGCAGCGACGGCGCTCTCACCCCCACAGGGGCACGCGGCAGTGCCCCCTCCCAGGCGAGTAGCGGTGGCACCCTCTCCTTGTGAGGGACACGCAGCTCACCCTCCTCTCCCATGAGCGGCGGCAGAGCCCTAACCCCCATGAGTGGTGGTGTCCTCTTTCTCTCCTTGAATTTGCCACGGCACCAATGGATCAACTTCTCTCCCTCACCTCCTCCCTTGGCCACATCGTGCCATTGTGATGCCTCCTACTCACCCTGTCATCGAGCTCGAGCCGCTGGATCCGGCCGCCATGATCTTAGGGGTGTCCAGATCTGGCCACACGAGCTCAGATGCGAGAACGACGGGCACGAGTAGTGGCAATTTGTGATTCATCCGTCCATTTGGCGATTTTGTGTTTGGTGATTGATTCATGCATTTGTGACTTTGTGATTCAGTTATTGATTAACATGTGATTTGGTGATTGATTCATCCATGAATATAGCCATTAATTGTGTATTTTGTTTTGTGATTCATTCATGATGCCGGATTCTACTTTTTTTTATTTAGTGTTTTACGAGCTCGTCTCGAAATGAGCCTACTCCTTTTTTTTTTGCTCATGGATGTGAATTAGTCCTGGTTTTGAAAACCGACACTAATACTCTTCCCTCATCGGTGCCCATATTGTAGTGTTGGTTGGGGAACCGGTACTGATTAGACTTCTTAACCGACATTGACGAGGGTTTCTGTAGTAGTGTCGGCCTAGAAAAGAAACTTGTGCCCCTTACACTATATTTCCTTTAGTTTGGCCTAATAATTCAATGCTACGTACTGATTTCGATCATACTCCCTCTATTTTTTAATAGATGATACTGTTGACCTTTAACATAACGTTTGACCATTCTTCTTATTTAAAAATTTAGTGTAAATATAAAAAAATTTAAGTCATATACTTAAAGCTCCTTTAATGATAAAACACGTCAAAATAAAATAACCGATATTTACATAAATTTTTAAATAAGATGGATTATCAAATATCATGTCAACGATGTTATTTATTAAAAATCAGAGGTAGAATATAACAGAAGGGAGCAAGCTTGTTCAGATACTTGCATGATGATGGCAGCAGAGTTGTTGGTTGGTTTTGGTTGTTCGATCAGTTTGAATTGGCCTGCACCTGATATATCTCGATCAGATCAACTACATATTACAAGTAAACGTAGCACGTCACTCACGTTACGTTACATTCGTCGTCTGGGCCGGTGCAACGGTGCAGGGGTTTACAGTTTCCATCAACGAGTAGCAGTTTAATTGTTCATGATTTATACAAAAGATGACTCGATACAGAAACCAACGTAGAGTGAGCACTATCGGGGGGTACCATGTCATAGAAAATACTTTAATTCTTCCATTTGAGATCTGATATCATATGTAAAAATGACAACGGTACAATTTACCAAGAAAAATATTTTTTATGTAGTTATATTTTTTATAGTCGGTTAGAATATACAGGTAAAACGATAAACATAGATATTGGAGATTAATTACGCGGATATTCTAGACGGCAAGTAAGAAAATAGAGAGAGGACGGTAGGGAGTTGCGACAACAGTATTAATAAAGGAGAAAACGATTGAAGTGTGTGATATAAGGTCGGCATTTCATTTGCAAGCTATTACAACATCTTGGTCCATCCAGATCCTCTCCCGTTACAAACATAGCTAGCCTCTTCTCCTGTTGCTAGTGCCAAACCGCTCTGATAATTAAATCGGTCCGAAATTTACTCGGGCTTTCAAAATTACAAATTTTGAAACTTCAATAAAATAACTTTCCGTCGGTATGTAAATTCGTCTGGCTAGCCGCCTTTTATACAATCCGGAAATGAAACAAACAACCCATTGTTTATAGATGTTGGATGATGGATTATAGATGAAACTGGTTTTATCATAATTATTTGAGATCATAAATGACTGAATTAAATATTAAAATTTGAAAAATTAATTTTTAAAAAATTATAAAAAGTTTGATTAAGAAAGTTTTTATAAATATCACACCGTAAGAAGCTTACCAAGCGTGTCCGTAATACTCCGTCATCCGTTGGCAAAAAAGAACGGAAAGACCACGGACGGCGGATTGACCACCCACGTGTCCGCCAGCGCACCCGACCCGTCCCGATCGCGACCACAATCAAACCCCGACCCGACCGAGCCAGACCCACACTCTGCCACGTACACCCGACCGCGCCTCACGTCATCTCTCTCTCCCGCGCGCGCGAGCGCGAGCCCTTCTTCCCCACGCCTTCGTCTCCTCCTCCACTGCACACATTAATGGTAGCTCCGGTGGTTGCACCCACCCCCTACCCCCACCCCCACCGCCGCTATATATCCCCTCTCCCCGACGACGTCCTCACACACGCACCCTCCGTCGATCTCTGACCACTTGCCGTGACCGATCGATCGATCTCCTATCACCTGCAGCTAGTAGCTAGCTAGCTAGCCATGAGCGGCGCCCAAGAAACCACGCCCGCCGGTGGGCCGCACGGGCCGAGGAAGATGAAGCTTCTGTACCACCACGCCGTGTCCAACGCGCTGTACCTCGTGCTGGCGCCGGTGGCCGCCGCGGTGGCGCTGCGGGCGTCGCAGCTGACGGCGGCCGACCTCGCCGCGGCGCGGGAGCACCTGCTGGCGAACCTCCCCCTCGCCGTCGCGGTGCTCGGAGTGGTCGGCATTCTCGCGACTGTCTACCTGATGCGGCGGCCGCGGCCGGTGTACCTGCTCGACTTCGCGTGCTTCAAGCCGGGGCCGGAGCACGTGGTGACGCGGGAGACGTTCATGGCGCAGTCGGCGAAGGCCGGCGTGTTCACCGACGACAACCTGGCGTTCCAGCGGAAGATCCTAGAGCGGTCGGGGCTCGGGCAGGGGACCTACTTCCCGGCGGCGGTGCTCAACTCGCCGCCGAACCCGTGCATGGCGGAGGCGCGGCGGGAGGCTGAGCAGGTGATGTTCGGCGCCATCGACGGCGTGCTCGCCAAGACCGGCGTCCACGCCAGGGACATCGGCGTCGTCGTCGTCAACTGCAGCCTCTTCAACCCGACGCCGTCGCTGTCCGCCATGATAGTCAACCACTACAAGCTCCGCGGCAACGTCGCGAGCTACAACCTCGGCGGCATGGGGTGCAGCGCCGGCCTCATCTCCATTGACCTCGCCAAGCAGCTTCTCCAGGTAATTAATTAATTAGTAATTAACTACTACCAACACTTCATCTTTCGCCATTAAGAAATTAATTAATTGATGTTTCTTCTTGTAGTCTAGTTAAACTGTTAAATCTAACTTATAACACAGAAGTAGCATACAAAAACACTTAATTAACACCTACCTCTCGTAGTACTGAAACAGTAACATTTTGGGGTAAACATGTTGGTCAGTCAATTCTGAAATTTCTTTTGACTACACATCTACTGGATCTTGGACAAATTAAGCTATAAAATATTGGATACTGCACAAATTAAGCTACAAAATACAAAAACCGAAGAACAAAATGATTAGCTAACCCTGCACACAATTAGCTGCTTAGTTACAACCCATAATTAAACATCCACTTCTTTAGATATCAGTACAAATCACTAACGATAACCAAATCTTGAACAGTTTGTCTTTCCCAGAGATTCCTTGATCCCAAATTGTTTATCCTAGATTGGACCAAAGCTATATATGATACATCAACAATAAAAAGTTCAATGTAATTAGCTGCTAATTAGTTGCAACTTTACAAGCAAACAATGAGTAGTCCAGCTCCACTGATCAGCATCCATCTCTCCAGCTTGCTTGGGGATCTAAAAACGGTCACTACCAAAAATGGTCCAACCAGCAGCAATAACTCCAAATTGCCACTACCTTGAGTATTACTACTACTAGAAGCCACCTGACGTGTCCGACCACCACCTCTGCTCCTCGCCGCCGTTAATGGCCGGCGACCACCGCGAATCAATGCGGAGGAGACCGCCACCTGCGTGCACAGCGTGGTCGGTCTGATCAACTTATTCCCTAGCTAGCTAGCTCGCTCGCCATTGATGACGACAGCTAGATGGCCAAGAGACGTATCAACAACGCATTGAAAAAGTTCATATTTGTGTGGTTGATAATAGCTCTGGCTCGTGAGCATGCACGGGTTGACTACTTAGTCGTTTCATACGTTGTACCCTTTCCGTTAGTTTTTAATTATTTGTTGTTCTAGATTTGTTCTAAGTTAAATGTTTATATTTTCGACTATTAATTTTTAGAAATTCATATAATTTAACAATATATTATTTATATATCATGAAAGTATTTCTTATAGTAAATTTAAAAACATAAATCTTATGATGTTAAACTATATAAATTTATAAAAATTAATGGTCAAAGATTTAAACGTTTAACTTATAATAAACCTAAATCGATAAATAATTTGAAACGGGAGAGGGGAGTAAGATGTATGGGTTGATAACTAGTACGTGGAGATACACTGAAACTCTTATGCTATTCTTTTGTGCTAAATAGTTGAATGATTTTGTAATAACTATTCAAGTGTATAAACAAATTAATTAACAATTATAAAATTTAAAAAATGGATTTATAATTGATTTCTAAGAATTTCATATATATATAATTTTTACGAAAACTGTATTCGTTTCAGAGTTTAGAAAACGTGCGCATTAACCGGTTTTTCCATTTCTTTTAAAAGAACACGCATGTAGGTAGCTATGGTTAGTAGTGCGAGATGCACGGGTTGATGACTGTACACGATCGAGCAGGTGCATCGGAACTCGTACGCGTTGGTGGTGAGCATGGAGAACATCACGCTCAACTGGTACTGGGGAAACAACCGGTCGATGCTGGTGTCCAACTGCCTGTTCCGGATGGGCGGCGCTGCGATCCTGCTCAGCAACCGCGGCGGCGACCGGCGGCGGGCCAAGTACCAGCTGCTGCACACGGTGCGCACCCACCACGGCGCCGACGACCGTGCGTTCCGGTGCGTGTTCCAGGAGGAGGACGACTCGGGGCGCGTCGGCGTGGCGCTGTCCAAGGACCTCATGGCCGTCGCCGGCGAGGCGCTGCGGACGAACATCACCACGCTGGGGCCCCTCGTCCTCCCCATGTCGGAGCAGATCCTCTTCCTGGCCTCGCTGGTGGCGCGCAAGGTGTTCGGCCTCGCCGGCGTGAAGCCCTACATCCCGGACTTTAAGATGGCGTTCGAGCACTTCTGCATCCACGCCGGCGGCCGCGCCGTGCTGGACACCATCGAGAAGAACCTCGGGCTCAGCGGCTGGCACATGGAGCCGTCGCGGATGACGCTGTACAGGTGGGGTAACACGTCGAGCAGCTCGCTCTGGTACGAGCTCGCCTACGCCGAGGCCAAGGGCCGCGTCCGCCGCGGCCACCGCGCCTGGCAGATCGCCTTCGGCTCCGGCTTCAAGTGCAACAGCGCCGTCTGGAAGGCGCTCCGCACAGTCGCCCCCGCCGCCGACGACCGCAACCCGTGGGCGGAGGAGATCCATAACTTCCCCGTCAAGGTGCCCAAGGTGGAGACCGTCGCCGCCGCGTCGTCGTGAGCCGCCGCCGCCATCGACGGCGAGGAGGAGGAGGAGGACGTATTCTTGGTGGTTCTTGGCTTCGGTTGTTTGACTTGTTTCTTAGCTTCTCTCTTTTTTTTCTGTTTTCTTTTGGGAATTTGAAGTATATACATCAAATTCAAATTAATGCATGCTTTAACGTCAGGCAATTTGTAAACATTATATTCAAATTTGATGATGGTTTGAACTAAGGTGACTTGGTTTGGAACCTGATGTTGATTCATATCGTAAGATAGATGATGTGGGCTTATAATAATAATATCTTTCCAAATTGTACAAACTTATGTGCAAACTGATAGCATATGAATGGGCTTGTTGGGCCGAATTTGATATACCCATTCTATGTCATGTTTTGGCTAATTTTTGTTTTTTCTCTTTTGTGCTCGTGATCTATTAACTTTGTCCAGGTAATATTTGTCATTTCTTTTTTTTTCTCTAAACCTAAAGTCATCTCCAACATAGGTGCTTAATATGTAAGCGTGATTAAGTACCTATCTGAGAACCACCCCAACAAATACAATCATCTCTTTCAGGGTGCTTAAATCTAGAAATTGAGGTAAGTTTTATACATAAACACCTACTAACAACTAAGTATTGGTGCTGATCAAACATCGGTACTTCAGAACACTAGCACATCTCTAATCCTAAGACAAAATGGCTATTCGCCAAGCACCTACAGTGCAGATGCCCTGATGCATGTGTTGTTAAAGTTCTAGAGTTAATATGAGTGCTTGTATTTATGGCTAATTATTCTTCGGTGGTACGTGATGTATCCGTCGACAGTAAAGCGTATATAGTGACTTGGTTAATCTTAAATATATTGACCCAGTCTCTTAGAGGCGCATATAGAGGTAGGGGGTGTGTATTCATAAAGGTGAGTGTGTGTGCATGTATACGAGCGTTTTGTTTATATTGTGTTTTGAGAAATATAGTAGTTAATGTAGGGTTACAGGTAGGCTACGATAGCTCAAAACAAAAAAATTCTACCGCGTAAACCAGAAAATCATGCGAGTAAAGGATCATGGATTGTTACCACTCGACGCGTAAAGCAACAGAAGCAGAGTCAGAGTAGTCCGATCTAACAAAGCGCATACCGACATATAGGAAATAGCCGATCTTAGCAACCCGATTGTCACCTCCTTTCACGAGCGTCTCCTCCTTGCACGATCGTCTTCGCACATTCCACGTCGACCAACACCGCAACGCAGCAGTATCTCTATCGGTATCCACATGTCAGGGGTTAGAACATCGTGCGCGTAAAGTGCTAGCGCCCGCGCACAGCTAGGGTTATGCTCGTGGGGAGAGGTGCAGCTAGGGTTTTCTCACGAAAGTTTATATCTTTCCACCGTGCTTGCCCCTGAATATATAGAGCTTCTAACTGGGTCTTACAGGCCCATTAGGAACTCTACTAGGATCCCTATCCGAAGTAAGTCTTGTTTGAGAATTTCTATCCAAATACTTCGTTCTAACCCGTTAAGTGTGCAACCTTGTAGGTTTATGTACACTCGGTTGCAATCCAAAAACAACTTTTTGGTCGACGTGTCAATAGCGGTCTCTAGCAATGCATATTGACCCGTCGGGTGTACACAAAGATCATATCGACTGAACCTGTAGTGTATATATATACAAACCTTTTGCCACACAATATCGATTAAGCTTAAGGTGAGATGTGTACTATCTTTTTAATAGCTCAATCATTCACTCGACCATATGATGGATTACTCAACTTGTGATTAATCCCTCAATCACTTGGCATGGCCATGCACTTCAGTAGTCTATTACATCGATGGGCCTAGAGATATCTCTCTCATTAACTAGAAGGAACAAGACCTATCTTGATTATTCACATACTACTATATGTTTTATACCAAACCCGTAAAGTACTTTTATAACTATTCAGTTATGGAGTAACATTTGGTAGCTCCAAATAAGCTACTACAAATGTTGGGAACCACAACAATCTCAATATAAGACTTGTACAACAACACTACTTGAGACCAACTGAGGGCACATTACATATAGCTCTTGCAGTATCTAAAGTTAGGTTTATCCAACAATATGTTCTTTAACATGTATCCATATTATTGATTTGGTATCTCCGTACTATGATCCATGAGATATGATCATTAATCAATACATGTGTTGATTTTAGAATCATATCCGTTCCATATATAATATATAATCAAGGATTATTTAGACATAGTAACATATCACATAAATAAGTCACATACTCATTAATCAATAATAAGTTATCTATCTAAAAAACACTTTATTTATAAATTCATCAACATGATATACGATACAATCATCTCTACTATTATCTTTAGGGCAAATCACGCTTAATCGGTCAATGCCCCTAGAAAATGGGTTAACGTCTACGTTGGCGCAGGCTAGTGCTAAAGGGCTATGCAGAGAACCGATTCAATGTATCATGTATACATACGGTGCACATGCATGCAGGTGGAAGCTGGCTTCGCTTCGACTCTTTGTAGGGTTGCATATCATTAGTGTATTATTTATCCGTAGAAATCACGTCTCAGCTTGAGTAATTTTGTCTAACCCCTGGATTGATCTTAATTATGGCTTCCTTATAATCCTCGGAGTAATCGAGTGTAATTGTCATGCCGAGTGTTAATTGACATATGGTTGCGATATGAACATACAAACTGTTTCTTGTTAGGCATGGTGTACTAGTTCTATGCATGAAGCATGTTCAGCCAATGATAGCTCCGAACTGTACACTTCCGTTGCAACTTGATATCAAAAGGATTGAATTCTCAACCCAGAATTTAAAAAAAGAAAGATTATAAGCACCTTGTAAAAGTACTCAAGTTTTTTGTTCACAAGCTTCTCCTATATGTCATTTATCATGCCGGTTCATGGCGCACGGTTTGGCAGGAAAATTCTCTCCCAACCTCATGAACCAGCAGGGATTAGTAATCCTTGCCGGCTCAAGCCGAATCAGAACAAATGAGCCGGCAGGAATTACACTTTCTGTACCAGTGTGAAACGTGGATCATCCCTACTGATGCACATTCCAAAATCAGTTCTTGGACTTCTAGAACTGCCCACCTACGGCGCATTGACTGCATACTTGGTGAGAAGATACAAATTGAGACCTTACAAATATGCTACTACTATTGATCATATTTTGAGATGTACTTTTATGTCTATCAGTTACATGCATTGTTAATTTTCAATTTTTATTAGCAATGTTTGTCAATGATTATACTGGACCTCACTTGATTGGGTAGCCGGGACGTCAAGATCAGCCAGCCTGCCTAACTCCAAGCGTCAGAGCCTTCTCTTTTCGTCCTCACTTGGGTGGCTGCATAAGCAACAGGCACACACCAACGTCCGCAAGTGAACTGTTCATGAATCAAGACAAGTTCAAGGAAAAGGAGAAGAAAAAAAAGAAGCTATTTGCATGAAATTTTTGTAAAATGATCCTATCAGTTTGTGTCTGGACTTTGAACGGTACCCGCTTTCTTCCTTTTCTTATAAAAGTGAGTCTGGAAATGGAGTTTTTCGTAATTTTTCTTTTTTTGTTTTCATTTGAAATGCAAGAATTGTTCTCAATATTCCCCAAGAATTAAGCTGATTCTTTGAAAATCCTGTAAAATTTGTGCGAACTATATGTTTTTTAGCAATACCTTTTCTGAAGTAAACCACCGAAATTTGGTAAAAACGTTTTGGATCTTAGCTATGAATTCCACAGCTCGTGGCCAAGAAATGGAACACTTGACTTATTAATCAATCTCAGGCACCTATAAGGAAATCCCAAACCATATAGGGATCAAAATGCAAAACCGATGAACTCCTCAACCAGTTCTCGAATGCCAAGTCTCACCTCTATATAAAGAGGAAGAACAAGAAGAGGAGATCCTGTGGGACTCCCAAGAATCTTCCTCTCCTTCCAAATCTCGCTCCTGCGACTCCTCCTTGCGCCTTGTGACAGGTAATGCCCCGATCCCCGCCGAAAAAAATCTTCTTTTTATTTGTTAATTAATCATTGTGTTGATGGTCCAAGAAGTTGATTGAGTTGATTGGTAATGGTTGTTCCTGTTTAATCCCTTGGATTTGTGTTGTTCTTGGTTTGTTGGATTTTGGCCCGGCCATTTTGGGTCGGTGGCTTGGCCAAGACTCCAGATTTGTTGTTTCACCCATTTCCAAGAAGAACAATGTTGTTCGATTGCGTAGTCCAGCTTTGTGGGAGATCGAAGAGGTGGAGAGATTAGATTGCCCGGCGAGGAAGTAGGCGGCGGAAGGGGCGGCGCCGGAGTTACCCAGGGACGGAGGAGTCGACGGCGAGCGGGGTCGAGGATCCGTGGGGGTGAGAAGGTTTTGTGGGAGAGAAGAGGATAGGCTTTGGTTAGTTGGTGGGGAGTGAAGCAAGTGTAGCCAAGCTGTTGCAGATAGTTACTGTAAATTTTTATCTTTAATCTACTATTTTGCTCCCCAAAAGGGACCTGCTTGCTTGCAATGGTGTTGGAGCAGGGTATCCCATTTCTTATCTTTTCCTGAAACGAAGGAGACTGCACATGGCATTCTGTAACTTCGCATTTATCAATTAGACAATTATTGTGTGTGGGGTTGCTGCCCGATGCAGCTTATAGGATTTAGTATGAGTTAAGGTAGGGGTTTTAACTCTAGCAGTTGCTTGTCCTTCAAGCGTTGCAAGGCTGCACTGATCGGTTTTGACTAAAAGGTTGCTAATTCATGTGTTATCTATTGATTGAATATACATAATGAAAAGATATCCTTGTGTTGTGGTTTTCCATATCAACTTTTCTGATTTTGGTAGTAGAGTCTTCTACTGTGCAGTAATCATTACCTTTTTAGTTGCCAAAGTAGTTTGGTTGTTTGCTATAAGAGTTTATAGTCTCAGCAAGGACAATGTTTACCTATTGGTTGTCACATTAAAGCCTGCAAATGTTTTAGTGCAGAATGGCACTCAACGAGGAGTACACATACGCGGAGCTGGAGAAGGAGCCTTACTGGCCATTTGAGAAGCTACGGATCTCTATTACAGGAGCTGGTGGGTTCATCGCCTCCCACGTTGCGAGGCGCCTAAAGAGTGAAGGGCACTACATCATTGCTTCTGACTGGAAGAAAAATGAGCACATGACTGAGGAAATGTTCTGCCATGAGTTCCATCTTGTTGACTTGAGGGTGATGGATAACTGCCTCAAGGTGACCACCGGGGTTGACCATGTTTTCAACCTTGCAGCTGATATGGGAGGGATGGGCTTCATCCAGTCCAATCACTCTGTTATCATGTACAACAACACCATGATCAGCTTTAACATGCTTGAGGCTGCTAGAATTAATGGTGTCAAAAGGTAACTTTTGAACTGGTGCTGGCTCTGTAAATCTGTTTTTCACCTATGGAAGCTATAGGATGCTAAGGTCTGTTTAGGTATATAAGCCTATCTAATGAAAAACATTGAAATGCAAACCCCACATAGTACTTGGCGGCAATGATCTACCTAGTTTTCTTTGATCTGCTAAGAGGATGTATTAATTTGTGTTTGGTTGAATCTGCATCTTTGAGAAGTGAATGCCACATGTTAGTTATCATTAATTTAAAAATTTTAGAATTGGAATGTGCACTGCGTAGAGAATCTATGCATACTGAGTTGCTGACGTTAAGAGCTTAAATTTGCCTATATAGGAAAGTCTCCATTAGGGGCTTTCTGCTAAACGATAATTTTGATGACGTTAAGAGAAAGTGTGGAAAAGTACTACTATTTCTGTGCGGTGTGGTTGTGCCATATAGCAAATTAATGTATATCAAAAATAAAGGGCATGGATTGGCCTTAATTAGGAAAGCATAAATTAGTGGCTTCTACTTGGTGCCGATTTGATGATTTTAGGTGTGGCTGTATGTATTAGTGAATGCCTCTTTGGGAATAGGCAGATAGGGGTTTGCATGAAAATTTTTCACCTATCAGAGCTTGATGAACTGTTGGGGAACAAAGAAGATATTAGCATCTTTCAAGATTACCTAAAATTTGCATTTCTCTCCTGCTAAAAAAAAATACACTTCAAATATAGTATTCACTGGTTGTAGGCTCCAAAACAAACTGTTTTGCAAAGCATTGTGTCGAACTCTTCAAAAGAAAAAAAGGAATTTGTTGTGTTGACTGTATTTTTTTTTCAGCCTATACACTGTTATAATTTCATAGTTATCCTTTCCTGGCTTTCATAGATTGGCATGGGTTGGGCAGCAAATGGAAAGAAGGGAATCATACATAGAACCCTAGAATCCCTAAATACGGAACATTAACTTTAACAATCTTGTCATGTTATTATCACTCGGAAGAATAATCATTTTGATGAATTTTTTCCTTATAGGTTCTTTTATGCTTCAAGTGCTTGTATCTACCCTGAATTTAAGCAGCTGGACACTGTAGTTAGCTTGAAGGAATCAGATGCTTGGCCTGCAGAGGTTTCTAAATTTTCACACTGATATATGTTCTCTTGCAAATTGACTTGTTAATTATTGTTATAAAATAGTGCTGATTTCAGTAACTATTTTTAGCCTCAAGATGCCTATGGCCTGGAAAAACTTGCTACTGAGGAACTTTGCAAGCACTACACAAAGGACTTTGACATTGAGTGCCGGGTTGGTCGCTTTCATAATATCTATGGTCCCTTCGGAACATGGAAGGGTAAGATACATATCTGGTACCTAGTAAAACTTAGGTGTTGTTACTGTCCAAGTTTTATAATTGATTGGCTTGACAGGTGGAAGGGAGAAGGCACCTGCTGCTTTCTGCAGAAAAGCTCTAACCTCCACCGACCGTTTTGAGATGTGGGGAGATGGCCTGCAGACTAGATCCTTCACGTTTATTGATGAATGTGTGGAGGGTGTACTTAGGTAAAAAAAAATCATCTTCTATGTACAATCCATTTATTCAGCATTTTCATATCTTAGTTTAACAGCAAGTACATTTTTGCATTGATCTGCTTTTCCTAGTGTGGTCAGTTCATGTTCAGATGATAATTGAAGGTTTACATATATATGTTCAGATGTCTGTTGAACTTCTCAAAGTCTTCTAAATGTTATGGGAATACTTATTTGATGAGCATATTTTTAGATTTTGAGAAACACCTCCTTTTTTGCATAGTTTTGTAGATTACTTCTTGTCTGACAGGAAATTTATTGGATGAGAAACAGAGCTTGTTGGTCCCTGTAGCCTGTACATAGGACCAACAGGCAGCAGACTAGGAGCCTATTGATTCGTTCATCAATCTTTAGTCTATAGAGAACACAATGCGTGTCATTACAAATTGTGTAAATAAGCCTGGAGGTTATACGATACCAGTAATAACAGTTCAATAGGCCAAAATGGTGTCTTGCGATGTACTTGCTCTTGAAAAGAGTGATATACTTGCAAAAAATATTGAGAAAATGAAAGGTAACCATTTCTTGAGCCTTGAATAATTATCCTTGACAACATCTATCTGCTTCAAGTATCTTCCCAGGCTCATAAGTCCATGCCATCGTCATCTTTGTCTTGCTTGAACAGCAGGCTTGGATTTAAATTACAGCATAACGTCCCATGTGATCTAAAGAGACATACCAATTTATTATCTACAGTTCTTTTTTGGGGGGTCAACTAAGTCATTACTTTGCCAAATGTATTCAGGTTGACAAAGTCCGATTTCCATGAGCCTGTAAACATTGGAAGTGATGAAATGGTCAGCATGAACGAGATGGCTGAGATAGTCCTCAGCTTTGAGAACAAACAGCTGCCGATCCACCACATCCCTGGCCCAGAGGGTGTCCGTGGACGGAACTCTGACAACACACTCATCAAGGAGAAGCTTTGCTGGGCTCCAACCATGAAGCTGAAGGTACTACTACTCCTGATTTTCAGGCAGCGAACTATCAGTTCATCCCCCAAATTCATGCATGGTGATCATTCTTCGGAAACTTGATTCTTGCGTGCAGGATGGTCTGAGGATCACATACTTCTGGATCAAGGAGCAGCTAGAGAAGGAGAAGGCTGAAGGTGTCGACTGGTCAGCCTATGGGTCATCCAAGGTCGTGCAGACGCAGGCGCCTGTGCAGCTCGGCTCCCTCCGTGCCGCCGATGGCAAGGAGTGAGCTCTCACCCTGGGCAGGAAACAGGCATCATGATATACTGCTACTGGTTTCAGAATTCAGATGTCATCCATATGATAGTTGCTAGCCACCATCATCTATACAATTTCTTGATTCGGTTTTGGACTCCACTTGCCTGAGAGATAAAGTTTTACTAGTCTGCAATTTTCACTGCTTTGTGTTGTAAACGAGGGTAAACTGCTTTTATACAAGAGGGTGCCAAAGGTATAGCATTACAGGGGGAGAACATGTACGTAAAATGCTGTCAGTTTATTTGTCAAGAACAATGGGAATAAGAATTTCAGATATATGGCTTGATCTGTTAAGCATTCTTTTTTTTGCACGTTTTTGCTTGAAGCATGTGAGTACAACGTCTGCATGAAATATTCTGCAAAAATGTATCCCGTCATATCATCCATTCACCTAACCATTTACATGCATATATTACCCGAAAAAGTGGATGGGATGATTCAATCCAAGTACTGCTGTGATGTGTGATGCTATAGAATCTATTTATCTTAGTGGAACTTATGGAACCTCATTAAGGACATGTTCAATTTATTGCCAAAATAAACCTTACTATTTGTTGATAAAGCCAAAATTTGGTAATGCCAAATTTTTGGCAAGGTCAAGATGTGGAGGTGGTGTTTGGTTTGACACCTTACCAATTTTTGGTATAGTTTTATGAGTTCAAGTTTTCGAAATTATCAAATATTGGTTGGGATTGATAAGGTTGTAATGGCAAAGTCTTGATAAGGTTGATTTTAGCAACAAAGTGAACAAGCCCTAATTGAAGCAAGAGTTCTCCATCATATCTCAAACAAAACGCTCTCAGGTTTCAACCAACCATTCAATCAGTTAACAAGTATTTTTTGAAAAAACTAGCATGTGGTGCTAAATAGTATGTCACATGTAACAGCTTAGCGGCTTATTTGCTCAGCTTTTTTGTCTGGGCCTACGATTGGGCCTCATTAATACAATCCATTTGCAAACACACCATATTAATCCTCGAGAAAAATGACAAAGCGGAGGTTGCCACCAATCAAATTCTTCTTGCCTTGCTGCCACCAAAGAAACATGTTTCATTACACTCGGAAAGAGAAGTTTACATAGGGCGAAATAAAATTGGAAGAATGTTTTGAAGATGTGTATACATGGATGCATCAGCGAAGGGTGTAGCCGCCTCCTCTTTGGCTCCACCATTGTCTGGCTGGAACTGGGAAAGAAACCAGTAGCTAAGTAAATTAATTATGGGACAGAAATTTGAATGACGAGCCACCGACACGAGGGCCGTGTGTTCCGTCGAGGTACCATGAATCATCGGATCAATAGGCAGAGCCCACATTAGTCTTTTATCTAATAAATACGTCTCTCCTGGAACTCAGGGTTTGTTTTGTAAGGCTGCGGGCAGGTTTTGTACCTCTTGATCCGTAACTGAAATATCCTCCCCCTTATCATTTCCGTCAGCTTCGCTGGTTGATGAAATCTCCTCATCATTACCATCATGTTCCCACTTTTTCATCAGCAATTGAAATTGAATTGGAGATACAGATACGAATTGAGCAATATATAAAAAGGGCTAAAACTGAGAAAGAAGCTGATTTTTTTCTTCAAAAAAAAGAGAAAGAAACTGATAAATTGTGTATGATAAGTAACTAACCAATCAGTTAATCATGATTAGAGAAACCAATCGTACCTCTCCCAGTTGGGGTGAGCTTGAAGCACACGACTCCACGCCGCCGCAGCTTCCTTCACCTGCCTGGCCGTGGCACCCTCACAATGGAGCCAAACATGGACTATTTTCAGCAACGGGAGGTTCTCCAAGCCAATGTCGTTAGCAGCAGCGCCATCCCTGGACACCGGCACGTCCAATTCAACCTCGATGAGCATCGGCATCGCGCCCTGCAGAAACGTGAGCACTATGTTCGTCCGGCAGGCTCTCAGGTTTGGAAACAATCCGCTGCTTCCAGCGACTGTCCATGAAAATGTCCTCCCGATGTGCAGACGGAGGAAGCGGAGCTCCGGCATCCTCGCGAGGACGTCTAGGTCTCGAGGTTCCGAGGCCAGCACACTAAGGTCCAAGAGGGAGAGGTGCGGGGTGCGCATGGAGTTCACCCACGCCGGCAGCCGAGGCAGCTGGACGTTAATGATAGAGAACTGGCGGAGCTGCGGCGAGGGCTCCCAGCGTTCCCAGCCAGCCATCAGGCAATAAGACACAGGGTAATGATAGAAAACAAACATGATCCGAATGCTCTGGATTCTGCACAGGGTAATAAGACACTCCATCAGAGCATTCAGGGAGCCCTTGTCTGTGTTCGTGAACCAATCAATGCGGAGCATCCTCAGGTCGGTTAGTTTGCACAGTTCCAAAGAAAAGTTTGGGCATGTGTCTTCGGATACTTCTCCTAGGGACAGATCTTGCAGGGATGTCAGCTTCCCTACCCCGGTCATGAGTCTCGTATTGCAGCCGTAAACGCAGAGGCGCATCAGCTTGCTTAGCTTGACGATGGTCGCCGGCAACACCTTGAGCTCGGTGTGTCTGACATCCAGTACCTGCAGGTGCACAAGATAACCTATTTCCTCTGGGAGCTCAGCAACACGCGTGTGCCTCAGTCCTAGGTACCTCAATTGTAGTAGCTTCCCGAGATGCTTGAGTTGACAGCCTCCCGTGATAACACAGTTTTCCAGTATTAGCACGCGCAGAACTTGGAAGCTCGCGAGTGGAGGCATCACATTGATAGGGCACTCCATGGCATTGAATGACCTCAGCTGCTCCATGCTTGTGGCTAGGTTATTATTGTTATCGTGGTTCCAACTCTTGTGCAATGCTATCCTACGGGCAGTTCTGCTCTGTGCATGTGAGCTGTGCTCCTCGTGCACTCTATCCAATACTTTTACAAAGTTTTCTTCTATTGCCAAGATGCGAATGAGGTCTAGTACCATATCATGGACATGGCAACCAGCCACAATGCTAGGGTGAAGTATATCTTCAATTGGCTGTATCATGCTTTTATTTATAAGCTCGGTGAAGTATCTCTCACCGACCTCGAACAACCCCTTCCCTTGTTCCTCATGGACAAAGCCTTCAGCTATCCACTTCCAAATCAAAGATTCCTTCTCGATCCGGTGATCTTCTGGATATACGCTTAGGTGCAACAGACAAGTCTGTAGATATGAAGGTAAATCATAGTAGCTGAAAGATAGTATCTTCCTCGTGTTTTGAACTACTTCATTTTTATCTTCAAGCCCAAAACCAATAGAGTCGTACACTTCAAACCATTCCTCCACTGGTTTATCAACCAACAAACTAGCTATTGTAATTATAGACAATGGTACACCACCACATTTGTTTAAAATCTTTTCGGTTGCCCCAACCAATTGATGAACAATTGGACCTTTGTAATTAACACCAAATATTCTATTGTTGAATAACATTTTTGAGTTGTCATTAGAAAGCGGCTCCATTCTATAAACACCACCAACTTCTTTGGCAACTTCAGAAATACGAGTTGTTGTTATTACTTTACTTCCACAACTACTATCCACCAAAGCACATTTAATAATTTTCCATGTTGATGGCTCCCATATGTCATCAATAACAATCAAGTACCTATCCTTGTAGTAATAAAATGGGTGAGAATTGGTGAATCAATCAAGAGTATATCTGTAAAAACAAGATAGTATTATAGTTGCGCCTCAATAATTGTGAACCAATACTACGAAACCGGTTAGTATTGGTCCCTCAACTCTTGAAACCATCCTCAATAGTTGCGCCTACGACCCTACGTTAAGGGACTAAAAGTAAACGGTTTTATAGTTGAGGGACCAAAGCTAGACCAATGCTATAGTTAAGAGACCAAAAGTGGACTTTTCTCTTGATTGATATATCTTTCCATACCGATTAATTAGATTATTGTATAAATGTAGTGCAGATATTTATACGTCTATTTTATAAATCCTCAATTTTATGTATTGTATATGAAGTATGCATAAGCACACAAACCAATTTGAAATTTAAAATAATACATAATTTTGCAGATAATGTTTGAATTTCAAATTTTCACAATAGGCCACAAAAATCTTGCTTGATTTCATCGAAAAACATGCAATAAATATAAAATTAAACTGAGAATGGCAAATAAAAACAAACATCCATGCCAAATGAAGTTTAAAATTATAACAATTAGTTATACTTGTGGTTTGACGCATCTATATTGACAATTTTCTTTTAAGATTAGGTCTACCTTCTACATGAATCTGTTTATAAATTTGTTCAAACAATGCTAAATGAGATAACAAATCATGGCCAGGTCTAGGAAACAGTAATCATGGTTATATTACTTTGTTTGTGCGTTGAATGCACTCTAAACTTTAATGATTAGTAGTATTATTTTGTCGCCTGAACTTGTAATTATTACCCCTAGCAAGGATATTCCTTCTCTTACACCTCCTAGGTTGTAATAGAGATATTGGCCTTTAGATTTAGTTAGATTCAACGGAATTAATGGCCCTTGTTAACATGGAGCACTATAAAATTTTCCACAACAATTAAATTTGGTGGCTACTGCAAACATACCTCTTGTTGTCAAGATATTCTCGGAGCTCATCAATCAGATGCCTTTCACTTAGTGCTTCTACATCGAATGCCATATACTTGTGCTTGTTAAATTCAATTAAGATGTCCTTTAGAACTTTCTTGATGTCAGGTTTTTGACCCACCGGAATAAAACTAGCACAATCAAATTGCACTTTCAGCATGTCGAACACTGCTTTAGCAAGAGTTGTCTTGCCCAATCCTCCAAATCCAACAACAGATACCATTTTGAGATTCTTGGATGTCTCATCCCCCATGGACAACCTCTTGATTAGATCATCACTTGACTTATCAACACCAACGAGATTGGTGGCCTTCTCATACAGTCCCAAGATGCGAGGGTCGATAGTTTTTGGAGGGTTAGCAGCAACACCATCAATCTTGTACCTATCGCGTCGTTCCATCACCTCCTTCACTTGACTCTTAACATCTTTGATGTCATTGCCTATTTTGTGGTGGATCTTTACCTGGGATAACTTACGACAATTATTGATTAATCATGTGAAGTCGCGTTTCTTGGTCGGTTCAAGTGCATCAGCATTCAACATGAAAGTATCGATGATATCCTCAATGTTGTAAGACAATTCCCTAACATCTCTAGCCCAGATCTTGACTTGCTCATCAATCTGGTCTAGCGGAATGTTTGAGACCTTTTTAAGTGCAGGTTGCATGCTCTCAAGCTCAGCCTTGAGAAACTTGATCCCCTCCTTCACACTCTTCTGTAGGTCATACTCGTCTTTCAGCAGCTCGCCTAGCTTGGGAAGGAGCGGGCCTATTGCACCTGTGGCAAACTCCATTTCTGATATGTTGATGAGGCGTGGGTTCCCTACCAAAAAGCTAATTTCACAATCTGTACTTGAGTAGTTGCCTATAAGGCATATGAAAACATCAGTTAGCTGTATATGCAACTTAATTTTGGTTTTGTTTCATTTCTTAATCAATGACTCTAGGTGCATTTATTAAGATTTAAGATTGCAAACTTTTAGCAGAACAGCTTGTCATACCATGTTTACATAAGGCATAAATTTGAAAACACACACACACACAAGAGCCTACAGATATAGCACTGGTTAAATGTTGAAACTGGTGAAACTAATAAAGAGACAACAGAGGATTAACCAGACTTAATAAACTGGTGAAACTGGTGTGAGGTTGCATGGGTGATTTGTTCAGATTTCTTCTTCTTTTCTTTTTTTAAGGCTGCCCAGACATGTTGGTTCAAGACGGCTGCGTTCGTTTGAGCGGGCGGCTGCAGCTCGTTGGTCACACCTAAAATAAGAAATATCATTATCGTATAATTAATTAAGTATTAACCGTTACAAACCTAAAAAATGAACTTATTTGATTTTATAAAAGAACATTTATATAAAAAATTTTATAAAAAATACATCGTTTAGCAATTTGAAAAGCGTGCTCATGATAAATAAGAGAGTAGCTTAAGCCAAAAGCTAATTAGAATACACTCGAAGGCACCTTACCATTTTGAACAACTAAAACGAGCATCAGTTTGTTCTGGAGTTTCTGCGACTGTTTTTACCCCTAGTTGATCGCCTATCCTTAGTCGCTTTAATTATTTATATTAGTCTCTAATTAAGTTGTTTGACCCTTAGTCGTCACTACGTTAAGCTTTCAGGGTGAGACACGCTAGCCAAACACATGGACCAGCTCAGTTCGTTTTCGAAACCTGTTGAGTTCGAAACTAAGGTAAAAAAAAGGGTCCTTTTACAGTACCTTCCATTGGAAAATAGTAGTAGTGTAGTAGAAGTAAATGTTACCGTTGATTTTGATGATCTATTTAGTCATTTGCTTTAATAAGGTGGAAGAGTAATTTAGTAATCGTGTAGGCCCATCGGGAGTTTACACTGGAGGCCCAGTATCCGTCGCCATCACCTTATCCCTTCTTGCAGCCCCCGCCCCCTTCTCGTGCTCGCGCTTCGGGCCGTCGCCTGTCGCTCTCCCTGTCCTTGCTCTCGCGCTTGTGCTCCCTGACGTCGCTCTCCCCATCCTCGCAGTTGCACTCCTAGCTCCGTTGCCGTCCCCTTCGTCATGCAAGATCGGGCACGGTGGTGGCGCCCGTCCACCCGGCAACCCTCCAACCGCCGGCCCTCCAATCGTCGGCCCTCGAGGGCCGAGCCTCCACCCGCCACCACTCCAACCGTCGGTGCCCCTCACTGCTGTAACCGATGGCCAACAGCCCTTGCCCATCTGACGCCTGACACAGTGCCGCCACTTGTCAACCCAACGACACCTGTCGTCCTCTCTCACCCTCCCTGTGCTCGGCACCCGCCGTGCTCCTTGGGTGATCCACGGCCACCGCGGTGCTGCCCTCCTGTATTGCTATGGAGCCACCGGTGGCATTTCGTCTAGAGGAACATGGTGGCATTTGAGGTGAATTGTTCAAACTATCGAAGAGTGAATTTGGTACCACAATATCTTCTATGTAGCTATGACCATATACCATTGCAAAATCTAAAATGAAATTAGGGAGTTTGGGTTTTAGGTGAGAAATGCAGTTGCCAAGCTGCAACAATTTTCTTGTTTATTAAAAGGAGTATTCCCTTTTCAATATATGAAAAATATTAGCTTGCTAAGATATTTATTACTATTGTTTTTGTGGTGCCTTCCCCACAATTTGATTGTTAATATCATATTTTTGCATCCTACTTTCAGAAGATGATGATGACCTGTTTTCTAATATTTACCACCAAGTTGTGTGCTTCAGTATTATAGGCAATAACATGTCACGGTTAGAGTAAGGACAAGTAAATCACCTGTGAAATATGGATTGTTTCTAGTTGTTTTTCAGCAGCAGTGACAGATCCTTGTAATGACATCAATAGCAGTTCCTTGAGTTCAACAAATTGTTGTACAATACAGCTAAGTTATTGCAGTACACTGTAAATCCAGTAGGAGTAGGACTCTATGCTTTTTTACCCTCATATTGTAATATGAGCGCAAATCAAGAATAATTAGGTTTTCTTATTGAGGTGTTCCAGATGATAGCAAATGATAGATGGGTCCTTTGGAGGCATCTTTTATTCTAATTGTTTGAAGTACTTAAGTCATTAGAAATGGTGTCCCTAGAAACCTTTATTTGTACTAGCAGTACGTCACCGCAGTACTTGCATCACATTAAATCCTTTGTGCTCCTTTTAGCCAAACATGTAGGATTTTATTTAATATTGATTACTTTAAAATACCTTGCACGATAAGAAAATGGTATAGTCTTAGTCGGGCACGTTTTATTCTTAGAAGGAAATCCCTTGGTTAGAGTCTGACTAGGATTTCTACCCTATAACCCTATCCCCCGGTATATAAGGGGAGGCAGGGTACCCCTGAGGACAGAGTAGAAGAAACTCATACAATCTCATCAGAGAAATCTTAAAGGCAATACCCCATAACTGGAGGTAGGGTAGTATCTCATCTCGAGGGCCTGAACTAGTATAAATTGTTCCGTGTTCCTTTGCAATCCATCAAGTTTAGGTCTCACGAGTAGCCCCATAATCTTATTGCTGGTGTAAAACATCGACAGTTGGTACGCCAGACAAGGGCATCGGCGAGATCATCTTCGACAAGCCTAATGGATTCAACCACTGGAGTCGACGGCATCAACTTCTTCCCTGGGCAAACAATCATCTTCGGGAGTCTCGACTTCGTCGCCAACAAATTCGGCAACCACACCCTGTCCAAGTCAGACTCGATTCGATCGGCCAAGAACCAAGATGACTCCACGCCGGTCGGCCCACATGACGTTGCAGCGGTCCTCGTCGACATGTTGTGGCAATCTTCAAGATGCCCGGGTCTCGGGACAACTCTTTCTTTCGGTGTTCGACTCGGATTTGGCCTCGAGCCGCCAGATCGGGCTGAAAAAGGAGGAGATCGTCAATCTCCCGTTCGGACTCGGCGACGCCGCGGATATTTTCAATCAACATCTGATGCGGCAAACCCGATCCCCTCAACATCTGATGCGGCAAACCCGATCCCCTGGAGTTCGACTCGGATACGGCCTAGAGCCGCTCGAGATTGGATCTAGGAAGGTCAGAGTTATAATCACCCCATCAAATAACAATATATGCAAATAACAATAGTGTTTTAGGCTCAAAATGAATTGCAGCAAGCTCTTATAATCACAATAAAGCCCACGCAAGTTCGATGTTCTTATAGACGCAAAAAGGAAACGGGTTTACTTGGTGATGTATAGGCATAATTGTGTGGTCTGTGCAACTTCAAATCTCAGTGTGTGCATAACTATGAAAGACCTTCCCTACCTTGGTCAGATTTGGTCGCTAGGACCGTATTAGTAGTCCATGTAAGAAGCACAAGAAACTGAACTATATGTCTTTTTTTCGAACATGCATTCTAGCTAAACCGAAATGTCTGCAAGCTCCAAATTTGATGCAAGAAAACCCAGATTACTGCGTTTTCTACAGATCGTTTTTTTATGTTCTTGCAGATGCGTAACAACCCAGCACATAAAAATGTTCTCCTACAGGCAGCACTTAATAAACAAATCTGTAGACGAGGGGTCTCTCCTTGAGTTGAATGGAGCTTACCTTGCCAAAAGAAAAAAAAAGTAGAGATCCAAGCTCCTCTTCTAGCTGCTCTTGGGCTCAAGAGGAGCATGGAGGCAGCTCCATGGCTGGGGTAGCTAACATGGGGATGGGGTGTAGGTAAAGTAAGGGAGGCAGCGAGGTGGTGGGGTGTGAGGGAGCTTGGTACCGCTTGATCCGTGCCTCATCGATCTCCATTTATTGTCCTCATCTTTTCTGCTTTTGTTTCTATGGCTCTGCAGTGCCAACCAATAGGCAGTTGTTGTCGTGTCTTATCTGTCTGCCACCCACATTTCACAGCGTTCTCCTCTGTCTTTATTGCTTGCTCTGTCACTGTTGTTTTTGAATGGTTCTTGATCCTTGAAAAGTCATCAAGAGAGAGAGAGAGACGTGCTTAGAAAAATGATTTAAACCAAGTAATTTTGTAACAATTTTCTTCTTAAGCCAGGAATAGTTCTCTGTGGATCATGCTTATCTTCTCTCGCTCTGCAGTGCCGATCAATTTGCCAATTTGCAGTCATTGTCGTGTGCCACGGCTGCCTGACATCCACATCCAAGCCAAGCTTTCGGCGAGAGGCATCTTACAGAAATTGACTTCAACTGTTGACGAGCAGTCAGCATGACGACGACGTCACACGGTTTACAAATGTGATTGGTCACTGAAAAGCCGCTCCCTACCAGTTTGGTCGATAACGAGCGGTTGTCTATGAAAGACGATGAGATTTAAACAAATTTATTAAAAAACTGAATTTTTGGTAGTTATTTGTTTTGAACTTGACCAGTTTACCAAGTAGTTTTTAATCGTAGACCAGCTCGATGAAGTCTATGTAATGCCTTAGCCATCCATGTACCTAGAGTGCTACACCAAAACATAATAAAAATCACTTAGTCCTTAAACTATTAAAAATTTCGACAGAGTCTTCCTATAAATAGAGACATTCATAACCGGCAGTTGTGAGACAATATAGTAACACTAACATGAGCTCCACAATCTACCACCAGCTCCACAAAGACCACATATGTAATGACCAAAAAATTAAGAGTCAATTCCCTACGTGCCTAGAAATTTCACGTGATCCTTTCTACGTCCCTGAGATTTGCTTGATCTCTTATATACCTCTGAGTTTTTATTTGCATCCCTTACATGCCAATTCGTTAGTTGACTATTATTTTTTAGAAATGACCTTATTGCCCTTGGTATATTACTAAAGCTAGAAATGTTCCACGTAAGAATTATTTGGGTTATGAAAAAAATAAGGGATAAATTAATGAATATGTAGTTTTGAATTTCAAAATTTTGAAAGGTAATTTCATTGAAATTTTAAAAAAACTATGCATCAAATTTGAAAAGTACTTTTTGAACAAATATGCAGTGAAAAAAATATTTATTTGAAAAAACAAAGGGGATGGAATTATTTAATCACAAATTTGAAAAAACATATTTAAATTTTTAAATAAATTTCAAATCTAATTTGATGAAATTCATTCAACATTTTCATCAAAATTTACAACCAAATAAATTTTGGTTCTCATTTCCTATTGAAACTAATGTATGGATTTAATCATAATTTTTAAAATTTGTTCATAAATTTAATTTTTGTTTTTAAATTTGGCATTAAATGATTGTTTCCCATTTGATTTTATTATAAATTAATTTTTTTCACATTGAGTTCTGTTAAGTAGGTAATACATAATTACGAGAGGGGGACAATATATTTATTTTAGAAATTTCTAGCAGTTAGCTAGTGGTCAACTAATGGAATGGGCAGAGAGGGGATCAAGATGAAAATTTAGAGACATGTAGGGGATGAGGCAAAATTTAGGGGCACTAAAGGGATTAAGCAAATTCTCAGGGACACGAAGGGAATTTTCTCCAAAATTAAATGACCTTTACAAGTTTAAACCATGGATAATAGTAAGCAAGATTATAAAACTAAAGCTATAGTCTTAATGGTGTGAAATAAAATATGTAGTTGAAGGTGCTACTCCCATCCCATACATATATTTTGTATCTAAAAACCAAATAAAACATGAGGGTAAAATACTCATGAAGTACAATGTGGAACTAGAAAAAAAACATATACATCTCAATTGCGATAAGAAAACCATATAAAATTTTTTCTTTCGTTATTTTAAAATCAATAACTCAAGGAATAGTATTCCGCCCCCCCTAGGCAGACGAGGACATACTTTAGCATTATTGGTAAGCCCAATAAGTGGGGCCAGTGCTTACTACTAGGATCATAAATAAAGAACCAAATAAAACACTCTATGCTTATGCATGGTATTTGGATTAAACTGAAATAGAGAATCATGAATATAATGAACATGATTTATAGCACGAAACAAGAATTGAGAAATTATCAAATCACATTAATAATAATGATATAATGAAAGTAAAGTAAATAGAGTAAATCAGTCTATTGATCAATCACACAAGTTTGTCATGCGCTTGTCTTACCTCCGACGATAACCTATCTTAACACCTCCTATGTTGGAACCCTCCATATCTATGGAGCAAAGCTACATATAAATGATCTATACGTGACTAACTATCAATACTTAGAATATTTACAAACACCGAAACATATAATTTCTATTTTTCCGTTGGCCTATATTAAACTACCTATATCAGTCCCTTCACTGTTTGAAGCATACAACAACCACTACACACACAACACCATACGTACACCCACAAATGCACCCCCTAATACACGTTTAAAGAAACGGAGACCAACGGAACATCAATGACTGAAATGCCACCAACATCTGCATAATATTTGTGGGCACTAGAGTTTGAACCCTGATAGGTTAGATGGAGTTATGCGCCCACGACTTCACCACCATACCACCTGTGCTTCCCTAAATTTCTATATGTTTTTCAATGTAAGGTTAATTTAATTAATACAATTATTAGTATGATCTACTGTAATAATAATATAATCTAGATAGTTGGTCGTCAACTTGTGTGCTGCATGTAAAAATTTAAATTATAGTTGTTATCCTCCATGCAGCTAAATACAATGGCTTGTTTTTTAAAAAAAATATTTAGCATGAACGCAATATATTCTTCGATGGTACTAAGATTACAGTGCAACTAATTAATTAAGTTGATTTACCCGTCGTTGAAGTAGAAAACCAAATCTGAAGTACAACCGGGGAAGTCCCATCTGCTCTGCTACTACCACTGATCAGGACGAAGGTTGACTTTAGCGCGTCTCCAATGCCGGCGAAGTCCCGCGTCGTGTTCTGCTCGCCGTAGTTGCGTTCCCATCTATGCTCTACTCGTGTTATTGACTGGAGATCGAATCGGTAGCGTGTAGCGAGAGGTATAGATAAGATGATGCAGTGGCCGTAAGTCAAAGTTGATGGAGAGGGATTTATGATTATATGATTCATCTAATCGATGGCTATATCTTTCTAATTAACGTGTGAGCTTCAAAAAAGTATCTTTTTATATAGGTATATATAGATAGATCAATAGACAGGAAAGCTAAATTGATTGGGGCCGAAAACACTTTATTGCACCACTAATTACAACGACATGTATCTAACTTGTTCTAAACATACCGCGTTTCTTGGTCTCACTTGTTCATAAAGTTTTCAGAAATACACAAAAGAATTACGTATCTTTGTATTAAGACTTCAAAAGAAACAAAGTTTTACAAGTCTATAACTCTGGAAGGTTATATTTAGGAAAAAATAAAACACATCGTGCCATATGCCAACACCACCACCACACCCTGAGGAAGATGCCTAGCGCCAAGACGGCCGGCACAAGCGTAGCCGATCGTCGCTGAGCCTACAATGCAGCCACAGACCAAAAGAACCTCCAAAAGGACACATCTAAGGCCCCGTTCGGCAGTAGCAGCAGCAGCTGCTTATTTTTTTTTGGATTTCGCGCGCACGCTTATCGAAACGATCAAACGGTGCGTTTTTTGCAAAAATTTTCTATATGAAAGTAGCTTAAAAAAGTAAATAGATCCATTTTTCAACTTTTTAATAGTAAATACTTAATTAATCACGCGCTAATGACGTTTCTCGTTTTGCGCGCGGCTTAAATAAGCCAGTACGTGAGCTCAAACGAACAGGCCCTAAGAGCAACTCCAATCAACCTCTCAAATTTGACCCCCTATTAGTTAGAATATGAGCTCTCTCATCTATATTTAACCTCCTATTTCACTCTACACTCCAACCGACCCCTCATATTTTTAAGTGGAGCCCACTTGTCAGTGGCTCACCCCTTTCTTTTCTCCCTTTCTCTCCTCTCTCTCTCACTTTCCTCTTCTCGGCCGACGCGGCTCGGGGCGGCGGGGCCGACGGCTCGACGCGGCGGGGGCGGCGGGATCGGCGCTCGTAGCCGGCGGGGTCCGCACCGCGCCCGCGCCCGCGAGCTGCACCCGCGCCTCGCGTCCGCGCCCGAGACCTCACCCGGCGCCCGCGTCCCGCGTTAGCGCCCGGGACCGAAGGCCGCGCCCGCTACAGCGCCCGCTCCCGCGCGCCCGCGCCCGGGAACTCGCCGTCGCCCGGGTCAGCGTCCGTGCCCGGGCCCTCGCGACCAGGACAACGCCGGTGGCCGGGGGGAAGAGGAAGGGGACGGGGGGCCGACGCAGGCGGAGATGCCGACGGCGGGGGGAGGGGGTGGTCGGGAGAGGGGCGAACCCGAGCGGTGGCGTGCCTGCGCGCAGAGAATGGAGGCGGGGCGACTCGGGCGAGGGGATGAGGGGGCGATGAGGGGCTCCTACATCTGGGGGGTTGGCTGCCCCCGGATGAGGGGCCTCTGCAGATGAGAGGTCACGTAGGAGTTCGGTTGGAGATGTTTTTTCACCCAAAAACTCCTAAATTTGAGATAAGAGGCCGTTTGAGAGGTCGGTTGGGCTTGCTCTAAGAAAGTTGTAATGCTGATAACACCACGGTCGCTTGTCAAGGAGACCTGAACATGGTTTTTACCTAGAGGATCCCACTAGAGAGAGGAAGGGAGGCACGTCGAACGCCCTTAAGAGGGTGGCGGCACCCAAAGGCACCACCACTGCCGAACCAAGAATTTCAGGCTGGGCTTTTGCCTGGAACCTGCCTGCACCCTGGTTACCGCGGCCTCACCGACCACCAACCTTGCCAACATGCGACCGCCACCACACCGGAGCCCCTCCGCCAGCTGGCCTCCACGACCTCAGTCCTGCTGCCGGCGCGACCATGACCATCCATTGCTGCACGACGGCGATCTGATTGGCCTTCCTTCCATGCCATCACCTCCACCACCTCACCAAAAAAGGGAGGAGCGAGGTGACCGCCACCACCCACCGCTACACGTTAGCAATCAGATCGGCTCTCCTCTGTCGTCACCTTCACCACTCACCATGGGGTTCCTCACGACCAGAGCTGAACCAGCCATAAAAGGGGAGGAGCTCCAAGGAGATGAGAAGGCAACAGAGACAGAAGATGACCCGCTGCCACCGCCCGTGATGGCGATGCTGTGCGGCCGGATCCGGGCTCGGGGCCCTAGATCTGGCAGCTGCTCCGTCAGCCCAAAGCGCCGTTGACCAGCCTCCACCGCCGCTGTGCGCGTCGGCCCTTCGGCCAGGTTGTCCTCAATGCGTACTAGCCCTCCGTCTGGCAACCCCCGTGCACCCGGCCAACTGGAGATCCTCGCCCCCTTCCATGGCCGTCTCCGCCGTCGGCCGGTAACAGGAAGCGCCGCTGACCACGTCCACTTTAACTCCTCCGCCAGCCAGATCCAGTGTTTCGCCGCCACAGGAGGCAACCTCCAGGCTCCAGGGGCACCCCATGCGTCCAGTGGGAAGGCCCCGCCTGGCCAGCCAAGTCTAGGGTTTTGGGAGCGTTAGGGAAGGGGCGGCTGGTTCGTCTCTCAAGTCGCTGTAGCGGCTCACTTGATCGCAGAGTGCTTTGACTGACCACATAACAGGGGAAACAGAGCAAGTGTGATAAAAACAAGAATGAAATCGTCACAGGATTACAACAAAATTTGACACACAGACCATTTAAAAAGACACTACGAAAATCCTCGCGAGAAAATAGGCAAAGAATATTAAAAAAAGATAATTCAACACCCCGAACAGCTATTTCTGTTCTGTGCTTCCCTTCTGTTCTGTCGTTCTCATATATTCCTCTTGTTCAAGTATCTACAGCAATGAATGTTTCTGAGGTTCATGTATCATCTAACTTCCCCATAATGCAGCAAGCGATGTGGCTGCCCCAAAAGACTGTCTTTGAAATTCTTCTCCTCCAGCTGCTGTTGGTTGCTGCTTCATTACAGTACATATCGACGATCAAATTAAATGTTTTGAAGATGATGGGTGTAACTTTGTGTAACGCCCCGATTTTTTCGGGCCGTTAAAAACTATTTTATAAAAACCCTAATTTTGAAAACTTGAATTTTTGTGTATAATTAAGGACTAAGTGCTGAGATCTCGATTTACCCCTCCTTGGAGCCCCCAAAATTCCCCAATCAAAAATAAAATCCCAATCCAAAATTTAAATCTTAAATTCAAATTGTTCCAAACCCTTCAATAAAATTTGCAATATTTTATTCCTCCCCCAAAAAGAATTCAAAATCTCATCTGAACCTCCCTTCTAAAAATTCCAAAAAATTCCCCATCCCAAAATCTAAAATCAAGTTCAAATTTCCCATGGAATTCCCCCTCAA
This sequence comes from Oryza meyeriana var. granulata, assembly GCA_003991445.1. NCBI lineage: Eukaryota > Viridiplantae > Streptophyta > Magnoliopsida > Poales > Poaceae > Oryza > Oryza meyeriana. Next base: position 121,984 of record RYFJ01001733.1, on the reverse strand, counting down.
TTCTTTCCTTGAAATCATATCCAAATATTCAAATACATTTCTCTATATATATATATATATATATATATATATATATATATATATATATATATATATATATTATCATCCAAATTTCAGTCCAAAAGTATCTGTTGAATCTCCAGAATTTTGTGAATCCAAAAATTCAAAATTTGAAACTAAACCCTCCAAAATCCCCAAAAACCCCCTCCGAAAAACCCTGAGAAAAAAATAAAATTCACTGTTCAAATAGGCCGCTTCCCTCCCCTCTCCTCGGCCCAACCCCCTCGGCCTTCTCCCCCGCGCCCGTGCACTGGCAACCGGGCTCGCTTGGCAGCCGCACACCGCACGCCACATATGCCCGTGCCCCATTGCTTCTCACCGACAGTGGGTCCCACCCGTTGGCTACGTGGCAAGCAAACACAGTGCATCGTCTTCCTCGGGTCTCCCTCCCTCTCTCGCTCATAGCCTGTTCGGCAGTTTGTCCACGTGAAGGTCTCGCACTGCCCGCCGTCGCGTCACGTCACGGTCAGCCGACCACCGCCGCCATACCCTCCTTGTGACCTCCCCACCATCTCTTCCGCCGCGCCGCGCCATAGACCGAGCCGAGCCGCCTGCACCTCGCCCCTCGCGCTGCTGCGAACACCGTGCCACCGCCATTGACCTCCGTCGCCTAGCGCCGCGCCCTGCCAATATAATGCCTCAGAGCTCCCCGCCCATCCACAAAGGAAGCTCCAAAGCTCTCCCTATCTCCCATCCTCTATAACGCTGCTGCCGCCGTGATTCATTTTCATCCCTTTGTTGAGCACTCCCCATCTCCTCCCTTCTCCTCTTTCCCACTAAAACCCCGCGCCCAAACCCCATCGTGAGCACCGCCGCCGCTAGCGACACCGTCTTGTCGCCGCCATGCAAAGTTCCCCTCGCCGCAGCTTTGTGTCGCGCGTTGATGGCCACCTACGGCGACCCGGGCCTCAATCCAAGCCACTCAAGCACCTCCCCATTGCCTCTGCTCCTCACCGTCGTAGCCCGTTCCCCCAATCTCGCCGCTGCTCGGGGCACTGTGTGCCGTTGATTTTTCTCCCGACCGGTCTCTCTCTCCCTCCATCTCTCTGCCATGCGGGCCCGTATTATCATCGACCCCTCTCTCTCGGCCTTCCTTTATCTCGCTGACAGGACGGCCCCGCCCCTTCCCCGAGCTGACTGGCTGACATGTGGGCCTAATCATTTTATTCCCTCTCTCAACTGTATGGCGTGTGGGCCGCCTGTTTAATCCCCTCCTCTGATTTACATGTGGGCCCAAAGAGTCATCCAGACTACATCACCTACATGTGGGCCTGGTGCCCTTCTCCCTCACACACACAGACATATGGGCCCTCCCTGTCATCCTCTCTCCCTTTCCATTGACACGTGGGCCCAACCTAATTATTTAATTCACATATTTTGACCCACTTACACATGGGCCCCACTCCTTAATGTCTTCTCTCTCTCACTGACTTGTGGGCCGTAACGCCCAGAAATTCACGACTAGAATTTCTGAACATTTCTGTGTATTAAATGCCTGTCCAGGAGAGTCAAGGTACACAATACTAAGTTGCCATATAGAGTACATCTTACAAACAAAATAAAATAGTCTTATATAAATGCAACGGTAAAAGATAAAGAAAGCCTACAAACAACTAGCCACACAAGGCTTCCAATTCATAGGCATCTTGATGGCAGATCCAGCCTAGTCATCCTGACGACCCTCGTCGGACAGGTACTCCATCACTGAGAGGGGGAAAGGGAGCAAGACTGAGTACCACCCATAGTACTCAACAAGTCACACCCGCAATTATGCACAATGCACAAGAGACAAAGGTAGGCTCAGGGTTCATTTGCGTAAAAGCAGTTGCAAACAAAAGTGGTTCACTAACAGGGAAAAGGTTGTTTCAATTAAGCAATATTACTCCACCACCGATCAACGCTACACCATGCTGACCAGGCCCAACCATCCATCCTATCCCTACAGCAAAGTTTAAGTCAATTTATTAAGGTGAGACTAATCACGGTGAGTCTTGACCAAACGCCCATGACCGCGGGCGCGGCTATTCGAATAGATTTTAACTCTGGCCACGGTATGCCACCATCACACCCCGCGAGAGACTGTGACAGGACTATTCACGCAACTCCTCCCTAACCATCCATACCACGCTGAGGTTGCACCTGCCGATAGGGCACACCGTATCGGCCAGGCTACCCCCTTGCACCACAATGGATCCGGAAGCCGATAACCCAACCCTAAGCCAACCCAACTCCATCACGCCCATTTTCACCAACAGTGCCTAGGAGAGGGAGAAGCTACTCTACAAGCCCAGCCGTTGCCCACGCTGGCTTATGGTATATACGGATAATTGCCCAAGGGGTTGCCGCGAACCTGTCCTTAACTGCCATGGGTGCGACCAGCAAAACCATGCACCCACAGCCCACCGTTAAGGTCAAATAACAATTGTTTAAGTTACCATGTCCAAAGTTTCATTTCCCGACATAAAGTCGAACAATGAATATAACAGTAAGTAGTTACTTCCAAGATGAGCTAGTTGATTCTAAGCATGGCTAAGCAATCCTAAAAGCATATTCTAGTTATATTGTTACCTAGGTGACAAATGAATAGGGTTCATCAAACTACGGTCTTCAACTATACATATATAGGTCATATCGCGTACCACATGAAATGATAAAACATGCATGTTTATTTAAATAAAACAAAGCATTTAGCAAAACTTAGGTACAAAAATGGTCAAGAATATGATGTAACTTTCCTTTCTCCTACTCTGCAAACTCTACAACTACCTCGTAATACACCGGAGGGTCGGTAGCATCGGTTTCTAGAGCAATCAAAGCACAAACAATTAAAAACAGTACATGTGGCCAATGAAACATGAGCTAAAAATATTTTTAATGGATTCTTGGCATTTTTGTGGATTTAATGAAATTTGAATGGAAATAATCGGAGCTCGTATGAATTAGTTATGAATTTCTAAAGGCTCTCTGTGTTTACTATACAAAAATAATTCCTTATCGATTTATTGTGCAATTAAACGGAATAAACACGTCAGTGGACCATGGGGTCGGTGGCACGAGGTGAGCGGCGCACGGTAGATGCGGTCCACCGCGGCCCGGTGCCACAGCGCCACATGGCAGAGCGCAGGCGCCTGCCACACGCACTTCCCGATCTACCCCGAGGTAGATCGGATGGCTAGGAATGAAAGGGGCAGCACCCTGCCATCGCAGCCGAGCCACGGTGAGGCGTGCGGCCTGATGGTCGCTGCCGGTGACGATCTGGCGTGGCGGAGGGCTGCGGCACAATAGGGAAAGGACGGGGAGTCAAATAGAGTGCTCACCGAGGGGCGTCGACGGTGGGAGGATGACCAACGGTGACGAACTGAGGAGTTAGGTGGTGGAGGGACTCGGGAAGACGATGATGACTGCGTTCCAGTGGGAATTGAGGGTGACGAGGCGTGGGACAGCGGCAAGGAGGACCTGGGGAAGGTGTAGGAAGGGTTTAGAGGTTGAATGGCCAAGGGGAACGGCGCAATTTGGCGGCCGACGAGCGGCTGAGGTACTCACCGAGGAGGACGACGGAGAGGATGCGGTTCCGGTGGCAATCAGGGGCGGCCGGCCATAGGACGTGATGCAGCGGGGTGCGGCTAAGCTAGCAAGCGCGAGCACGGTAGCGAGCGATGGCTGTAGCAGCGGTGACACACGGCTGGAGTCAGCGGCACGCGGTAGTGGCTCGGGAACTCGGTGGGCAAGGGGCTAGGATGCACGGGGAGCTACGGTGTTTGAGCAAAAGGAGCGGGCGAGCACGGTGGGGGTCTAAGTAGGGTCGGCCAGGGAAGATCGTGGTCGAGGCAGCCAAATTTCTCAAAGAGGGAAAAGCGGCGGCCATGGGGGAGGTTGCGAGATTCTCTCGTGGGCGTGGGTGAGAGGGGTGGAGAACATGGGAAAAATGCGTGGGGAGGTGGGGAGACCGGGTCCGCGACATTTCAACCGAGGGCGGATGGAAGGGAAGGCCGAACGGGCAAGGATGGCACTGCGCGGTTGGGCGAGGCCAAGATCGGTGAGAGGAAGTAAAGCTTACAGGGGGGCCTAGCCTATCAGCGGGAGGACGAACGGGCGCAGCAGCCTGGGGCTCTGACGGGCGGGGCCGAGAGGCAGTGAGAGGGAGAGAGGAGGCGCGGGGGCGTGCGGGCCACGAGAGCAGGCCGGTACAGGAGCGGGCCGGGGCCCAGGAAGAGAAAATAAAAGAGAAAAAGAGAAAAAGGAAGAAAGGGAAAAGAAAAGAATTTCTAGAGCAATTTTAATTCTGATAATTAGTTTTGAATTATTAAAAATGCCTCAAGTGCTCTAAAAATTCTAGTAAAATTCCTATTAGTGTATTTTGGCAAGAGGAATACAGGAAAAATACTCCCAGCCATGATAGATTATTATTTTGCATTTTCTCCATTCCCTTGGCCTTAATTAAATATTTTCTTTGGGCTATTTCTTATATATATTTTTGTGTGGCACTATTAAGGGGAAAACTCAGGGTGTGACAAACCTACCCCCCTTAAACAGAATCTCATCCCAGAGATTCGGAAGTGCTGGCGAAGAGGTGCGGATGGGCGGACTTCAATTCATCCTCTCACTTCTACATGAATTGCTAGTCTGCCACTATTTTTCCAATAGTTCCAGCCCTGTATTACAAATGCATCATGTCCATGATGGGTGTCAATGTTATTGTCCCTGAACAAGTAGCAACATAAACAATAGGCTTTGTCCTCCTTCTCGCTGTACTCTAACCAATTACCATATTGATTAAACCAGTCAGGATTGAACCGTCGCCTCTTCTTCCCAATCATCCTATAAGGAAAGTCATAAGTGCGGGGTTGATAAGGTCCCCACAGTAAATATTTTCTCCTTATCTCGTTTTGTTGATTAGGGTGGTAATATGATATTCTCTTCCTTTTAGCTGGATCTCTTGGCAGGTTATCTAAATTAACTAGCTCTGGAACTAAAGAATTATGTTTAGGCAGTCTTGTAGTCCTAGCATGCACCGATGGAATTTCAGTTGGAGTTGCTAAATTAGTGTTTGATGCAGGCCCCTGATCTGATGTCACCGATTTTTTTTGATAATATCTTTCCATGGCTGGCCTGCAAAATAATTGAAATCCCCCATAAAAAGAAAGAAATTGGTACTAATTTTGCATAACCCTAAATAAATTGCATAAGCTTACCTTACCTTAGAACTGAGTTCAATGCACGCCTGCTGCTTGCACCTGGTGGCCGACGCCGATCGGTTGTGCTGCCGCGGCGATGCGGCAGAGGGGGTGTGGGCTCGCGGCACTTTGCTGGGCGCCGGCCGGCCGCCCGCTGCGCTGAATCGCCGAATCGTAGCGAGCGCGGAGAAGGCGAGAAGCCGAATCGCCGCACGGCCATGCGTGCCTTGTTGCCTTCTTCTTTTCTTTGGTATAGATGGGCTGCTGGCCGGCAATTAGCCTTGCCATTTTGGGCTTCCAAAGAACTTAACGAATGGGCCTCTACATCCATTATATCGGAGATGAGTGAGGGCCTTTTAGTTAGGCTGAGTGGAGGCAATAGCACTAAACCTTGGGCTATATACCTGGGCTCTTGCGAATTGAGTGGCAGCCTGGGCCCTCACTCGGGCCTCTTTGAGTCCGCCCCTGACCCCAAGGATCACCGGCGGCAACCCTATTGGCCCCTCTGCTGAAGGTGTTCGATCGGTCCCGAGCCAACGCCGGTGAGCTCCATCCTTTCTAAGCCTCGGGAACACGATCTATACCTTCTGAACGTTCCATTTTTGCACTCAGATACTCTAGGATCGCCGGTCGAAGCCGCCGTGCTTCGCCCTCTGACCCGCAGCGCAGCCGCCGGCGTCGCCTCGCTGTTCCGGCCGATCCAGAACACAGCCGACCGAGCCAGCTCGCCAGTGTCATCACCTTACTCTCAGAAGACAACTGGCCAAAGGAATCAGGATATAGCGCAGTGTACCGGGAGATCGACGTCGTCTTCTTCCCCTCCGGTCAATCCGCCGCCGCCGCCGATTCGTCCTCTGTGGTGAGCCCCGCTTCGATTCTTTGCACCGTAGCCGTCCTCAGGAAGTCTGTAACCTGGTAGACACTGTGCCCTAGCCGCAGGCCGACTGAAGTGAGCTGCTGCCGTCGTCCAGAAGTTTTCCACCGCCGCTGGACCGCCTTCTCTGTCACCGCCGACGTCCAAGGACGATCAGCTTCAGCAAGACCTTCGGTGAGCCTCCTGGTACCAAATGGACGCCTATGCATGTATTAGTTTGCTTTGAATTGAGTCGTAGCTCCTTTTTAACATGCCATCCCGAGATGTTTCCCCGCTTGCGCCGCCGTGGAGCCTAGCTCCAGCCACCACCGGCGATGAGGAGACCACCCTTAGCTTCGCCTTGGTCCCCTCTACGCTTTCTCTTTTGGTCACTACCCGAGCCGACGCCGCCATCGCCGCCGCCACCGCGGAGAAGCTCGCTGACTAAACCTCCTCTGTTTCACCCCACCGGACCATCCTCTCCGTGTTTGGACGGTCCGATCCGTTGTCGCCGGCTCTGCTCTTTGCCTCGCAGGACCATCCTCTCCTAGACCGGACGGTCCGTTCCATTGTCTCGTTCGCCCTGCTCTGTTCTGTCTTATGGCACACTGGCCCCACCTGTAAGAGAGAGAAGAAGAAAATCTGAGAAAAGCAAATGTTTGATTTATTTTGTAACTGAAAAATGGGTAAACTTCAGATATTCATAAGTAATTCATTTTAACTCCTTTTTGAGTGAAACCAATTTTGTTAGTTCTGTAATTTTGTGAACCTTAATGCTATCCAATAAAATATAACCACTTCTGTATAGGAAATATCCATAAAATAAAATGAAGCAAAAGAAACTTATTTTATACTTAGAAATTTGGAATAATTCTATAAAATCCATTATAACTCCTTTTGAGGTAAACCAAATTTCTGTGGATTCATAAAATTGTGCTCTTTAATTTGGTAAAATAAAAAGTGAGAACTTCTGTGTAGTATTTTTCTCTAAAAATGGAAATATCCTTTATATACCTTTTATTAACCTATAAGTTTATAAATTTCTAGAAAATTCATCCCAATTGCTAAAAATGTGAAACCACTTTTGTTAAACTCAGAAAATGGTAAAATTACTGTGGATAATTGGTATTTGACAAAACTACCTCCCAATATAGGCTTAAAGTATTTTTCTAACCCTTCTTTTTGATAAACTTGTAAAATTCACAACTAAATCATTTCAAATCAAATTTCAGTAAACCAAATTTTGTTGGAACCAGTAGGTTGTGCTCTTTTATATAAAAATACTTGCCTTTCTGAAATATTAATAGAAAATGTCAGTTAACTATAATAACTTAAGGTTACAATATAAATAATTACCAAACTGCCATTTTCAGCCCTTCTACCTTGTTATTTTTGTATCTCCCAATCCAGAGATGCAAATGACTTGGTTCTTTCTCCTAAAATCTTGTTAGGACATGCCCTACCTACTGTATTTGTCTTAGAATTTATCGATTATTTTTTGCATAGGCATATTTAATTGATTCTTATTTGCATATTCGCTTTTATCGGTAGATTCAGATAATTCGGAGTACGTGGAGCAAGGACCTGAAGTTGAGTGCGAACCATCGCTGCAGCAAGGCAAGCATCAATACTAGCTTCTATGCAAGCATCTAAGCATATTGAACCTATACTTTCAATAAATTAATTTGTTTGCGAAGGAAATATCTATATGCATGTTTTCGGTCTTGTTAAAATGGGGAAAATGGGTAGAGTTAATATTACCCAATTGTATGCATTTCCATTCCTTGATTATTGATGCCATGGTTATACCTTGTCACCCCTGGTTAAGGACTTTGGGATACTTTTATTTTACCGAATGCTTAGCCATGCTTATTTTAGACTTAGAAAGATCCGATAGATGGAGCTATCGGTCTAAAACTAGTCTAATACGAATGGATGGGTTAAAATCTGAAAAGAATAACTTCTGAGTAATAATTGATAATATGTTTGACTTGGACGGATGATAGGGCGATGAAGGGATGGTGTTTTCCCGATGCACGTAGCTCCGTCTGGGTCGTTAAGGACCGAGCAGGTTGACGTCTATTCAAGCACCCTACGTACTTCCACACGCCGGGAATGGGACGGCTTAACTCAGTAGCACGGGAGGCTGTGACCATCTACGCCCGTCCGTCAGTCGTAAGGGGAGACCTTTGGAGGACCTCATTGCGAGCCTGCACGAGGCCGAAGCCTGCATTTGGCCGGAGGTGCCTCCCGTGATGGTGAGCCCGCCTTAGTTACCACTCACGCATGTGACTAAGTCGTCGGGGGCCCAGACGTAGTTTAGATGGTTGGGGCTAAGCGTGCAAAAGGTTCTGTTGTGACCTCTAGTCCGCACTCAATGTGTAGAGTGTGGGTACCGACGGGTACAGATCAAATTAGAGTGTAGCCGTTTGGCTTCTATCACATTGTGTGAGTAAAGATGTACATCTCTGATCAAAGTAAGAACTATTCAAATAGCCGTGTCCACGGTTACAGGACGACTGCTTGATGTGTTAGTCAATTGTGTTAGCATCCAACTTGGGATTATATGGGTATACCATGACTCCTAAGTCATGGATGGATGGGTGTATATAAGGGATTTTTGATGTTTAAAAGATGAAAGGTTTTAGTATTAAATATGACTTGGTTTAGTCATGATGGAGGATATGCTTGTGTAGCATAATTGTGTGGGCAAGAGTGGCCCATGGATGATGTTTAGAGCATGGCTTATGCTCATTTATATTCTACTTTCAGAACTATATACTTGCTGTCCTAAAATTTCAGATTGCTAGTTTTTCGCAAATGCTTATAGTTTCAAGGTATATTTGCTCAATAAACTTGGCTTTATGCAAAATCAGATCCACATAGCCATACTCCTTGATGTAGAGACTAGCATTTCTCCTTTGTACTATGAATATTGTATAAGCCTTCTGAGTACTTGTGTACTCACGCTGCATCTTTCAGGTGAGAACAACGACGAAGATGGTGTGGTCTATTGTTATTCCGCCGAGGGTGGTAAGGATAATTAGTAGTTTGAGTTAAGCTCTGCCCCAGTCGGTTGCCCTGTGTATGGGTTTGGCACCACTGGCTTTATCTTTTATGTTTATATTTTCCGCTGCTATTTTTTGTGTTACTCTGTGATGTATCAGGGTGCAAGAACCCTCTATGTAATATTTATAACTTTGTTGCTCGTTTATCCATATTTAGAGTACTTGTGATGTTTATCAATTGCTTGCGATGAAAGTATGAGGCTAGTCGCTTTTCTGGGGACTAGCTGAACATGAGTATGAGTTGTGTATAATTGAGATGGTTGGGGGATAGCTATTGTGGTTCAAGTCCTCTGGGGTACGTATCGTGTTTGGTCGCCACCATCGAGTGGTTTGACGGGCGTATGACGGGGAGGACTGGCGAGCTATTCTTATGATTATCTCTTTTGTACACTTCTTGGCATTTCGGATTTATATTGTACTTATTGTTAGCTGTGTCAAGTCTGTGATGAGGTTAGGTGGTTATTTTGATTTTATGGACCTCACCTAACTAGATAGTTCGCGTTGACATGAGCTAACTGTAACGTACAGTATAAGTCATGGGGTGCCCACACAATGCGCCAATGGATGACTTCTTGTCGCTACAGCATTAGTTGCTTCTCCAAGTACTTTGGCTTCGTCGAACCGCAGTCTGAAACCGGCCAATCTTCTGCGGACATCTTCGGGATCTCGAACGAAGCTCTCGGCATTGCTGGGAGTGAAAAGATTTGGGGAAAATGCTATTGAAGGCTTGGGATGGATGCGGCGAAGCGGAATCACGCGAGTTTCGAGCGGGAGGCGCCGGTTATGGTAAACCCTAGCGAGACAGCGCGGAAGCTGGAAGACGAAATAATTGGCAGATTGGAGAAGATGAGGGAATCTTTTCTCTTTCTCTCCGCTTTTATAGAGCCTATGCTGATAAGTGGGCTTGGGCCAGCTAATTCGGTACTGGGCCACAAGATATGAGTTTCTAAATGGCATGCTCTATAGAGCCGACTGATGGCTATGTTAAAATCACAGTGTAGATGTTATTTGCAGAAACCGATTAAATAATCAGATATACTTCATGAAAGCCTAATTACTGGACACATGTGTTCAGATATCTGCATTATTTACCAGGTATTGAGGATACATCTTTATAAGAATCGACAGCTAGTCTTCATTAAAATTGGGGATACAAGTATCTCTCAAGTATACCTGATTACATATTGGGTTAAAATCCAAGAAGTGGTACTCGGCTTACATGCTTAGCCACTAATTGCCATCAGCAAAAATTATACCAGCTAACATGATGCTGAAGAGTCTACATACTGTATAGTATACTACTCAGGAAATATTACAAGGTTAAAGATCTTTGACTTTATATTTAATTGTTTCATAATTAAGCACAAAGTCAGGGGCTACACCTAATAGGTGCGCTTATTTGGCGCACACTATTTATATTTTTCTTTGAAGCCCTTTATAGCCTCGTGGCCAGCTGACATGAAGCAGGACTCGGGAGAAGAAGCACTCGGACAAAGAGTACTCGGGAGCAATGCACTCAGAAATTCTTCGCCGTGGAGGATGAGCATTCGGCATCAGCTGTGACTTAACTATGAAGGTCTCAGGGGCAACTGTGGAGGCTATGGGCCTCGGGTATCTCATGAGAAGCATATGGGCCACTCGGATAGAGGGTGAGACTAACCTTATAATTATAGATACAATAGGACTCGGTATGCATAACCTTGTACGACAAAGAAATGATGTAGTCCTAGTCGGGCACGTTGTATTCCTAGAAGAAATTCTCTTAGTCGGAGTCCGACTAGGATTCCTAGTCTGTAACCCTGCCCCCTAGTATATAAGGGGAGGCAGGGCGCCCCCTGAGGACAGCAAAAGAAGATAACGCAAATCTCACCAGAGAAACCTTAAAGCCAATATACCACAACTGGATGTAGGGTATTACCTCATCTTGAGGGTCTGAACCAGTATAAATTGTTTCATGTTCCTTTGCAATCCATCAAGTTTAGGTATTACGAGTGTAACGACCCGTTTTTCTTTTCCCGCTAGTCTTCGCTTTCCCGAGCTCCCTTCCTATCCTGTCAGCTGTGCCCCCGTTTTCTCCCTGGCCAGCCGACTACCTTCTCCCTTGAGCCAAGTAGATTGCTACTCAGTCCTTATATCCTGCCCTTTTCTTTGTCTTACTCGGACCTCCTTGCTGCCGAGTAAGCACTGAGAAGTGGCCGACTACCTTGTTGAGACCTATTGTTTCCCTGTCCCCCGAGTTGCACCCGCCCGTTGGATGCCGACTACTGAAGTGGAGAAGAACCAGTCTTCACCTGCCCGCAGCACCGCTTGGACCGATGGACAATAACCTGCTGTATCGCTTGGACCAGTGGTCAGTCCGAAGCCCTGTCAGTAAGATTTCTCCTAGCCTTGACCTTAATGTCTCATCGCAGCTACAATGCCTGCCAACTCCTCTGACCCAGTTGGACTCCAAGGTCACTCCCTGTCAAATCCTTTGTCAGTTCACCTTGACTTTTTCCCCTTACCCGTTGCCCAGCTCCACCGTGCTTCACTCTTGCACGCCGGCTATATATATTGAGCCATCCATGCTCCTTCTTCCTTGTTTTGCAAACCGGCCAGCTCCAGCTCTGCTGAGTTCTTGTTCTTCTCTCTAGCTTTGGAGCTCTGTCGCCTGGTTCGCAAGCTTGGTTTAGCCGACTGCTATCTTTTCTGCAGCCGACTACTTCTTGATCCTTTTCTTGGTGTTTTACTTCTCCTGCTTATCAGTGTTTCTTTCTGCTTGTTCAGAGCCTGAACCGGTGGACGATCCCGAAGCCGCCTTCGCCGAAGAGACCCTCCTTGGAACAAGGCAAGCCTCTTTGATCATATTGTTTCCCATATATGCAAAACTATGTTGTTTGGAAAATATATGCATGCTTAGTTTACACCTTTTTAAATTGTTGGCCTCGGTTTGCAAGCGCAACCGATGGACCTACCCAGTAGTAGCACTTATTTTGATAGGATGTTGATATACTTCTCCATTGAGAGCCCTACAAATGGCACGCTAGCATCCTATCTGAGGATACGATGCCGAGTAGAATGGCTTAGCTCTGCGACGTTGTTTGTCGTTGGGAAAACTTTGGGTTTTACTAAACTGATTGGAAAACCCGGTACTCTGTGTATCGGCGTGGTTGCGAAACAAATGAAGTTGTGAAAATCTTGATGTACAGAGACAATGCCTGTGTGGCTTGGCTATGTATTATCATTAAGGACCGTTTCCTTTGGGGATTCCCATAGCGTAGATTTGTTTGCCAGTGATTTGTGAAAGTGTTTGATGGAAAGGGAACCGTGACCAGAGTTTGCCGAGTAAGCAAACGGAAGGCCTGTGTGGCCAGAAACGGATCTGTGTGATCCGGGGTGTTAAGCACCATAATCAAGTGTATGAAAAGTAAACAGGATGAAGATCATGCTCCCGGGTTGTAGCCAGGGCAGCAAACTTAAGCCCCCGGGTTGAAGCCAGGGCGACAGTTGTACAGATGTCTTCGGGTTGTAGCCAGAAGACGGGTTGATCAAGCTCCCGGGTTGTAGCCAGGGCAGCAAGTTGATCAAGTTGTGCTCCCGGGTTGTAGCCAGGGAAGCCACATTAGCTAGCTGGTTGTAGCCAGCGTAGCGGGCATTTAGTGCCATGAACATGCTCCCGGGTTGTAGCCAGGGCAGCAATGTTCAAGCCCCCGGGTTGTAGCCAGGACGGCGGTTTAGCTAGCTGGTTGTAGCCAGCGTAGCGGGCATTAAGTGCCATGAACATGCTCCCGGGTTGTAGCCAGGGCAGCAATGTTCGAGCCCCCGGGTTGTAGCCAGGGCGGCGGTTTAGCTAGCTGGTTGTAGCCAGCGTAGCGGGCATCAAGTGCCACAGCTGAGATTTGGTTGTAGCCGAGTCTCAGGGTCAACGAGTGGTTGTAGCTACTCGGGAGATACAGGACCAGCAAATGCGAAGTAAAAAGTTGATATACATTTTTTTTTAAATACATGTTTGATTCATTAATTGCGAGTTGTTGAAAAGCAACTTGCGGAATGGATCGAGGCGTGAGCCTCTTTCCGACAACAAAAATTTAAACCCACTAGTGTTGCAAAGAAAAGAGTTTCTAAAGGCAATTTTCGCAAATAAACCCTTAGCCTTTCTGTCTGACCGACATGGCATCTTTCCCGGCTTGCTGAGTACGAAAGTACTCACCTTGTTCATATATATGTATAGTAGGTTTTGGAGAAGAAGACGAAGATCCGACTGCTGCCGAGTTCCTCCAAGTCCAGACCGACTACGAAGACTTCTGAAGGTTTCGAGCTTAGTTCCCAACCGAGCCTGTGGTGTAGTTTTTGTCCAGCTTCCGCCCTGTTTTGCTGTTTTCGCTAGCTTACCTGTTGATTATTTTTGCCCATCCCGGGTCTGTCCTGGATGGATCTCCTTGTACATATATGTAAGTACCCTGTTATGTATTTATTGTAACTCTGAGTTGTATCATTGTTGTGCGTACCCAACTACTGATCTTAGGATCGGGTGCCGTATGCACATGGTGGCCTTCCACCTAGTCGGGGAGGCATCACAACAAGTAGCCCTATATTATTATTGCCGATATAAAGCATCGATAAAACATACGTTTAAGATTCTGAAAAAAAAATCAGACGATTGATGAATAGCTAATTAAACTGTTCCCGAATGGGCTGAAGACCTGGATTTTGAGCCCCATAACTAATTTGATTGAAATGACAAGAACAAGGTACGTATATGGAAAAGAACTATGTGTTTGGTATGAAAGGTTACGTTTATACAGTAATAACTAGTAAGATACTGTATTTTTTTTCTTTTTCCTGCAAACACATGTATATTATACAATATATTAATATACACCGTATGATACCCTCCTATAGTATTTTTCCTTAAAACTTGGCACTGTAATACACTTTCTCAATTGTTCTTAACCTTTTTAGAACTACTTGGGCATCACGCAACAAACCAGGCACAATTTCTTCTAATATATTCTAAAACACATACTTTTCCCATATATGTGCATGCTTGTTTGACTGGCTAATTAAGCCGCCAGGAGGACTAGTCCACGCCAATCATATATATTTTTGGTACACAAGCACCACACGGTACCACGTACTAACATGCACTAGCCACCGCTAATAGTAGTTAAACTCGACCATATATTTATTTTGTATCTAATTAAGTATCGTATATAATACAGTTTTATTGTTAATTCTGACGCGAGTGCCTGCATCCGTCCATCTCCGATCCTCCAATTTCGCTGATCGATCGACTAGCTTTTTGTCTTTTCTTTTCGGAAGATCCAAACACACATACACATGTGCATCGTCCATATATATATATCACTGGAACAGTGAAATATAGGCACAAACAAACTGTAGTAGGTGCGGCAGCTAAGGCAGCATTTGAAAGTACTCGTGCACATGGCTTATAAGCTAAGGGTAAAACGAGAAATATTATTATTTTATAATTAATTAAGTATTAAAAAATTAAAAAATCGATCTACTTAATTTTTTAGAGATATTTTAATATAGAATTTTTTAAAAAAATAAACCATTTAGCAGTTTGGAGAACGTGCTTAAAAAACAAGAGAATAAGTCTAAGCTAAAAACACATTCAAACAGGACCTAAGCTGCTATTTGTTGATGTCACATATGCATTTCAGCATATGCGTGCAACGCTGTATAGTACTGGTATATTATATATGATAGTATCTCTGTAACGACCGTTAATTCAAAGCATCAGCTAGCGGAGGTAATAATTAATTAAGGTCTGCCGTATATTCACTGCCGCGTGTGGGAGAATTTTCGTTATAAGTATGGGTTAATATCTACGTATAAATTTTTAACCCAGTTTAATTTAACTAAATTAACTAATGCCTTCAGTAATAAAAGACTTTTCAAATTGCATTATATTCCCTCCGTTCTAAAATAGAAGGATTTCTAATTTTTAAGAGAGTAAGAGTGAAGAGAAAAGACTATTATGACCTTATAAATGAGGGGTGGTTAGAGAGTAAGCATGGTTTGAGGGTGCGATTAGGTGAAATTAGATGATGAGGGGTGAAAATTAAACAAGTGGTGGTTGGTGGAGGAAGTAGTTATTTAGAACCCTTATATTTTAGGGCATATTTTAAACGCCAGGAGTGATTATGGGCTTGTTCAGTTTGGAGGAATTTCAACCCATGGAAATAGGAAAAGTGAAGGAATAGAAATACATACACACATCAATCCATAGGAATTTTTCAAGAGGTTGGAGTGGATGCAAAATTTCCTGTGTTTTCTCTCTACAAGTTTTAGGAAAGGAAAATTTCCTTACTTTATTCTTACAAACCGAATGGCATTTATAGGAATTAGTTCTTAGGAATCAAAATTCTTCGTTTTTCGTCCAAACCGAATAATCGTTGTATTTTAGGACGGAAGGAGCATACAAGTCAGAGTGACATTGGTAGCTTTTTAGCTCCTTTGCCCTCCTTTTGCTTTTACTAAGACTATTCTCGGTGGTATGTTTTATTTTTATATTTTCAAAAGTACCATATAAGCAATAATATATTTATTAGTTGATGCATGAAATAGTCCATACAATATATTTTTTTATTTTTATTGTTTCATAGGCAATACACGTAAGACATAGTTTACATTGAAAATAGTGTACATATGGTTTCATCTCGATGAAACCTATTTTATCTCTCTTTATTAACTCATTGCCATATCATCAAAAATATTGATATGACACTCTATTTAATGAAAATAAAATTCTTATTGGGAGTAGCCTAATTAGTCTCTTGATTAGGGAATGTGTTTGGTAGATCATGTGTGCGGTGGCATCAATTAATTGCATGCATCAACATGCATGGTTTAAACAAGGGTATTATAGTAAAAAAACATAATTTAGTGGCACCTTGATATATGTGTACACAAGGCCAAAACCTCTTTCAGTTTATTCTTGACTGGGGGATTATATTTTATTTTTGAACATTTTATTGAGGGAGTATATTCTATTTCTAAACATCACGAACTTGATTGGGCAGAAGGGGCACAAAAGTTTCAACATAGTCCATCTTTTGTTCTGGGCTGATAAGCCATGAAAAATTGAACGCAGTAACCAAAACTACTGTAAGTTTTTATCTTTAATCTACTATTTTGCTCCCCAAAAGGGACCTGCTTGCTTGCAATGGTGTTGGAGCAGGGTATCCCATTTCTTATCTTTTCCTGAAACGAAGGAGACTGCACATGGCATTCTGTAACTTCGCATTCATCAATTAGACAATTATTGTGTGTGGGGTTGCTGCCAGATGCAGCTTATAGGATTTAGTATGAGTTAAGGTAGGGGTTTTAACTCTAGCAGTTGCTTGTCCTTCAAGCGTTACAAGGCTGCACTGATCGATTTTGACTAAAAGGTTGCTAATTCATGTGTTATCTATTGATTGAATATACATAATAAAAAGATAACCTTGTGTTGTGGTTTTCCATATCAACTTTTATGATTTTGGTAGTAGAGTCTTCCACTGTGCAGTAATCATTACCTTTTTAGTTGCCAAAGTAGTTTGGTTGTTTTCTATAAGAGTTTATAGTCTCAGCAAGGACAATGTTTACCTATTGGTTGTCACATTAAAGCCTACAAATGTTTTAGTGCAGAATGGCACTCAACGAGGAGTACACATACGCGGAGCTGGAGAAGGAGCCTTACTGGCCATTTGAGAAGCTACGGATCTCTATTACAGGAGCTGGTGGGTTCATCGCCTCCCACGTTGCGAGGCGCCTAAAGAGTGAAGGGCACTACATCATTGCTTCTGACTGGAAGAAAAATGAGCACATGACTGAGGAAATGTTCTGCCATGAGTTCCATCTTGTTGACTTGAGGGTGATGGATAACTGCCTCAAGGTGACCACCGGGGTTGACCATGTTTTCAACCTTGCAGCTGATATGGGAGGGATGGGCTTCATCCAGTCCAATCACTCTGTTATCATGTACAACAACACCATGATCAGCTTTAACATGCTTGAGGCTGCTAGAATTAATGGTGTCAAAAGGTAACTTTTGAACTGGTGCTGGCTCTGTAAATCTGTTTTTCACCTATGGAAGCTATAGGATGCTAAGGTCTGTTTAGGTATATAAGCCTATCTAACGAAAAACTTTGAAATGCAAACCCCACATAGTATTTGGCGGCAATGATCTACCTAGTTTTCTTTGATCTGCTAAGAGGATGTATTAATTTGTGTTTGGTTGAATCTGCATCTTTGAGAAGTGAATGCCACATGTTAGTTATCATTAATTTAAAAATTTTAGAATTGGAATGTGCACTGCGTAGAGAATCTATGCATACTGAGTTGCTGACGTTAAGAGCTTAAATTTGCCTATATAGGAAAGTCTCCATTAGGGGCTTTCTGCTAAACGATAATTTTGATGACGTTAAGAGAAAGTGTGGAAAAGTACTACTATTTCTGTGCGGTGTGGTTGTGCCATATAGCAAATTAATGTATATCAAAAATAAAGGGCATGGATTGGCGTTAATTAGGAAAGCATAAATTAGTGGCTTCTACTTGGTGCCGATTTGATGATTTTAGGTGTGGCTGTATGTATTAGTGAATGCCTCTTTGGGAATAGGCAGATAGGGGTTTGCATGAAAATTTTTCACCTATCAGAGCTTGATGAACTGTTGGGGAACAAAGAAGATATTAGCATCTTTCAAGATTACCTAAAATTTGCATTTCTCTCCTGCTAAAAAAAATACACTTCAAATATAGTATTCACTGGTTGTAGGCTCCAAAACAAACTGTTTTGCAAAGCATTGTGTCGAACTCTTCGAAAGAAAAAAAAAGGAATTTGTTGTGTTGACTGTATTTTTTTTTCAGCCTATACACTGTTATAATTTCATAGTTATCCTTTCCTGGCTTTCATAGATTGGCATGGGTTGGGCAGCAAATGGAAAGAAGGGAATGATACATAGAACCCTAGAATCCCTAAATACGGAACATTAACTTTAACAATCTCGTCATGTTATTATCACTCGGAAGAATAATCATTTTGGTGAATTTTTTCCTTATAGGTTCTTTTATGCTTCAAGTGCTTGTATCTACCCTGAATTTAAGCAGCTGGACACTATAGTTAACTTGAAGGAATCAGATGCTTGGCCTGCAGAGGTTTCTAAACTTTTACAGTGATATATGTTCTCTTGCAAATTGACTTGTTAATTATTGTTATAAAATAGTACTGATTTCAGTAACTATTTTTAGCCTCAAGATGCCTATGGCCTGGAAAAACTTGCTACTGAGGAACTTTGCAAGCACTACACAAAGGACTTTGACATTGAGTGCCGGGTTGGTCGCTTTCATAATATCTATGGTCCCTTCGGAACATGGAAGGGTAAGATACATATCTGGTACCTAGTAAAACTTAGGTGTTGTTACTGTCCAAGTTTAATAATTGATTGGCTTGACAGGTGGAAGGGAGAAGGCACCTGCTGCTTTCTGCAGAAAAGCTCTAACCTCCACTGACCGTTTTGAGATGTGGGGAGATGGTCTGCAGACTAGATCCTTCACGTTTATTGATGAATGTGTGGAGGGTGTACTTAGGTAAAAAAAATTTCATCTTCTATGTACAATCCATTTATTCAGCATTTTCATATCTTAGTTTAACAGCAAGTACATTTTTGCATTGATCTGCTTTTCCTAGTGTGGTCAGTTCATGTTCAGATGATAATTGAAGGTTTACATATATATGTTCAGATGTCTGTTGAACTTCTCGAAGTCTTCTAAATGTTATGGGAATACTTATTTGATGAGCATATTTTTAGATTTTGAGAAGCACCTCCTTTTTTGCATAGTTTTGTTGATTACTTCTTGTCTGACAGGAAATTTATTGGATGAGAAACAGAGCTTGTTGGTCCCTGTAGCCTGTACATAGGACCAACAGGCAGCAGACTAGGAGCCGATTGATTCGTTCATCAATCTTTAGTCTTTAGAGAACACAATGCGTGTCATTGCAAATTGTGTAAATAAGCCTGGAGGTTATACGATACCAGTAATAACAGTTCAATAGGCCAAAATGGTGTCTTGCTGAGTGCTCCTTTGATGTACTTGCTCTTGAAAAGAGTGATATACTTACAAAAAAAATTGAAAAATAAAAGGTAACCATTTCTTGAGCCTTGAATAATTATCCTTGACAACATCTATCTGCTTCAAGGATCTTCCCAGGCTAATAAGTCCGTGCCATCGTCATCTTTGTCTTGCTTGAACAGCAGGCTTGGATTTAAATTACAGCATAATGTCCCATGTGATCTAAAGAGACATACCAATTTATCTCCATGTGATCTAAGTCATTACTTTGCCAAATGTATTCAGGTTGACAAAGTCCGATTTCCGTGAGCCTGTAAACATTGGAACAAACAGCTGCCGATCCACCACATCCCCGGCCCAGAGGGTGTCCGTGGACGGAACTCTGACAACACACTCATCAAGGAGAAGCTTGGCTGGGCTCCAACCATGAAGCTGAAGGTACTACTACTCCTGATTTTCAGGCAGCGAACTATCAGTTCATCCCCCAAATTCATGCATGCTGATCAGTCTTCGGAAACTTGATTCTTACGTGCAGGATGGTCTGAGGATCACATACTTCTGGATCAAGGAGCAATGAGAGAAGGAGAAGGCTGAAGGTGATGCTATAGAATCTATTTATCTTAGTGGAACTTACGGAACCTCACTAAGGACATGTTCAATTTATTGCCAAAATAAACCTTACTATTTGTTGATAAAGCCAAAATTTGGTAATGCCAAATTTTTGGCAAGGTCAAGATGTGGAGGTGGTGTTTGGTTTGACACCTTACCAATTTTTGGTATAGTTTTATGAGTTCAAGTTTTCGGAATTATCAAATATTGGTTGGGATTGATAAGGTTGTAATGGCAAAGTCTTGATAAGGTTGATTTTAGCAACAAAGTGAACAAGCCCTAATTGAAGCAAGAGTTCTCCATCATATCTCAAACAAAACGCTCTCAGGTTTCAACCAACCATTCAATCAGGTAACAAGTAGTTTTTGAAAAAACTAGCATGTGGTGCTAAATAGTATATCACATGTAAGAGCTTAGCGGCTTATTTGCTCAGCATTTTTGTCTGGGCCTACGATTGGGCCTCATTAATACAATCCATTTGCAAACACACCATATTAATGAGCTTTTACTGTTACTAATTTATTTTTTTTTTTAATTTACAAAACTAATTTTTGATTTCGGATTTTTGCAGAACTAGCCTCTTGCCGCCGTGGCCCAGGGCGGCGAATGGCCTCCCCGTCAGGCGGGGCTAACGGCGCGGGCCGCCGTTAGCCGCGGGGGGCCACGTGGCCTTGCCGCCCTGGGGGACTGCGGCGAATGCCTCCAGGGGGCCGAATGCAAAAATGCATTCGCCGCCGTCCCCCAGGGCGGTTTTTAGCCCAATCGCCGCTTTGGGGGACGGCGGTTTTTAGCCCTCCCCTATAAAATCCCTTCGTGCACTCGCGGCGCGTCATTTCTCCTTTTCGCCTCCAGCATTCGTCCAATAGAGCTGAAGCAAAGGAGGAGCAGTACAGCGGCGAAGCCCTCACGGTTTTTTGAGCCGAATCCAGGTATTTTTTTGCTCTTCCCCTGTTTGTAGTCAATTTTTTAGACAAGTGTTAATTAGTACTAGACACGTAGTGTAATACCCGACATAGTATGAAAATATTAACGGTTTGGCATAACCATCGTTAGTGTTAAATTTATTTGACCGTACTAGAAGAACATAGCGGACAGGTAGTAAATTGTAGATATTTTAGAAATAAATATGCTCCGCCATGGCCATCGTTGGTATACGTCATTTCGACACGTTAGATAAACCTAGCGTATAACTTTATTAGCGCCGTTGGGTTAGTTTGTAAAATATAGAAACGGTAATGGTTTGACTCATACTTATAGCCTTTTTATGAACGAATATTGATTAGTACAGAGTAATAACTATAGTGAAAATATTTTTTGTTAGCAAAAATGGCAAATAGAGTTGTATTCGCGATATATCACGGTGAAGGAAATGTCAGAGAAGGACAATATGGGGTAGATTTATCGGAGTTCAACGTAGCACAAAAGGGAATTATAGCTCCAGCTGAGAGAAGTTTTCCTGGAGTTTATAATTGGTTAATGAGGGGATTCGGAGTAGATCCTGAAGTAAATGCAATTACGGTGTACGCACTGGTTAGCTGGGCTGTGGAAGGTTTTTGGTGGGAATTGATGCCAATAGATTCGACGGCCAGCTGGGTATTTTTTGTGGAGAGTGCACTGCAGCGAAGATGGGCACCGAGCATCCTAGTGGTAATACATGACAGGGTTAGCATTGATCAGGCTGGTCCAAGTACAGCAGAAGGGCCCGATGAAACAGAGGAGCAAAATGAGGCAGAAGACGAGGGTGCCGGAGAGGAAGGAGACCAAGAAGACATGGGACCGGGGGGTTTGCAGATGAAGGGGAGAGACACCCAGGCCTAGTACAGGAGATGGAAATTGAAGACTCAGAACCTGAGCATATGGAGGATGATGATTCTTCGGAGGACGATGTATACCCGGCAGAATGGCACAACGAGGACTTCTCCGGACTCGTTGTCTTAGAGGGGCACACCGTGGCCTGGGAGTATCGGCAGAATGAAGTGGTGCAAGGCGCTAGATATGCCGAAAAAGCACAGTTGACAGAGGCTGTGAAGATATGGGCCGTGTCACTTGGGAGGGAGTTCTGGGTATCAAAGTCCACCAGATCAGTGTACGAAGTGAAATGTGCAAGTTCAAGCGATGGATGTCCATGGAGGATGTACGCATCTAGGAAGAAATATGACGACTGTTGGTCTGTGTCAATCGTGACGGAGCACAACTGCCATCTTCCGGGTGTTCAGAAGTACCACAGGAACATATCATCTGCATTCATCGCTTCAGAGCTGTATTATGCTGTTGTGGAGAACCTCCGGTTCAAGCCCAAGTCAATTATCAGGCGCATCGAGGAGAAGTACAAGTACACCATTACATATGCCAAGGCATGGAGGGCCAAACAGAAGATAATTGAAATGAGATTCAGCAGTTTTGAAGCTTCATACAATAATTTGCCTCGTCTACTGGAAACCATCTGTGCGAGGAATCCTGGCAGCTACTCCAAAATCAAAAGTTTCCCATCATTAGCAAATCCTGGGCAGAGCGTCCTTCAGCGGGCCTTCCTCTCTCTGCAGGCGTGCATGTTTGCATTTCTTCATTGCAGGCCCATTCTCTGCATCGACGGCACGTTCCTAACTGGAAAATACAGAGGGCAAATGTTGACGGCAATCGGAGTAGATGGGAACAACCAAGTGTTGCCCGTGGCCTATGCCTTCGTCGAGAGCGAGAACACAGAGAGTTGGTACTGGTTTCTGAAGCTGGTTAAGGAAAAGGTGGTGGGGATGAGGCCAGATGTATGTCTCATACATGACCATCATCCAGGGATGCTGCGTGCAATTGAGGAGCTGCGAAACGGTTGCGCAGACAAGGGATACCCTCCGGTGTGGGAAGATGTAAAGAGCAGATGGTGCATGCGTCACATGGGCACAAACTTTTATAAGCAGTTCAGAAACAAGGAGCTGATGGCCATGTTCAAACGTTTGTACGCCCAGAATCAACAGAAGAAGTTCAATGAGCTGTGGAGGAGACTTGATGAGCTGACAGCCAAACATAGAGGCGAGAGTTCTGCAAGACCCGCAGCTAGAGGTGTTGACGGCCCTGAAGCTCTAGGTGCACTTTCCACCGATGACGGTACATTCAGAAGGAGGCCCGGTTCCTCGGTTAGCAGATTTTCGCAGTGCATCGAGCATGAGCCGAAGGAGAAATGTGCATTACTATACGATGAAGGTGGAGCAAGGTACGGCATAATGACCACGAACCTTGCAGAGGTCTATAACTAGGTCATGCGTGGTGTGAGGCAACTCCCCCTTGTTGCCATCGTGGAGTTCATCCTACATAAAACACAGACGTACTTCCACGACAGGTGCAGACAGAATGGCCCATCTATGGCCGATGGAAACCTTTGGTTCGGCACCAAAATGACAGAGTACCTTGAGGAGAAATGCAAGAAGGCAAGAGAGCACCGAGTCCGAGTGCAGGGCACACGAGAGCGTAGATTTGAGATATTGTGTGCTGACAGGTCCAGGCGTGGCATATTCGCAAGGAAACCTGTGCAAGAGTGTGTCCTAAAGGAAGATGAGACATGCACGTGCTCCTGTCGGAAACCAAGCTTGTACTACAAGCCCTGTTCTCATGTCATTGCCACTTGCGAGGAGTGCGGCATTGATGAACGCCAATATGTGTCCCCGTACTTTAAAAAGAAAGCAATCATGCATACATGGAGTACCAAGATTTTTGGTTTCGGCATCGTCGACACTTTCACTGAAGACACAAGTCCAGTTTATTACATCCCTGACCCGACGAAGGCTAGGAACAAGGCAGGCCACCGTCGGACACGGAGGATTCGCAATGATATGGACGAATCGGAGGCCGGCGTTAGCGCTCAACGTTGCAGTAGGTGTGGAGAGGAGGGACATACCTACAAGAAGTGCACGAAAGACGCCGAGGCCCCAAGTGCAGCGGAAGTTCCTATGGAAGGATCAGGCGCCGATGGAAGGCGACCAACTGGGGAAGGCATCACTGATAGGCAGCGTCATCGCAGGCGTCCTCGTGCACCTTCGGGTTATGTTGTGTAGTATAGCCGCTGGTTGCTGATGTAATGTCCCTGTAATGTGTACCAATATGCATGTATTGATATCTGATTCTCGTTTTAGTGTGGGCCTTTTAAAGGTACTTTGCTGTCTGTTAATTTTCTGACTATAATGCACTATGTTTAATTGAGCTAATCCGTTCCACTTCTTTTTCCTTGCAGGTATGGACTACCAGACGCCTGAGCTGCTGGATCACGCCACTGATCAGTCCCATCGGTCGTTTCTCTCGGCGGTGCAGAACCTCGAGCTCGGTACCTTATGTCCTCGACCTTCTAGGCGACTCCTTCCCGTGGACCCTCGGTTCACGACTAGGTACGTACGAACGTTGTACTGTGAAGCTGTATATGTGAACTTACTAACTTGCTCTGTTTTGATTGTCAGGTTGCGGGAGGCAGGCCTTCTGCCGCTGTGTAGGCTGGTAGCAGCCGCAGTGGACCCGAATGACCCGGCGAAGAAGTGGGGTATCGACCGGTCGCTGATCACAGCTCTTGTGGACCGGTGGAGACCAGAGACGCACACCTTCCACCTCCCATGCGGTGAGATGGCCCCCACGCTGCAGGACGTCAGCCTCCTCCTTGGGCTGCCTCTAGCCGGTGATGCGGTGGGCCCAGTTGATGGGCTCCAGGCGTGGCGAGACGACATCCTGCAGCGGTTCGCCCCGGTTCACCGTGCTCCGGGGCTTCCCCTCATTGGCGAGATCTCCCCGTACACGCATGCGGGCCCCCCTCAGGCTTGGGTACTGAGCTACACGGTAAGAATGCTTTCTTGTTGTTTTATGTTCATCCTTCAGTCCGTACTAGAATTACAATGTCAACTTCCTTATATGTTACTGCAGTCTGATCAGCTAGACCCGGAGGCCGACGCGTACTCACTGCAGAGGAGCCTAGAGGCGTACCTGTTGTGGCTGTTCGAGTGGGTGATGTTCACCAACTCGCACGGCCACGCAGTCGACAAGGGCTTGATCCCTTACGCGAGGGAGATAGCCGACGCCGAGGACGGTGCTGTTCCCCAATACAGTTGGGGATCGGCAGTCCTTGACGCCACGTACAGGGGTCTGTGCGACGGCTGCAGGAAGACCGACCTAGAAGCGGTCTTCACGGGTTGTCCACTCCTCCTATAGCTCTGGGCCGCAGAGCAGTTCGCGATCGGCCGCCCCATGGTGGACCACAGTCCGTACGAGTCGACCCTGTATGTGGATGTCCCACCGGCAGACTATCCGACGATGGGGACGGTGTGGTGTCGTCGTGAGGTATGTTTGGTGTTAGAACCGTCTCGGTTTTTTATGTTGGACTAAGGAGAATTCTTTTCTTGTTTGTAGCGTCGGTACGCTCACGTGCAGGTGCAGAAGTCATACCCAGACTTCGTCATGGAGTTCGACAGGATCACGGACGACGACGTTGTCTGGGAGCCGTACAGCGCCAAGGCGGTGAACGCGCGTGCACCGCTTGGGCTGTCGTCCCTCTGCAACAGAGACCAGGCGTACTGGCTGACGATGACGCCGATGCTGTTCGACATTTCTGTCGAGCCGCACTGCCCGCAGCGTGTGATGCGGCAGTTCGGTATGCGACAAACCTTCGGCCATCCACAACGCCCGGGCGTACCGCAACACGTTCACAGGTATATGTGGAAATGAATATTCCGTATTGTTATGCATTGTGTGACCGGTTCTGCTCTGCAGGTTAAATCGGCGTGGCCAGGCCGCCGGTAAGTTGTGGAGACCCATCGTCATCGAGTACATCAACGACTGGCTCATAGCCACGGAGGACGTCATCACGGAGATGCAGCCCTACACAGCCGCCAGGTACGAGCAGTACCTTTCCTGGTACCAGGCCCGTACCAGACTACGGGTGACGTTCACTCCCGAGGCTCCACTGGCGCACGTCGCAGGGGTGCGAGACGCATACCCGACACACCGCGACCAGGACTACTTCCGCGCGGTGAGTCATTGGTTTTCATACTATTTTCAACAGTAGTTACCACGCGCAACTAACCACGCATGTCCTGCTGAACAGGCGGACGATGCTAGGCAGGTCCACACGGAGCTCAGCCTACTACGGCAGCGCCTCGAGGCTGGCATCCCTCTCACGCAGCAGGAGCAGACGATCACGTTCGATCGGATGTGCAACACGATGCGCTCGGTCGTCCGTGCTCTGACTTGTCGCCGTTCCGATGCAGTCCCACCGATGCAGATACATATGCGAGGTCCCCATGGTGAAGGGACATCGGCAGGAGCGGCGGGTTCTGCAGGGGCCAGTACGTCGTGGGGAGCAGGTCCTTCTGGTACTGCCGGAGGATCGAGGTCGGCAGCCTCCACGATCGGGCGAGGATTGTCAGGTATGTTAGGTTTGAACCTATTCTCCACAACTAACTGCACTTTTTATTCGGCTGACGCGAACTTTTCTTTACCAGACCCACGCGGCGGATCTCACCACCACCTGGGGGACCTTGGGCGGGGATCTGCCCCGAGCACCTCTGCTTGGATCTCTACCGAGGACGACCTCGTTCCGGAGCAGGACGTGATCGGGTCGTCACAGCTCGGAGGTGCACTGCACACACAGCCGCACGACGCCGGTGCTTCCCCTGCTGCTCAGGCGGTCCGAGCCACCTGTGGGGTACCGGCGGACCGCCTAACGTACTCGGGCGGGCACGTGCGAGCGCAGCCTAAGAGGACGAGGAGGCGTATGACCTAGGGGCTATCGTTGTATTTATTTATTTATAGGTCTCGCATAACTTGTTTAAATTTTTCATGTCCATATTCACCCTCTCTAGGCTCGATCCCACCCTTCAGATCTGACCTTTCACAAATATTTACAACAGTACTCCGTCCTGTCTATACCATTTTAAAAGGACAAACCACTTTCGGCGCATACCATGCGCGAGTACGGACCACCTTTACTTGCATAATATAGGCCGCGCGTGCGCCACATTGCGACAAGCGAGCTTTCGGCGCATCGCTTTAGTCATGTGTCGTCATGGGCATTCTGAATACATGGTCGGCCACTTCAACCGCTTTTTGCATATGCATGTTCCTTATATTTTGACCTGTACGTCTCATAGGGAAATAGACGCACGACAACCTATATAAAAGCACCATCATAGTAGCAGAGGGCCTTCACCCAGGCCCTCGGGCAAACTTCGCACTGTTTATGAACGAATCGCCCACTTTTCTAGGAACCAGTGACTAGAATGAGCGGATACATTGTACTGCTAACAATGTAGTATCCCTTGTTGTATTTCGTACTATGGGTGTCGCATTCATCATGCCGCAATACGAACGGCTCGCATCTAGCTAATATCACTATGCTATTGTACGTGCACTGCGTTAAGTATCGATCGAGTGGATGACGAATAATACAATATATCGTCTTCCAATGTCGAATTAAAAATCATTCAGTACGTACATTTTTGGGGTTAACAATTAGCAACAAAATTTTCAAATTTGGTAATTTGCAAATGGCTCCAGGGGGCCAAGGCCTAGGCTGGGCAATGGTCCGATCGAGAGGAGGCAACGGTCCGATCGGGGGTATTCGGACGGTCCGATCTGGGGCAACGGTCAGTCCGATCAATAGTCCAATCCGGGGGCAACGGTCTGATCATGTGCATTCCAATGGCCCGATCCCTGGGCGGATGGTCTGATCTTGAGCAATGGTCAGTCCGATCAACGGTCCGATTCGAGGGGCAACGGTCCGATCGGACGATTCGGACGGTCCGATACCTAAGCGGATGGTCCAATACCTAAGCGGACGGTCCAATCCGGCGGGCAATGGTCCGATCCGGGGATTCGGACGGTCCGATCCCTGTGCGGACAGTCCGTTCGCTATGCATTCGCCGCTCTGGGGGACGGCGGCGAATGCATTTTTCCATTCGGCCCCCTGGAGGCATTCGCCGCCGTCCCCCAGGGCGGCAAGGCCACGTGGCCCCCCGCGGCTAACGGCGGCCCGCGCCGTTAGCCCCGCTTGACGGGGAGGCCATTCGCCGCCCTGGGCCACGGCGGTTTTTAAATACCGCCGTGGCCCACGGCGGCAAGAGGCTAGTTCTGGAAAAATCCAAAATCAAAAATTAGTTTTGTAAATTAAAAAAAAATTAAATTAGTAACAGTAAAAACTCCCATATTAATCCTCGAGAAAAATGACAAAGCGGAGGTTGCCACCATATCAAACATGTTTCATTACAGTCGGAAAGAGAAGTTTACATAGGGCGAAATAAAATTGGAAGAATGTTTTGAAGATGATAAAAGAGTAACTTTGATATGTGTATACATGGATGCATCAACGGAGGAGTGCTCAAGATCGGGGTGTAGCCGCCTCCTCCTCTTTGGCTCCACCACTGTCTGACTGGAACTGGGAAAGAAACCAGTAGCTAAGGAAATTAATTATGGGGCAGAAATTTGAATGATGAGTCGTTGACATGATGAGCCGAGCCCACATTAGTCTTTTTTCTAATAAATACGTCTCTCCTGGAACTCAGGGTTTGTTTTGTTTTGTTTTGTTTGTTTCGAAAAGGTAAATTAACTATGCAGGTAGGATCGAGTGTAAAAGGCTGCGGGCAGGTGCTGTACCTCTTGATCCGTAACTGAAATATCCTCCCCCTTATCATTTCCGTCAGCTTCGCTGGTTGATGAAATCTCCTCATCATTACCATCATCTTCCCACTTTTTCATTAGCAATTGAAATTGAATTTGAGATACAGATACGAATTGAGCAATATATAAAAAGGGCTAAAACTAAGAAAGAAGCTGATTTTTTCCTTCAAAAAAAAGAGAAAGAAACTGATAAATTGTGTATGATAAGTAACTAACCAATCAGTTAATCATGATTAGAGAAACCAATCGTACCTCTCCGCATAGGCCCACATCAAAGGCAGGACGGTTGGGGTGAGCTTCAAGCACGCGCCTCAACGCCGCCTCAGCTTCCTTCACCTGCCTGGCCGTGGCACCCTCACAATGGAGCACAACATAGACCATTTTCAGCAACGGGAGGTTCTCCAAGCCAATGTCATTAGCAGCAGCGCCATCCCTGGACACCGACACGTGCAATAGAACGTCGATGAGCATCGGCATCGCGCCCTGCAGAAACGTGAGCTCTATGTTCGTCCGGCAGAATCTCAGGTTGGGAAACAATCCGCTGCTGCCAGCGACTGTCCATGAAAATCTCCTCCCGATGTCCAGACAGAGGTAGCGGAGCTCTGGCATCCTCGCAAGGACATCTAGGTCTCGAGGTTCCGAGGCCAGCACACGAAGGTCCAAGAGGGAGAGGTGCGGGGTGCGCATGGAGTTCACCCACGCCGGCAGCCGAGGCAGCTGGACGCCATCGATAGAGAACTGGCGGAGCTGCGGCGAGGGCTCCCAGCATTCCCAGCCAGCCATCAGAGCATAAGAGTATTCAAACCTGATCCGAATGCTCTGGATTCTGCACAGGGTAATAAGACACTCCATCAGAGCATTCAAGGAGCCCTCGTCTGACTTCGTGAACCAATAAATGTGTAGCATCCTCAGGTTGGTCAGTTTGCACAGTTCCAAAGAAAAGTTTGGGCATGTGTCTTCGGATACTTCTCCTAGGGACAGATCTTGCAGGGATGTCAGCTTCCCTACACCGGTCATGAATCTCGTCTTGTCGCCGTAAACACAGAGGCGCATCAGCTTGCTTAGCTTGACGATGGTCGCCGGCAACACCTTGAGCTCGGTGTCGCTGAGATCCAGTACCTGCAGGTGCACAAGATACCCTATTTCCTCTGGGAGCTCAGCAACACGCATGTGCCTCAGTCCTAGGTACCTCAATTGTAGTAGCTTCCCAAGATGCTTGAGTTGACAGCCTCCCGTGATAACACATTTTTCCAGTACTAGCACGCGCAGAACTTGGAAGCTCGCAACTGGAGGCATCACATTGATAGGGCACTCCATGGCATTGAATGACCTCAGTTGCTCCATGCTTGTGGCTAGGTTATTGTTGTTATCGTTGTTCCAACTCTTGTGCAATGCTATCCTACGGGCAGTTCTGCTCTGTGCATGTGAGTTGTGCTCCTCGTGCACTCTATCCAATACTTTTACAAAGTTTTCTTCTATTGCCAAGATGCGAATGAGGTCCAGTACCATATCATGGACATGGCAACCATCCACAATGCCAAGGTATGTCTCAATTGGCTGGATCATGCTTTTATTTATAAGCTCGGTGAAGTATCTCTCACCGACCTCGAACAACCCCTTCCTTTGTTCCTCATGGACAAAGCCTTCGGCTATCCACTTCCATATCAATGAATTCTTATCGATATAGTGATCTTCTGGATATATGCTCAGGTACAACAGGCATGTCTTTAGGTATGAAGGTAGATCATAGTAGCTGAAAGATAGTATCTTCCTCGTGTTTTGAACTACTTGATTTTTATCTTCAGACCCAAAACCAATAGAGTCGTACACTTCAAACCATTCCTCCACTGGTTTATCAACCAACAAACTAGCTATTGTAATTATAGACAATGGTACACCACCACATTTGTTTAAAATCTTTTCGGTTGCCCCAACCAATTGATGAACAATTGGACCTTTGTAATTAACACCAAATATTCTGTTGTTGAATAACATTTTTGAGTTGTCACTAGAAAGCGGCTCCATGCTATAAACACCACCAACTTCTTTGGCAACTTCAGAAATACGAGTTGTTGTTATTACTTTACTTCCACAACTACTATCCACCAAAGCACATTTAATAATTTTCCATGTTGACGGCTCCCATATGTCATCAATAACAATCAAGTACCTATCCTTGTAGTAATAAAATGGGTGAGAATTGGTGAATCAATCAAGAGTATATCTGTAAAAACGAGAATCTAACATACAGAATCGAGGATCCAAATTCCAAATTGGCATAAGAAATCACCATTAGGTTGCTCAATGAATCGATTAAATTTATCTTGTGGTGAACCTAGTGCAATCTTATGTATAAAAGCTATTCTCAATTTATTCTAAATGATTATGAAATTTGATATCCATGTCCATTCTGTTTAAAACGTTCTTCTGGTAGCAAATAAATGGTCAGCAACATAGGCAGATAATGTATAACGAGCTATTTTACTATACTTTTGTCTTACCACTATAGATGTAAGAGGACAATTAAAATTGAGCCATTGATTAACTAAAGTTAGATTTGACCTGAACAAAAATAAAAAAACAGTAAGGAAACCACTACCCACTCATTGAGGCACGTCTAAAACAGAAACATATTCAATTGGTGGAAAAAAAATCCACTTTTGGTCTCTTAACTCTAGCCTTAGTTTGGTTTGGTCCCTCAACTACGAAACCGGTTAGTATGGTCCCTTAACTCTTGAAACCATCCTCAATAGCTGCGCCTACGACCCTACGTTAAGGGACCAAAAGTAAACGGTTTTATAGTTGAGGGACCAAAGCTAGACCAATGCTATAGTTAAGAGACCAAAAGTGGACTTTTCTCTTGATTGATATATCTTTCCGTACCGATTTATCAGATTATTGTATAAATGTAGTGCAGATATTTATACGTCTATTTTATAAAAGCCAATTTTATGTATTGTATATGAAGTATGCATAAGCACACAAACCAATTTGAAATTTAAAATAATACATAATTTTGCAGATAATGTTTGAATTTCAAATTTTCACAATAGGCCACAAAAATCTTGTTTCATTTCATCGAAAAACATTCAATAAATATAAAATTAAACGGAGAATGGTAAATAAAAACAAACATCCATGCCAAATGAAGTTTAAAATTATAACAATTAGTTATACTTGTGGTTTGACGCATCTATATTGATATTTTTCTTTTAAGATTAGGTCTACCGTCTACATGAATCTGTTTATAAATGTGTTCAAACAATGCTAAATGAGAAAACAAATCATGGCCAGTTCTAGGAACATGTATACGGCACGATAGAAACAGTAATCATGGTTATATTACTTTGTTTGTGTGTTGAATGCACTCTAAACATTAATGATTAGTAGTATTATTTTGTCGCCTGAACTTGTAATTATTACCCCCTAGCAAGGATATTCCTTCTCTTACACCTCCTAGGTTGTAATAGAGATATTGGCCTTTAGATTTAGTTAGATTCAATAGAATTAATGGCCCTTATTAACATGGAGCACTATAAAATTTTCCACAAGAATTAAATTTGGTGGCTACTGCAAACATACCTCTTGTTGTCAAGATATTCTCGGAGCTCATCAATCAGATGTCTTTCACTTAGTGCTTCTACATCGAATTCCATGTACTTGTGCTTGTTAAATGCAATTAAGATGTCCTTTAGAACTTTCTTGATGTTAGGTTTTTGACCCACCGGAATAAAACCAGCACAATCAAATTGCACTTTCAGCATGTCGAACACTGCTTTAGCAAGAGTTGTCTTGCCCAATCCTCCAAATCCAACAACAGATACCATTTTGAGATTCTTGGATGCCTCATCCCCCATGGACAACCTCTTGATTAGATCATCACTTGACTTATCAACACCAACGAGATTGGTGGCCTTCTCATACAGTCCCAAGATGCGAGGGTCGATAGTTTTTGGAGGGTTAGCAGCAACACCATCAATCTTGTACCTATCACGTCGTTCCATGACCTCCTTCACTTGACTCTTAACATCTTTGATGTCATTGCCTATTTTGTGGTGGATCTTTACCTGGGATAACTTACGACACTTATTGATTAACCATGTGAAGTCACGTTTCTTGGTCGGTTCAAGTGCATCAGCATTCAACATGAAAGTATCGATGATATCCTCGATGTTGTAGGACAGCTCCCTAACATCCCTAGCCCAGATCTTCACTTGCTTGTCAAGCTGGTCTAGTGGAACGTTTGAGACCTTCTCAAGGGCAGGTTGCATGCTCTCGAGCTCATCCTTGAGAAACTTGATCCCCTCCTTCACACTCTTCTGCAGGTCATACTCCTCTTTCAGCAGCTCGCCTAGCTTGGGAAGGAGCGGGCCTATTACCCCTGTGGCGAACTCCATTGTGATGGTTTAATCCTTCTCCTCTCCGTTTCTTACGATGATAAGGTGTTGTTTATGACTAGTTAGTTGCTTTCACAATCTCTATTTGCAGTAGTTTCACCTTACGTGTCCCAGCAAGCCTTATAAAACATAAAGGCATATGAAACACGTCAGCTATCTGTATATGCAACTAATTTTGATTTTGTCTCCTTTTTTTTATCAATGACCCAAAATGCAGCCTTTATTAAGATATAAGAATGTGAAAGTTGCACAAGAGCTAGTCTAGCATCTTTACATGTACACAAGACACAAATTTGTAAGAAATTAAGGCCTACGGATATATATATAGCATTGAATAAATGTGGAACGTGTTGCAATTATTAGAGAAATTAAGAGTGCCAAGTAAAGGTACATGGTTTAACGAGACCTAATTAATCATTAGAAGACTGCAACCAAATCTTTAATCATCGTCAGTAGAAACCCGCAATCACTGTACTGCAGCTCTAGCTAAGACAACAGAAAATATTTCAGTACCAACACAAATAGTACTCAGGTGCCCTTACTAGCTAATAAACTGGCTCCACAGTCCATATCTCCAAGTAAAAGTAATATGTTGTTTCAAGACAAACAATAACAACTCAGGCTACAAATTAAATGAAATCGCAGCAAGATCTCATAACCAAAACAAAGCCCAAAAGTTGTTCATTTTTTTTTTTACAAAATGCGGAGAGTGCTAGCTAGTGCCCTTGAATTGAAGGCATGCAGCTGACCTTGCAAAGCAGAGAGGGAGCGGCTGATCATCAGCTGAGCTTGTAATATGATCGAGCTTGCTTCTCAGTTGGATTCATGGGTGGATCTCAGGCTGCACCCATGGCTTCTCATCTCTCTCCCTCGATCCCATGGCTTTGCTGGTCATGGAAAGCTCCCTTCATCTGTTTTTACTCCGGCCATGTGGACTCTCGCCATCGCAGTTCACAGCTGTGCTGCCTGACAGCGTATTTATTCATTGATATCTTTGTTTAAGCATAGGTCCGGGTGATAACTTTGTTTAAGCATAGGTGTGTCAGCAAGTGTGCTGCCCTGATCTGCGTATTTATTTGTTTTTTAAAACAGAGAGGGAAAACAGCTAGCCAATCATTCATCAGACTATAGGTTTCCTGCTGACTGGCTACACTTGCTGACACTCCTGAGGATGACATGTGGAAGCATCTGAATCAGTCGATATAATCGAAGCCTAATTTGTGGAGTGTTAAAATATCAAATCTCTCTAAGAATTGATCATCGTGTGTCACTAATTTGTGGAACCTGAAAAGCATCCGCCTTCTGGCCATAGAAAATGTATAGTATTTGGAATAGTGTGAGAGTATATAGCACAGCAAATTAAAAACCCTTAAGTCACTCAAAACCCTTTTGTAAACACTCTAACTAGCACATTGAACTCTTCACTCTCCCTCTCTTCTAATGAAATTTGGCAGAGCTCCTGCCTTTTTTTTTTCTCAAATTAATCCCTTGTATTCTTGGATGGCCTGTCATTGAGTCGCTTATATTAATTCCTAATTAAGTGGTCTGACCTTGAGTCGCTTATATTAATCCAGGTTAACCTTTCAGTTTCAGGGTGAGACAAGCTAGCTAAGCAGCAGCCATCAGTATGATATATATAATCTGCTTATGCTGGTTTTCAGAATTCAGATGTGCTTGAGCGCTAAAGTTTTAAGTAAATTTTTTTACGGTACCTCAGACGGTACTAGGGGTACCACATTAGAAGTGAGGTGAAGACTGTACAACAAGCTACCTACCATCACAAGTAGCTTTCATGTTTCAAGAAACCCTTGAATCAAGTAAACTGGTGATTTTGGAAAACAAGCATGGTGTTTAATTCAAACGTGACAGAATAGCGGCCAATATTGTCCGTATTTCTGTTTGAGCCTAGTTGGGCCTTGTTGTAGCCGAGATAGCCATCGCAATTCACACCAATATAAATCCTTGAGAAAAATGGGGAAAGAAAAAACAACAAGAAGAAAATAATGGTCCAGAGATGGATATGAGTTGCTCCTGTCCTGTACTTCTTCCGTTCAAAAAACACCAGACAACCAATAAGAAACTTGGTTATTAAATAATTAAAAAGAAATTATAAACGTATTGAGAATTGAACACGAGACCTTTAGGGTTAAAACTACGCATATTTGTCACTGTACTATCAAGTGCATCTCAAGTCTTGTCCCTTTTTTTTTCTTCTTCTTCTGCTGCTGCTGCTGTTTAATTACAGACGGAATTAGAAGTTATCATGCGTGCTATGATCAAAGTTGAAGAATGTTACGAAGAAGGTGATGTGCAAGTACTGTGTGGTACATGTACCTGCATGTCCTCCTCTTTGGCTGCATCATTGTCCGTCTGAAACAGGCACAAACAGTAGCCAGTAATTAAGAGCAGGTAAATTAATTGCGGGACCATGATGGAAGACGTAGGAACGCCATGTGTAAGTGCAGCACCTCTTGGTCTGCAACCTCACCGTCATCATTTACTTCAAGCTGGTTCGTAGCAGTAACCTCCTCCTCATCATGATCTTTGTCTTTTTTCATCAGCCACTGAAAATGAAATTGCAAGGGATATGAAATTATGAATTGAGGAATCTAGAATGCTACTCTCTCCATCCAAAAAAAATTTCTCGCTATAAACCTAGATAAGTACTTCTCCATGTCCATAGGCACTTGTTCAGGTGAATCGACTAATTAAATGATTAATCATGATTAAGAAAACCAGCCATACCTCTCCATAATGGTACACATTAATGGGAGGACGGTTGGGGTGAGCATGCACCGCGCGCCTCAATGCTGCCTTTGCTTCCTCCATCTGCCTGGCCGTCGCACCCTCAAAACCTGGACGCTCTTGAGCAGAGGGAGGTTTCCCAAGCCAATGTCATTGGTGGCACCATCTTTGGACGCCCACATCTAGAATCGAAGCTCCATAAGCATCGGCATTGCTCCCTGAAGAAATATGAGCGTGCCCTCGTCAATTTCCTCGTCTATAGTACTCTCGAGCATCCACAATTCCGTCAGCTTGTCCACCTCCATGGCGAAGTTTTCATACTTATTGATGGAACCCTCTCTAGCCTTAGCTCTTGTAGTGGTCTTAGATTCCCAACTCTCGCCATCACCCTCGTTTTTCCTTCTACACGTAGGCGCTTCAGCTTGCTCAACTCGCCAACGTTTGCCGGCAGTTCCTCTAGGTACGTGTACAGGACGTCCAGTGTCTGTAGGTGCATGAGATCCCCTGTTTCCCTTGGGAGCTCAGAAACACGTGTGTATCTCAGTTCTAGGTACCTCAGCTGACGCAGCTTCCCAAGATGTTTTGAGGTATAAGCCTCCCGTGACATTGCAGTGTTCTAGGGTTAGCACACGTAGAATCTGGATACTCACAAGCAAGAATTTTTTTAAAATATTATTTTTTTTAATTCCTTTTTTTGCAGAAATATACAATGGTTTTGGAATGTTGCAGAAATATACACCTGCCGGCAGGAGGTAAAAGTAATTTAGAAAATCAACAGGAGGTCGGTAGGACTCCTGCCAATAATCCAAATATCGGCACGAGGCATGCCGACCAATGGAATATAGTAGCACTCCTACTGATTTTTCATTAGTCGGTAGTTAATTCTTTCTTCAGTTATGGACATTTTGACATTGGGACATGCCGATATTTCCAAACCGCCATTTTTAAATTGACATATAGAGTGGTTAACATTGCAATGGTAGCACAATTGACATTTGTTGATAGACACATAGTGGATATGTGTTTGATACATATAAGGGTCATACAATTTTGTAGGAGTACGCTGGGGGACTAACGATAAACTTGATTCATAGACGCAACGTTTGGTAATATTCTCGATCTCCATGGTTGCCGGGTGGCTATCGACGCCCTCTTTGGCGTGCAGACTGGTTTTGACGTTATTCCTCCTTCCTCCGCGTGTACTCTGATATTGTTTTAGCCTCCATGATCCTTCTGCCTTCATAGTTCAGTTGTACTATGTCAATCCACGAAGTGACGCACACATCCTTGAATTTTCATGTGGAAAGGGATTAGTTCAACATTTGTTGTAACATGATATGAAATTACGAGTGATACATACAGCGAAGTCATCGTCTATGTTTGGGCAAATGAAGTATCTCCTCCTGTAGGTCCCTTGTGCGAAGGATATTGTCACCTGGCAACAATCACTACATGCGCACTTAGGATGCTCAGACCTGACCGTTAGAATAAGGACTTAATTTTGATAATCTAGTTTATTTGGGAAAAACTATTTGTGGAAAATTTAGGTTATTTTCTGCTATCCTTACTTCTTCAAAGTATATATTCTCTCCTTACCTAAGCTAATTCTTTTTACTCTCTACTAGATTTTTAAATAATTATTTACAAAGAAGCCTCTTGAAAATAAATGTCTTAGCCTCCCCTTAAGGAAAATGATTGATTCCAACCTCTTACATATTTTCAAAATTCAATAGGTGAGTAGACGCAAAAACGATTAGTTGGAGTAGGAAGTGGCTTGGGAATTGCTTGTTTCTCTTTTGTTGTTGGTTAAGTTCTGAACTAGGGTAGGAAACATGGTGAATCTAGTAATAACATAATTTACATGATGTTATGACCCTTGTAGCACCCCTTTATTATATATCTAGGCTTAGTTAATGTGTAGAATAGGTGTAGTCTTTTAAATAAAATCAACATGGATTAGAATAAACTAGTTTAAACATACCCTTGTAAGATTAGATGTTGTGGTGTACTGATTGTTTGTTGGCTCTCATGGATCTTTGATTGTGTGATTGTAGGATAGAAGGATCTAGCGAACCATGTTTACTTAGCATTAACGCTAAAGTTTCATGCTTGCTATCCATAAAAGAAAATAAAATGTGAAAATCAGAAAAGTATAGAGAACAACAAAAAGAAAAAATTAGATGATTTATCCCCCTTATCTAACAAGTAGAAACTCCATCTTTGCCCTTTAATCACCAGATGACAAACACCCGATCAATGGAGGCAATCCTTGCCTCTACCGCTGCCGCTAGAGGGCAACAGTCCCAAGGGAATCCACCCAGTCCTACTCAACCTAACCTCATCCAGAACACGGACAAATCCGATCCAAGTTAGGAGAAGTGCAGCGCACACATCCGCCGAATTTTTTCTTCGTAGCTGATCCTTTGGACGCCGATGATTGGCTCCGTGATATCGAAGGCAAGCTAGACCTCTGCCACTGCAATGATGAAGAGAAGGCTGCCTACACTGCCTATTACCTCCAAGGTGCAGTTGCTGCTTGGTGGAAAAGCTACAAAGCTACAAAGCTATACTTCCACGTGGTGAACCTATCACTTGGAATATTTTTAAGGACACATTCTGCACTGCTCATATTCTGGAGGGTATCATGGAAACTAAGAGCAAGGAAGTCTACAACTTGAAGCAAAACAACCTGTCCATCATGGATTTTCTATACAAGTTCAACTATCTTACTCGGTATGTGGCCGATGAAATACCAAATGAAACACGAAGGGTAACTCTTTGCCGGGAACACTTGAATCCGGAAATGAGGCATGCACTCTCATCTCATGACATCCCCTATATGAAGTAGATAAAGCACTCCGAGTGGAAGAAAGTTCTAAGGAAGTGATTGAGAGCCATAAACGCAAATGGATGGCTCAGAAATCTATTGGCAGCATTTCATCTCGACCCCGCACTTGGCAGCCCACTGGCACTCGACCAATGGCACCACCACCACCAAGGCCACAGGTGCTGTCGATGTTTTACACCGGCAATAAATATATGGGGCTAGTCGGCGGATGGAAACTCGGTGGATTGCAAAGGAACACAAGGAGATTTTTATACTGGTTCAGGCCCTCAATGTGAGGTAATACCCTACGTCCAGTTTATATGTATTCCTTTGAGGATGTATGGTGGTGATTCTGGTGAACCAACTCAGCCTGCCCTCATGGGGCGCCCTGCCTCCCCTTATATACTGGGGGACAGGGTTACAAGGTAGGAGTCCCCATCGGATTACGACTAGGAGATCTCCTCTTAGAGATATAACGCACCGGACTAGGACTGTATATTCCTTTCTATACAAGGCGAAGTCTGCCGAATCTAGCTATATCTCTAATTACAAGGCTAGGCCCATCCTCTATCCGAGTGGCCCATATGCTTGTCATGAGGTACCCGGGGCCCATGGCTCCCACAGTAGCCCCCGAGACCTTCATAGTTGAGTCACAGCTGATGCCGAGTGCTCATCCTCCACGGTGAAGTCTTCCCGAATGCATTGCTCCCGAGTACTCTTTGTCTGAGTACGTCTTCTTCCCGAGTCCCGCTTCATGTCAGCTGGCAGCGAGGCTATGAAGGACTCCATGTAGATGTATGAATAGTGTACGCCGAATAGGTGCACCTATTAGGTGTAGCCCCCGACTTTGTGCTTAATTGTGAAGACAATTAAACATAAAGTCAAAGATCTTTAACCTGGTAGTCTTTCCCGAGTAGTATACCACTGGTATATGAGACTCTTCGGTATCATGTCAACCGGAATAATATTTTATAGTCTTGCCGAGTAGAATTCTACTCGTATATAGGACTCTTCGACTTCTTGTCAGTCGGAATGTAGGTTTATAGTCTTGCCGAGTAAGAGGTTACTCGTATATGGGACTCTTCAGCTTCATGTCAGCTGGAAGGGGGGTTTATAGTCTTTCCCGAGTGGCGTCCCACCCAGAAGTTATACTCTTCTGCATCATGTCAGCGGGAATGAGAGATATGTAGTCTCTCCCGAGTAGTGCACTACTCGAGAGTTAGACTCTTCAGCGTCATGTCGGCTGGAATAATGTTACTCATGGCAACTGGTGGCCACGCATGTAGGCCGAGTACCACTTTATGAAAAATAAATCCATAACGTGGTCAGGTGTACTCGAGAGAGATACCTGCGTCTCCATTTTTAATGAAGACCAGCTCGTGATCCTTATAAGGATATATCCTCGAGACCTGGTGGATAAGACAGATACCCAAACATATATGTTTAGCAATAAGGCTCTCATGAAGCATATCTGTTTACCTCATCGGCTTCTGTTAGTAGCACCAGCGCTATAATTTCAACTCAGCCTGCGGGCGGCCCACATGGAGCATGCTACTGTAGGAACTCATATCTTTGTGGCTGTTACCAAATAAGCCGGCCTAAACCGACCTATCCAGTGTAGCTCTATAGAAGTATCATCCATCGCATGTCAGGATGAGTTTTTTGGTGTCGATAACCGCAATCAGCCAGAGAAATCCTTATTCGCAAGCCTTTCCGACTTATGTTCTGGATGCAGCCTGGTTGCCACAGGTGCCCGAGTAGGTATGCTGCAGGATCTGCTTGCCCTCCTCAGGTGTGACGCAGTGCATGAGAACTCCGGATGCGCTTTGACGATGTAAGTCTTCTCTGACTTGGGTGAAGCCAAGCAGGGTATCCGATCCTTGCATTAGCATAGGATTCGGCTGGCGACCCCCATGGGGCATACCCTACCCAACAGAATTATAGCCAAGCTAGGTGCCCGAACCTTGCATTAGCATAGGATTCGACTGGCGACCCTCATGGGGCGCACCTAACCTGACAGAGTTGTGACCAAACAAGGTACCCGATCCTAGCATTAGCATAGGATTCAGCTGGCGACCCTCATGGGGCGTACCTCACCCAGTCGAGTAGTAACCGAGCTCTGACTGGCGCCAGAGGTCAGTTATTAGCCCCTATGGAGCGTAGCCGGGGAAGATGACGTCCCGATTGGCGTAAGCACTCGGTCAATAGCCCTCATGGAGCGTTCCGAGTATATCTTGGCAAGCAGGTCCAGCCCCTGAGTATAGGAGATGGGCTCGTAGCCCCGAGTTCCTGTCACGCGTATCCGGAGCTGGTCCTGCATTATAAAGATATCGGATGAGTAACATCTGATGATGAAAACAATCACCCGAATGAAATGTATTTTACAATATATGTAAATACGTGTTCTTCCTCTTTTTGATATTAATTTCCTCGAGTAGTTGACCCCTTACGTTTAAACACTCTGCCCGACTAGTCATAGCCCCCTAGCGTCGGGATTTGGCCCGTGGCTCTTTCCCAGACACGCGTTTTGGGTGACTTGAGTTCGTCTTTCATGGAGCAAAGTTTCACGGATCGGAATTTGCTACTCGAGTACTTTTGCAACCATTTAAGAGCAAAAACATAAAAAAAGTATAGCTTGTACACCTATTAGGTGTAAGCGGCTGCAACCTTGGCGAGGCCAAGTGAGGAGAGATTTATCAGAAAGCGACTTAGCTGTTCGGTATGTTGGAGTGGGGATGCCATCCTTGTGTTTGAGCTTGTGAGCCCCCGAGCATGTTACTTGTTGTTCTGATAATCTTCAGTTGTTGAAGGTCGGAGACGGTTGTGACCGACTACCACAATGAAGCCGTCCAACTTGCGTTTGCGATTCCCAGCTTTAGTCGGGACCGCGTCGTCGGTGCCCTCTCGCTTCTTCTGTCAGGATGCCTTTTTATCTTCAAGGGCCTCAGCAACAGCGTGGGCTGAGTCGGCGTATTTGTTCGCCATGTCGAATAAAGCCTTGACAGAGTTGGGAGGCTTCCGAGTGAATTTGTCGATGAACGAGGTGTCTTTAACTCCTTTTCGAAAGGCGGCGATGACGACCTCATCCTTGACATTCGGGATTGAATTTTTCTTCTCAGAGAACCTCTTAATGAAGTCACGAAGAGACTCGTTCTTCCTTTGATGCAACTGATATAAGTCGTACTCGGAAGATGGTCTCTCGTATGTCCCCTGGAAGTTGGCGATGAAGCGTTCCCGGAGTTCTCTCCAGGAGCTGATTGATTGCTTGGGAAGTCCTGTTAGCCATGTCCTCGCTGAGTCGGCTAAAGCGACTGGGAGGTAGTTAGCCATGACTTTGTGGTTTCCTCCAGCTGCTCGGATCGCCAGGGTGTAGACCGTGAGCCAGGACTCGAGATTGGTCTTGCCATCGTATTTTTTGATGCCTGTAGGCTTGAAACCCGACGGCCAGTCGACCTGTTGTAACTCCTGGGTGAAGGCTGGTGTGCCTCCGTCTTGATGAGGACTCCGACTCCGATGACAGCGGCGAAACCGCTCGCGGTGGGGGCCGAAGCACTCGTTTTCATCTTCCAATCGGCGTTGCTCGTCTTCCTCGTGTTCGCGGCGCCAAGTGTTGATGTCCTGCTGAGGGTCACGCCGTTGTTGGCCTCGGAGCCTCCAGTCGTTGTTGGGGTTGCCGAGTGACGCTTGGTGCGACTCTGTGTACAGCCGACTAGAGCCGGCCACTCGACGTCGCTTTGAGGTGGATGAGACTGCCGCTGGGGAAGCTGACCGGTTGGTCAGTATGAGTGTATCGCCCGACTGCTGGTGCTGCTGACATGCAGCAGCGGTGATCATGGCTTTTATCCTTGCTATAGTCGGGGTGGCCTGGTGATCAGGCGCAAACTGGAGCGTGTCCAGCAGAGTTGTAGCGGCCACGAGGTTCTGTTGCGGTGTGGCGAAGACGTCGTGGTCGCCGACTCGAGTTTGGAGGATTTGTTGCTGAGTAGTTTGCCCAGCCCTGCGTAGGTCGTCGTTGCGAGCGTGCAGGCGTCTTGCTTCTTCCTCCTATTGTTCTTGTAGTCGGCTGGCCTCCTCCTCTTGCTGTTCGCGTAGTCGGCACGATTCCTGAGTGGGAGTAGAGCCTTTGGATGCCATGAAGATTTCTCGTGGCGGAGAGAAGCTTGCCGAACTGCTGTCCGACTTAGAGTCGGAATCCGACTGAGAGTCGTAGTCTGACTGAGAGTCGTAGTCCGACTGAGAGTCGAAGTCGGAATAATTGATGGGGGTGATTACAACTCCAACCTCCCTAGATTCGATCTCGAGTGGCTCTGGGCCGTATCCGAGTCAAACTCCAGGGGATCGGGTTTGCCGCGTTGGATGTAGATTGTAGATATCCGCGGCGTCGCCGAGTCCGAACGGGAAATTGACGATCTCTTCCTTTCTTAGCCCGATCTCGGCCGGCTCAAAACCGAGTCCGAGTCGAACATCGAAAGGAAGAGTTGTCCCTGGACTCGGGCGTATTGGAGATCGCCGCAGCATGTCGTCGAAGATTGCCGCAGCGTCGTGTGGGCCGACTGGCGCGGAGTCGGCTGGTTCCTCGGTCGGTTGGATCGGGTCCGTGTCGGCCAAGGTGAGATTGCCGAACATGTCGGCGACGAAGTCGAGGCCTCCGAGTGAGATTGTATCTCCGGGAGAGAATTTGCCGCCGTCGACTCTGGTTGCTGGATCCATCGAGCTTGTAGATGTAGATCGCGCCGAAGCCCCTACCTGGCGCGCCAGCTGTCGATGTTTTACACCGGCAATAAATATATAGGGCTAGTCGGCGGATGGAAACTCGGTGGATTGCAAAGGAACACAAGGAGATTTTTATACTGGTTCAGGCCCTCAATGTGAGGTAATACCCTACGTCCAGTTTATATGTATTCCTTTGAGGATGTATGGTGGTGATTCTGGTGAACCAACTCAGCCTGCCCTCATGGGGCGCCCTGCCTCCCCTTATATACTGGGG
Organism: Oryza meyeriana var. granulata; assembly: GCA_003991445.1. Lineage (NCBI taxonomy): Eukaryota > Viridiplantae > Streptophyta > Magnoliopsida > Poales > Poaceae > Oryza > Oryza meyeriana. The sequence continues at coordinate 78,568 of RYFJ01001733.1, read as the reverse complement.
GACAGGGTTACAAGGTAGAAGTCCCCATCGGATTAGGACTAGGAGATCTCCTCTTAGAGATATAACGCACCCGACTAGGACTGTATATTCCTTTCTATACAAGGCGAAGTCTGCCGAATCTAGCTATATCTCTAATTACAAGGCTAGGCCCATCCTCTATCCGAGTGGCCCATATGCTTGTCATGAGGTACCCGGGGCCCATGGCTCCCACTGGTGCAGGCCCCACGTCCTCAACCAGCTACGGTTCCACCATACAACCGCATGCCACAGCCGTTCGGTGTTCAAAACCGGGCAGTGAATGTCAACTGCTTCAACTGTGGTGTATTGGGCCACTACTCCAGCAATTGCCCACACCCGAAGAGGATGACACAAGCACCTCAGCCCCGTGTTGTCTAGCAGCCACCGCGTGACCTAGGAGGGCAGTGAGGAAGCCGAAATGACCCCAGACCAAACCAAGATGCAGCTTGCGGCCGTCTTAATCATGTGACCATAGAAGAAGCTGACAACGCACCCGATGTTGTGTTGGGTACGTTCATTGTTCACTCAGCCCCTACTTTGGTTTTATTTGATTCTAGAGAATCCCATTCATTCATATCCACTAAGTTTGTTGAACAAGAAAATATCATCACCCATATGCTAGAGAAAGCCATGTTAATTCAATCACTCGGAACCACCATAGTAACTAAGCAACTATGCAAAGGAGTAAAAATCATTATCAATGGAGCAAAATTTGGAGCCGACCTCATCCAAATAAAGTCCATTGGTTTAGATGTCATCCTTGGTATGGATTGGCTATCCAAATATAAGGGGAATATCGACTGTGCAAGCAGAATGATTTCTCTTGTCAATGCTGATGGGATTCACGTTAGCTTAACATCTGATAAGGCCCCAACCTCCCAACCCTCACTTCATTCCCTTCCTGTCCCGGAACTGAACTCAGTACCAATTGTATGTAAATATCCCGATGTATTTCCCGATGAGTTGCTAGGTATGCCACCTGATCGTGACATTGAGTTTGTGATCGATTTACTCCCTGGCATTGCTCCTATCTCTAAAAGACCCTATCGTATGACCCCAAATGATTTATCCATCCTAGCTCATCTCCATAGGGTTAGAAGAAAGATTTATCTGTTCTAGCTCATCGCCATGGGGTTGTCCAGTGTTGTTCGTACCAAAGAAGGACGGTATCACACGTATGTGTGTGGATTTCGGCCTTTAAATGAGGTCACCATCAAGTACAAATATCCTCTTCCTAGGATAGATGACCTGTTTGATCATATGATCAGTGCCCAAGTCTTTTCCAAGATTGACCTGAGACTAGGTTATTGCCATCATGACGCCACTAGGGACATCTACATCAACGCCACGACGAAGCACTCGGAGATCGATCCAAGCAACATCATCCTGCTTACCATGGACGATTTGACCAAGGAGGAACGGCGGGAGCTCAAGGAGTAGAAATTGGCGATGGAAAAGGTGATGTTCGAACTCAACATCATCCTACTTACCATGGAGGATTTGACCGTTACTTCTCCAGCTGAAATGGACCCCTCTGTATAGTGTTGAATGAGTGAGGGGGGGAGCGTACTTGTAGGTTGGGGAAGAAGGTCGGTTGCTGGCTGGGCATGCAGGAGTGGACGGCCAGCGTGCGTGGCTGGCCGACCCTCCATCAAGTCGGCTCCTCCTTTGGACGGTTGAGGTTGATGCTCCATGACAGTTGTAGATCGGTTTGGGTGTTGGATTCCACGGTTCGTTTGGTTGATGGTGTCATAATGTTGGTTGGAGCAATTTGGCCTGGCCGGCCGGCCTACACATAGGTCAGTCAGCCCTCTCCCTAAGTCGGTTAGCCTCTAGGTCAAAAGGGTAGGTAGGCCACAGCAAGGTGGCCGGCCAGCCTGACTAGTGGTCGGCTGACCTAGCTCAACCTCCTGGCCGCCTCACTTCCAAGAGATAGGGGCCGGCTGGCCCATGCTTTAGACAGCTGGCTACACTTTGGTTGGCCCACCAGGTCTCTGGCCTGGTCGGTCCAACTTTACTCCAAAAAGTGCATTTTCTCCTCATTTTGATATGTACCTGCAAAATAACTTGAAAACACCAAAACTAGTGGAATTGCGTTAATCTAAAGCAAATCGATGCAATGAATGTTGAGTTTACCTGTTTATTTGCCATGAATGTTGAGTTTACCAATTTATTTGCCGACAGTTGGGGGTCAAAACAGTATTTAGCGACCACCAACACCAGGTGAGACCATTATTTAACTCCGAAAACTTTCTTGACCGCACCTTCTCTCCAAATGGGATAAATTTGAACAAGTTATAGCACAAGCTTGTCACCGGAACCTAATCTTTTTGCACACTTAACAAACATGGTTATTTCTGATGATTATGTTGTCATTAATCACCAAAGCACAATAAGGGGCCTAGATACTTTAAGAACTAACAAAGGCTTTGGCAGTGAAGCAAAACTTGAAGCAAATATTCAGTACTTTTACTTGCCATAAGCTCAAAGAGTATTCAGTTTAAAAAAAGAAAAGTTCAAAGAGTACTGGTTTTACTAGACCATAAGCTCAAAGAGTATCAGTGTTTCAAAAAAAAAAACAATGAGTACAAGAGCTGCACATATTTGAGAACTTGCACAAAATTTCTGCACAGAACTTAAAAGAAGAAGAGCAGAGTCAAGCGAACCTGTTTTTGATATAATACCATTCCTGTATGCGATGATACTAATTGTTCAGACAGTGAAACTGGAACTAGCAGACAGGGAGTAAGTAACACAGACAGGGAGTACGCTTGAAAATCAAAAAATCATATGTGATCGCCCTTCTTGAGTAAATGCTTCAAACACCACTAAAAAACTCTGTAATGTTACATATTGGAACAGCAAGGTATATTTCCTTAAATTTACAACCGATCATCCGGTGGTGCATCTTCTTCCTGTAGATGCTGCATGAGATGGATGCGGACCCCACCGGTCCCCTGATTGGTGTCCCGGAGCATAAGGAGAGGGGCGGAGGTGCCTAGCGATTGGGAGCGATGTCGCAACGTTCTAGTGTCGAACCGAATAGAAATTGATCAGGAGACAGGATCAAAAATGAAAACATGGCCTTAGGCTACCTTCAGAAAGGAAAACACATGAGCGATCGGACACGCACGAACCAGCGATATGCGATCGGTATCGGACACAGATGAAGCAGCGATATGCAGGAACGACGTACCAAACTTCAGGTGGAAACCACTTCAATTTTTACAATAGTAGCAAAATGCCCATACGTTGCAACGGATGAAGTTAATTTAAATTGTATAGACCACGATATCCTAGTGTCTCACGTTGCGGGAAGCATCGTAAAGTTCTACTTTGTGTATGCTTGTTAGAAGTATTTTAGCCCGATAAAAATATTCACTAAATACTAGATAACAAAGATAACGAATGAAAGCACTCCAAAATTTTTAATTTAATTTTAAGTAAGTATATAAGATAGTAATATAAACGTGCATTGTAATGAGCGAAAGTACTTTAATTGAACATGCGTACTCTCTAAAACAATTTTAATTGAAAATTTTGGATTTGAACTTTTATCTGAAAAAAGCGGTAATTAACCAGTATCATGGCCAGTAATTCTGAGAAAGCTAACAATTAATTTTTGAACGCTGCTTGCAATTTGGCGATGGTGCACCAATTGCTCGAAGTTGCAAAAATTTATAGCATATTCTTCTCACGATGTACGAGCTAGGCTAGCTAGAGTTTAGTCCAATATTTCTCATGGTTTACTGCATGCTAGCTAGCCTGTGCATGTGGAAACGAAAACTAAGAAAGCAAATAGCCAATAGATACAAAAAATGTAATGTCACGTTCTTGGGGAGAGTTTGGCTAGCTTGGGGCGTGGGCTCCTATTGGGCTGCTCCTTAGGTGGCAACAGATGAGTTGTAGTTGGTGTCATGACAGATGAAGCAGTCAGATGAACGAGTACCAATCATATGGGGTTCAGACGACGTATCAAATATTAACGGAAACAACTTCAGTTTTAATAATAGGTAAACATAAAGATAAAGAAAAGAAAAGATAACGATTATATTAGTCTCTAATTAAGTAGTTTGACCTTGAGTCGCTTATATATATTAATCGAAGTTAACCTTTTAGGGTGAGACACGCTAGCCAAACATATGGACCAGCTCCCTTCATTTTCGAAACCCTTACCCTCCAAGCGTACCATGAGTGTGTTGACAGCGTCCTCTATGTCATAGGACAGCTCCCTCACCTTGCCTGCACAGATCTTGACCTGCTCGGAGAGCGGCATGCCGCGTGCATCATCTTCAACTCTGTCTTGAGAGACATGACGCCTCTCCTCACTTTCTCAAGGTTGTACTCGTCCTTGAGCAGTGCTGCAATCTCCATGGCTTGATCTCTCTGTGTCTATGTCAGACAAGCGTAGGACTAGGCCCCTCGATCTGTTTTGTTTCGGTTTTGGCCGTGGGAACTCACCAGTCACCATCGCACTTCACAGCTGTGCTGGTTGACAGTAAATTAGTGGTTGGTGGGAAATCTAGTGCGTGGATTTCAAAACAATGTTAACCATTGGTTCTTTTTCTATGGACTGGATTAAGCCACAAGACATCGTAGCGGTCTAGGCCCTATCTAGTTCGTTCCTCTGCTAAATCCCACTGTTCTTCCGCACAAGGAGATCTTCACCGTGACTTTGTGGCATGAACTTTGTGGGATCCATATGTCAGTGAAAAAGTTATGAAAGTCAAAGGATCCGGTTCCTTCCTCCGCTGGGTAATCATGTTGGTGATATGCCCTAGAGGTAATATGAAGATGTTATATATATATCACATGCTATGTTTATAATGTATTGATTTGTTCCTTGAAATAGACATTATCATTATTGATCAATGAGTATGTGATTTATTCATGAGACTCTTAATATCAAATGCTGCTATTTCTAAATGATCCCTGATCATATATCATATGAGGAACAAATATGATTCTAATATCAGCATATGTATTGATTGATGATCATGTCTCATAGATCATGGTATGGAGATACCAAATCGATAATATAGACATATGTTAGTGAACATATGTTGGATAGACCCGTCATGAGATACTGCAGAGATTTCATGTGTTATCAGTTAGTCTCAAGTAGTGTTTATGTAGAGTCCTTAGACTTGAGATCATCATGGTTCCCAACATACGTAGTAGCTTATTTTGGGACTACTAAACACTACTCCGTAACTGGGTAGTCATAAAAGTAGTCTTCGGTTTTGCTATAAAACATGTAGTGGGATGTGAATAATCAAGATAGAATTTGCTCCTCCTTACGGGAGAGATATCTCTGGGCCCCTCGATGTAATGGATTATGGAAGTGTATGGCCATGCTAGAGTGATTGAAGTGTCAATCACAAGTTTGTAATCCATCACAGGATCGAGAGAGTGATTGAGCTATTAAGAGGATGACACAAGTCTCGCCTTGAGCTCAATTAATATCATGAGACAAAGGGATTTGTACATAAGGACAATACAGGTTTAGCCGATATGATCTTTACGTATATTTTGGGGCTAATATGTCTTGCTATAGACTGCTATTTGACAGCTGTGCTGGTTGACCGTAAATTAGTGGTCGGTGGGAACTCTAGTGCGTGGATTTCAAAACAATGTTAACCATTGGTTCTTTTTCTATGGACTGGATTTAGTCACAAGACATCGTAGCAGCCTAGGCCCTATCTAGTTCGTTGCTCAGCTAAATCCCACTGTTCTTCCGCACAAGAAGATCTTCACCGTGACTTTGTGGCATAAACTTTGTAGGACCCATATGTCAATGATAAAGTCATGAAAGTCAGAGGATCTAGTTCCTTCTTTCGCTGGGTCATCATAACTATAGGAGATGTACGCCGCCGTGAACCCAAAGAGGCTAGGTAGAAGGTAAAGAAAGAAGGCTCTACATGGTCAGCTCTTCAAAGATATCTCTATTGGTCAGATAGTTTGCCTTATACCTATATGCATGTAACAGAGAAGAATGATCTTGGAATTCTTTTTTTGACGCAAGATATCTATAGGCAAATGGACGTTTGCTTCTGCTTGTCTGTAATTAAGAAATGATTCACCATGGCCGTATAACTCAAGGTTTTCAAGTCATCGAAAGGCAATCAAATTTTTAGTTGCTTCGTTAATGAAGCTAGCGCTTGGAAGCTTGTTAGATGCCATTCCTTGGTACCATGCATGAGATCAGAAAGACCAAGAACTTGGCCATCAATGTTTGGCATGTTGCCCAGTAATCACTTCTCACCCTAGCTCATCAGGATCATCGTATAAAAGAATCAATGGGTGAGATTACGTGAAATCCACACGGTGGATTTGACAACCAAGTCCAGGGGATCCATACCCGTGCGTATTATTTATTTAAGCTGGGTGGGTGGGGTGATTTGCTAATTAATTGGATGCTAGATGCCCTGATTCGTTGACTGCGTAGATTCGTTTTTCAAAATGGAACTAGTCAAGCATTCAAACTATGCCTGGGATTTACAATCCATGTATGTGGGCATGTGGCTCAGTGGCGGAGCTTCAGAAAAATATGAAGCGGGCCAAAACAATTAATGTCATCAATTGACACACGGTTAAAATATCAAAGTTTACTTAGGAGATAAAGTAATTCCTATAAGCTGCAAACTCATGGCCAAATTGGTGCTGCATAGAAATACTACTGAAGACAGCATAGTTGACTAGTCTACAATCTAAATTCTACACTATTATCAAGACAGTTCCTTGCAGATCAAAATCTGCAGAGCCACACCTCACTTTAGTACACACTCAAAGCTAAGCATAAGAGAAATTATATTGAACTTGAAAGGCACCGATAGGTACCAATTTATTTATTGTAAAATTTAGTACCTGATCACTATAAAGTGTGATGCCTCCCGTTACATCTCCAGCCGAAATAGACCCCTTTGTATAGTGCTAAATGAGTGGGGGGGGGGGGGGGGGGGGGGGGGGGGGGGGGTACTTGTAGGTTGGGGAAGAGGTCGGTGGCTGGCTGACCATACAGGAGAGGACGGCCAGCATGGGTGGCCAGCTGACCCTCTATCAAGTCGGTTCCTCCTTTGGACAGTTGTAGTTCGGTTTGGGTGTTGGATTCCACGGTTCGTTTGGTTGATGGTGTCATAATGTTGGTTGGAGCAATTTAGCCTGGGCTGGCTAGCCTACACATAGGTCAGTCATCCCTCTCCCTAAGTCGGTCAGCCTCTAGGCCAAAAGGGGAGGCAGGCCACGCCAAGGTGGCCAGCTGGCCTGAGCAGTGGTTGGCCAACCTTGCTCAACCTCCAGGCCGCCTCACTTCCAGGAGATAGGGGCCGGCTGGCCCATGCTTTGGATGGCTAGCTACATCTTGGTTGGCTGGTCGGTCCAACTTTACTCCAAATATTGCATTTTCCCCTTATTTTGAAATGTACATTGTAACACCCTGCCCTCCAGAACCGCACAGCCCAGCCCAACCGACGGACGGGCCCACTTACACATTCGTCCTCGCTTCGTGTAAAAGGGTTAACCCGAAAGTACTATGGTTGGAGGGACAAGGCCTTATAAGTTGGTTCAACCCTTGCTCAACTAGCAAGGTGGTACTAATCATGTGCACACCGCACTCATGGGCCATATGGGCCAGGATGTCACACACACCCCCCCTCAAAGGACCTGGCGTCCCCGCCAGTCCAACTTACCTGCATAGCCACACAGGCATATAGGCAAATGTCCAGGAACGCGCCCCCTCTTAGCGCACGTCCGTACGTCCAGTGCCGGCGCCATATGCCATGCCATGTGCCTCACACTGAGCCCACATGCGCCATGCGCCATATGCCCGCACACTGACCCGTACGCGCAACCGCGAGGGTCGGCTCTGATACCATTTGTAACACCCTGCCCTCCAGAACCGCACAGCCCAGCCCAACCGACGGGCGGGCCCACTTACACATAGCACCCCACTTACACATTCGTCCTCGCTTCGTGTAAAAGGGTTAACCCGGAAGTACTATGGTTGGAGGGACAAGGCCTTATAAGTTGGTTCAACCCTTGCTCAACTAGCAAGGTGGTACTAATCATGTGCACACCGCACTCATGGGCCATATGGGCCATATCCTAATTGGGCCAGGATGTCACATACATGCAAAATAACTTAAAAACACCAAAAGTAGTGGAATTACGTTAATTTAAAGCAAATTGATGCAATGAACATTGAGTTTACCTGTTTATTTGTCAACAGTTTGGGGTTGAAATAGTATTTAGTGGCCGCCAACACCAGGTGAGACCGGTCGGCACATGGTGTGGAGGCCATGGGCTCCGGGTACCTCAAGGAAGACAATTACAGCCACTTGGACAGAGGGTGGGCCGGTCCCTACATTTGGAGATAGAGTAGGACTTGGTTTCATATTACCTTGCATGACAAAGAAAGAGATATAGTTCTAGCCGGACTCCCTATGTACTAATAAGGAAAGCCTTTGATCGTATCCGACTTGTTTTCCTACCCTGTAACCCTCATCCCTCTAGTATATAATGAGGAGTAGGGAGCCCCCTAGGGCAGAAGACATATCATAATCTCACCAGAGAAATCTCAAAGACAATATACAACAACTGAAAGTAGGGTATTACCTCACCTTGAGGGCCTGAACCAAGATAAATCGTTTCGTGTTCCTTTGCAATCCATCAAGTTTAGGTCTCACGAGTAGCCCCATATTATTATTGCTGATACAAAATATCGACAGTTGGCGCGCTAAGTAGGGGCATCGGCTAGATCATTTTTAACAAGCCTGATGGATTCAATCACCGGAGTCGATGGCGTCAACTTCTTCCTTGGGCAAACAATCAGCTTCGGGAGCCTCGACTTCGTCGCCGAAGAATTCGGCAACCTTACCCTATCCGACTCATATCCGATCCGATCGGCCAGGGACCAAGCCGACTCCACGCCGGTCGGCCTACATAACACTGGAGCGATCGTTGACATGCTACGGTGATCTCCAACATGCCCGAGTCTAGGGACAACTTTTTCTTTCAGTGTTCAACTTAGACTCGGCCTCGAGCCAGCCGAGATCGGGCTAAGAAAGGAGGAGATCATTAATCTCCCGTTCGAACTCAGCAATGCTGCGGATAACTTCAATCAACATCTGACGCGGCAAACCCGATCCCTGGAGTTCAACTCAGATACGGCTCAGAGCCGCTCGAGATTGGATCTAGGGAGGTTGGGGTCGTCATTACCCCCATCAACTACTCTGATTCTGACTCTAAGTTGGACAGCAGTTCGGCAAGCTTCTCTCCACCACGTGAAATCTTCATGGCGTCCAAGGGTTCCACTCCCACTCAGGAGGCACACCGATTACGCGATCAACAAGAGGAGGAGGCCCGCCGACTGCGTGAACAACAGGAGGAAGATGCAAGATGCCTACAGGCTGAGCGCCATGCTCACAATGACGATCTATGTAAGACTGGGTGGACTGCTCAACAGCAAATCCTCCAAACCCAAGTCGGCGACCACGACATTTTCGTAACTCCTCAATAGAACGTTGTGACCGCTGCGACTCTACTGGATACACTGCAGTTTGGGCCGGATCACTAGGCCACCCCGACGATAGCAAGGATTAAAGCCATGATCACCGCCGCTACATGTCAGCAGCATCAACAGTCGGGTGACACTCTTATACCGACCAACAGGTCGGCTTCTCCAACGGCGATCTCATCTGCCTCAATGCAACGCCGAGCGGCCGGCTCTAGTCAGCCGCACACGGAGTCACGCCACACGTCACTCGGCAACCACAATAATGACCGACAGTGCTGAAATCAAGATGACTGTCGGGACAACCAGGATGTTCGAGGCCGACTACGATGAGATCTCCGGCAAGACATCAACGCACGACGCCGCGAACGCGAGAAAGACGAGCATCGCCAACTAGAAGACAAGAATGAGTGCTTCAGCCTCCACCATGAGTGGTTTCACCACCGTAGTTGGAATCAGAGTCTTCATACAGAGGAAGGAGTACCGGCCTTCACCCATGAGCTGCAACAAGTTGACTGGCCATCAGGCTTCAAGCCGACTGGAATTGAAAAATACGACGGGAAGATCAACCCTGAGTCCTGGCTCACAATTTACACTCTGGCAATCCAAACAGCTGGAGGAGATCATAAGGCCATGGCTAACTACCTCCCAGTCGCTCTAACCGACTCGGTGAGGACATAGCTAACAGGACTTCCTAAGAGATCAATTGGCTTCTGGAGAGAACTCTGGGAACGCTTCATCGCCAATTTCCAAGGAATGTACAAGAGGCCATCTTCCGAGTATGACCTGTATCAATGCCATCAAATTAAGAATGAGTCTCTTCATGATTTCATCAAGAGGTTTTCAGAGAAGAGGAATTCAATCCTGAGGTCGTCATTGCCGCCTTTCGAAAAGGAGTCAAGGACACCCCGTTTATCGCTAAGTTCACTCGGAAGCCTCCAAGTTCTGTCAAAGCTCTATTCGATATGGCGAACAAATACGCCGACTCGGCTGATGCTGTTGCTGAGGCCCTCTATGACAAAAAGGCACCTTGACAGAAGGAGCGGAAGGACATTGATGACGTGGCCCCGACTAAGGCTGGGAACCGCAAACGCAAGTCGGACGACTTCATTGTGGCAGTCGATCACAATCATCTTCGACTTCCTAGAACTAAAGATTATCAGAACGATAAGTGACATGCTCGGGGGCTCAAAAGCTCAAAGGCAAGGATGGCATCCCCACTCCCAACTTGTGCAATACCGAACAACTAAGTCGCTTTCTGATAAATATTTTCTCCTTCATATTATATTCTTATCTAAATGGGCCAGGAGGCAACTCACTTCCCTATGGTTTGACTTGGATACGACTTAACACCAGTCAGGATCGGACCTAGGGGGATGAGATCGTCAATTCCTCACTCGGCCACACCAATGCCACAGTCGCTTACACCTAATAGGTGTACATATTGCGCATTTTTTGTTTTTACTCTTAATGATTGCAAAAGTACTTGAGTAGCATAAATTTCGATCCGTGAAGCTTTGCTCCATGAAAGGCAAACTCAAGTCACCCAAAATGCATGTCTGGGAAAGAGCCATGAGCCGACTCCTGACGCTTGGGGCCTATAACTAGTCGGGCAGAGTGCTTAAACATAAAGGGTCAACTACTCGGGGAAATTCATATCAATAAGAGGAGGAACACATATTTACATACATTGTAAAATACATAAATGTTCTTTGGATGATTGTTTTCTTCATCAGATGCTGCTCATTCGATATGTTTATAATGTAGGGCCAGTTCCGGATACGCGTAACAGGAACTCATGGCTACGAGCCTATCTCATACGCTCGGGGGCTAGGCCAGTCTGCCATGATACACTTGGAGTGTGACGCTTCAAGAATCACTCGGAATGCTCCATGAGGGCTAATGACCGAGTACTTGCGCCAATCGGGACACGGATGTCACCTTTACCTTGGTACGCCCCATGGGGGCTAATAACCGACCTCCGGCACCAGTTGGGGCTCGGGTACCATACTGCTAGGTAGGGTACACCCCATGAGGGTCGCCAGCCGAATCCTATGCTAATACGAGGTTCGGGTACCTTATTTGGTCATGACTCTGTTGGGTAGGGTACGCCCCATGAGGGTCGTCAACCGAATCCTATGCTAATGCGAGGTTCGGGTACTTTATTCGGCTATAATTTTGCCAGGTTGGGTATGCCCCAAGAGGGTCGCTAGCCGAATCCTATGCTAGTGCAGCGTTCGGGTACCTATTTGGCCAAAATAAGAATCGAAGCCACTACTGGAGCTTTCAGTCGGAGATAGCACCAAACCCGGAACCTACGGAGGTGCTCATTATTTTTCAAGACTGGAAGACCCCAATCATTTGATTTCTACTAGAAGATGAACTTACTAAAAATTGCAACAAAGCAGAGTAAGTCAAGCGACGGAGCAAAAGCTTTATCATAGTCGGAGAAGACCAATGTTGTCAACGTGCATCTGGAGTTCTCGTGCACTGCATCACACATGAGGAGGGCAAGCAGATCCTGCAATCTATCCACTTGGGCATCTGTGGCAACCATGCTGCATCCAGAACGTAAGTTGGAAAGGCTTGCAGACAAGGGTTCCTTTGGCCGACTACAGTTACCGACGCCAATGACATTGTTCAGACATGCGAGGGATGCTAATTTTGTAGGCTGCGCTGGGTATGTCGGTTTGGGCCGACTTATTCGGTAGTAGGCCAAAGATATGAGTTCCTAAATAGCATGCCCTATTGGGTCGCCCGCTGGTCGCGTTAAAATCACGATGCAAGTGCTATTTTACAAGAACCGATTAAATAATCTGATACGCTTTATGCTAAGCCTATAGCCGGGTGTATACATTCGGGTATCTTGATTATTTTAAGATATTAAGGATATTGTTGACACCGAAAATCACCGGCAGCGTCGGGAACGAGCCGATGATATGGTTCGGTGCCTAGAGACACGCGAAGGCTTGGGAGATTTGCTTAACTCCAGTGCAAGTCCTAAATCTTGAGGTTCGTAGGCGTGCCAGTCAATTTGACCCTGCAATTGACAAGGAGATAGAAAATATTAGATCATTTGAGCCAATCGGCTGGAAGCCGAATTGGACTCACTCCATCGGCCGATAGCCGATATAAACCGAAGCACTTACACATCGACTGGAAGCCGATGATGGCACATAAAATGTGGCTAACCAATAACAATATAAGTAAATAAACTAGTTGATTACTGATATAACGTGTATCGGCTGGAAAGCCAATGACGGTGTAGCGTGCCAAAAACGTGTTGAACAATGCAATTATCGCTCAGTTTAGTAGGTCGGATCTAACTGATGCAGCACAAACTGATGATAAACAATCCCCAGTAAACCGATAAAAACTATGCACGCGTGATGTGACATATCTGCTCGGCCTATGAGATCAAACCTAACTGATGCAGCCGTAGACAGAACAGATATATCGTGGTAAGCCGACTATCGTAAACAGACTAGAATATCGGACCTAACCGAGGAAGTCCTAGCCGATGCAGTAGTCGAGGTAACGAGACTTACCCTCTCGCAGGAGGTCGAACATAACCGATGCAGCTCGGCTCGAGAAGCAAGAACCTGTTGAAAAGGGTGGTGATGCGCCGAAGTTTATATTGATCTGTGATTGATTCCTACAAGGCCCCCCGGGCATACGTATTTATACCCAGAGTTAATACAAGTCCTTATTGGACACGGCACACAATTTCCTAATTACAGAAGGAAACAACTAACGAGACCCGATCGAACACGAGATCAGGTTTTCTAAAAGATAAAATATTAATATTGCCTAATTAACAAATCCGACATTAACTGTCTCTCCGCGGTCTTCACGATCCCTTCCCAAACTCGGTCTCTTCTGGATTAATTTGCATCACCTATCCATGATTTATTCCTTAATCGAATATGATAGGGAACCGTACCAAATTTTGGCGTTAACACATGCCCCCCAATTTCGGAGTTTTTCATAAGACTTCGAAATTTTCATTCTGGGCTTCTAGATTCCTTCCACACCGAGGCGGTCCAAGGTAGCCCACTTTCCTTAAATATTTGAAACAGTGCCAACGGCCTCGATTCCCGCCCGGTCATCATTACTCTATAAACCGCTTCGCCTTCCTAGCCCTCTTTCTTTACACTTTCACATCACCAGAGCCCTTTCCACTTCTTCCTCGACAAACTCCGGCAAACCCAGGCGAACTACTGTGGTCTTCCTCTTCAACCTCCGATGTTCGCTCATCTTCTTCCGTAATGGCTTCCGCAATCGCCGTCCCAGAGGTAAACTCCTTGTCTGATCGCTCTCTCTGTTTCGCAACTTAGATCGGATCTGCCGTAATGTTCTCCCGTTCCTCATGTTCTTGCTTACTGTAGCACCTTAGAGACCATATTTTGATTTCGGCCGCCAATTATCCGAACTTCTTCTACCATGGTCCCATGGGCAGTGAAGATCCTACAGATTTCATCAACGCCGAAACTCAACGCATCCCTTTCAAGAACTCCGCCATGTTAGTCAGCGATTGGAGCAACAGTTTCAGGTCATGGCCCAGCAAGCTTCCAGGGTGGAGGAACTGGTATAACAGAGTATCGGCCACTAAGAGAACTCTTTGGGACGAAGCAGACATCGGCCACTACATCAATCTCTCGTTGGCTGAGATGGAGAGGAACGAACCTTTGCTTGCATCGGCCTCATACTTCTGGTCAGACGCCCTCAACGCCTACCTATTTGGACATGGGCCGATGACCCCAACTTTGATAGATGTAACCATGCTTACCTGCCTCAACACAACGAGTTACATCAACCCCTTCAACCTTCAATTTAAGCCTACTCATCGGCTTCAAGCAAAGAACATCGGTGGTTGGTCCAAGTACATATCAATCCATAACAAAGGGACTGGACCAGTTGATGATCGGGAACACGTCGCTTTCCTGAATCTATGGTTAGAACGGTTTGTTTTCGGCGGTGCAACCCTTGGACCAACAACCAACATGCAATGTTTGGCAGAATGTTTGGCCGATCGGAAACAAGTTCCCTTGGGGCAATATCTTCTGGGCGCCACTTATCAACTGCTGCATCAGGTGGCAGTAAAGCTATCGGCTGGCCAACCAGTCGGCCATATCGGGGGTCCTTGGTGGTTTGTGCAGCTATGACTCAATGTGTACACATCCAAGGCAATTCCCGATACCTCCTTCCTTAATCTAACTTTCCCAGCCGATCACACGGAGGAACAAGAACCCACCTATCGCCGATGCATCTCTATGGGCGAAGCTGCATCGGCTCTTCCTAGCGGTAAGATGACTCCCGTCGGACTCAGCCAATGGTTCAAAGGCCTTTATTATGGCTTCACAAAGGATGCCACACTGTGGTTTGCATATGATGATGCATCATCATTTGAGATGCCTTCCAACTTCAATCCACTTGACGTTCTGTCCGATGATGAATTGAAGACCATATTTCTATCAGCCATTACCCCCCATCTTCTACCGATTGGCTTCTCTCAAGGCCGATCACAGCCATCGTATGAATTCTATCACCCAACGGTCAGGTCCCGCCAGTTTGGTCTCGGTCAACTCCCCATCGGCTTGTTCTTCATCGACAAACTCCAAGCCCGGGGAAATGTGAATAGCGTTCTGGAGTACGATCGGCTGCGGACACTAACAGAATCCTTATCTTTGGGCACCGCTACCGATGTGGAAGTATGCACTGCCAATACAAAACTTTTTGCCCGATGGTGGTTAGAATGGAAAAAACACCTGTTCAACTCATCGGCCATTCACTAATGTTCTCGCCTCAACTCCAACTACGTCGAATCTGACGATGAGGTAACATTCCATCATCCTTTAATCATTTTTCGACCATCTCTTACAACCCTATCTTGCAGGCCGTTGATGTCGAGCCACCGACAACAAGCAACAGTGGCCGGCCGATTATATATCAACCACCATCGGCCAACCCACACCTAGGGCATGATGCTCCCTCTCCATCGGCTCTTCTCCGGGCGCCACGGCCAACAGGACCAATACGCAAGAAACTAGCATCTCGTCCTCACAAGAAGCAGAAAATCAGCGTCGATGTCATGGTCATGGTGCCGCCCGCTACTCAAACAATATCGGCTCCTTCATCCCCTCAGGTATGTGCTAAGTCTTGATATTATCATCTATTTCCCATCTTCACATCATCGATCTTATTTCCAGTTTCAATCATCGGCTCCCGAACCTCAACCTTCTGCTGACATCCCTGCAAGCATCGAGCCGATGACTTCTGTAGCCATTCCAATTCCGTCATCTAGCCCTGAAGCCGATATTGAGATTGCTCTTACTTTGGCGCCAGACATCGGCCACTCTGAAGAACAACCTATTCAACCATTTGATGCCGATGTCACTCCTCAAGCTGCCCCTTCCCTGCCTCAGGTAATTTCTTCACAACCATACTTTATCTCAACTCACTACTGATCCCTTTACCGATGTCAACCTACAGTCCTTAGCCGATTTGTTTTCCTTCGACATCGGCAAGTACTTGGAGGCAGATGAAGAAACAGCCACCAGCGCAACAACCAAGCCATCCTTTCCAGCCGACGTGCGCGAATACCTGCTAAATATCAATCGTCTGCTGGAAGACCCGATCGACGCATTGGTGGAGGATTGCGGACCGATCCAGGCGAGATTTGTAGAGATTGAGCATCACTTGCCCGAAGAGCTCGTCGACGCACTAACCCCTGCAGCATACCTGGAATCCCACAAATTCCAACTTGTCAAGCTCAAGCAGCGTGTAGCCGATCGTGCCAACCAACAGAAGATGATCCAAGGCATCCAAACCGATCGGCTATCAGCTCAAATGGAAAAGAAGAAGCTTGATGATATGGTAGCTGCCCCTCAAGCACTCGAACCCAAATTGGATCAGCTGAAGAGAAGGGAAGCCGATCTGCTGGCAGAACTCGAAAAAATCCGCAAGGATATCGCAACAACAGAATCCCAGCTCATCGGCCTACCACAAGCCATACAAGATCAAGAAGCCAAGGTTGCAGCAGCAGTGCGTCAAGTCATTCATCGGCGCAAGAACATAAAGACTATTCCAAGCTCCGATGAAGACGATATCCGTGCCATAAATGAAATCGACCAGATTCGCCTACGTGCCATTGAAACAATTCAAAAATTCTTGTAAAACTTTAACATTGACGCCGTTGATGTTGCTCTAGAACACGCTGATCATGTTTTTGCTGTAATATAACCTGGTCGGCTCTGTTGCTTATTCATCTTGTCCCATCTTCGCTTAATATTTTATTTGATCTAAAGGCGATATCAATTGATATCGGCTATCTTTAGGCGATGCAACAACATCGGCTTTTCGAACTGTTTTAGAAATCGGCCGCATCCAGCCGATTTAGGAGTTGATCCAAACACTTGGATAGTACTTCTTGAGATATTTCCCATTAAGCACTTTAGCAAACTCTGTTCCTTCCAGATCTTCCAATATATGAGCATTGCCAGGTACACATCGATTGATCTGATAGGGCCCTTCCCAATTAGGCGACCACTTCCCAAACTTACTATCTCTGGACCCGATCGGCAAAATCAATTTCCATACAAGATCTCCCTGAGCAAATGACTTATTCATCACCTTTTTGTTATAATGCCTAGCCGCCTTAGCCTTATTTTCCTTGATCCTCTCCAGCGCTCTTAACCGATTCTGAGCCAAATCCTCGAGTTCATCTGTCATCAAGTTTAATAATAATCGGCTGTCAATTGATTTTGCAAAGAAATCCTCCTGGAGCCAATGTTAGTTTCCCAAGGTAGAACTGCTTCATGTCCATATACCAACTGGTATGGTGGCACTCGAGTAGATCCATGACATGCCATCCGATAGGCCCACAATGAATCGACTAACGTAGTATGCCATCGTCGTGGCTGTTCATCAATCTTTCGCTTGATTAATTTGATCAGACTCTTATTTGAAGCTTCTGCTTGTCCATTGGCTTGAGCATAATAAGGTGATGAATTTAATAACTTAATTCCTGTACCGGCAGCAAATTGTTGAAACTCATCGGACACAAAAATTGATCCTTGATCGGTAGTTATCGTCTGAGGAATTCCAAACCGATAAATTATGTGCTCTCTTACAAACTCAATTGCATCCTTGGACGTGACTTTCTTCAATGGAATTGCTTCCACCCACTTTGTAAAATAATCTGTTGCTGCCAATATGAATTTATGTCCTTTACTTGATGGAGGATAAACCTGGCCGATCATATCAATTCCCCATCCTCTGAACGGCCACGGTTTGATGATAGGATTCATAGCCGATGCTGGTGCCCGCTGTATATTTCCAAACTTCTGGCAACCTTGACATCCTTTATAGTACCTGAAGCAATTTTCCAGCATTGTCGGCCAAAAGTATCCTACTCTTCTCAATACCCACTTCATCTTATGAGCTGATTGATGAGTTCCACAAACGCTCTCATGCACTTCGCATATAACCACTTTGGCTTCCTCCAAATTCAAGCACCTCAGCAGAACTCCTTCAAAAGTCCGATAATATAATTCTCCATCAAGCAGCACATATTTAGTAGCTTTATACCGAAGTTTCCTAGAAACCGATTACGACGGATCTTGCAGATAACCAATTTTTTCCTGTCTCCAATCATCGGCTTTATCCTGAACATCATTATCGGCTATTTCAACTTGAACCTATTTATTCAGCCGATAACCCAAAGCAATTTGCGCAAGATCATTGGCTTCTAAATTCTGTTCTCTGGGGACATGATCCAACGATACCATCCTGAAATCTTTCAATAAATCTCTGCATTCTTCATGATATGATCTCAAAATATCATCCCTGCATTCATACTCCCCAGATAGTTGCTTGATCACCAATAAGGAATCCCCAACAATCTCTATGATATTGGCCCCGATCTCCTTTAAGAGTTGAAGTCCTTTCAATACCGCCTCGTATTCCACTTGATTATTAGTCCGATAGGGTTTAATTGTAAAAGCGAACTCAAAACTTACCCCCCGAGGCGATACAATGACCAAGCCGATACCAGATCCATGCTTGCAAACCGATCCATCAAAAAATAAAGTCCACGGGATTGGCTCCACATAATTTTCATGAACTCCTCTGTGTTGCACAATGAAATCGGCCATTACTTGTCCCTTGATCGCTTTAGCCGACTCATATCTCAAGTCGAACTCAGTCAATGCAAAGATCCATTTACCAACTCGCCCTTTTAAGACTAGAGCCGACAACATATATTTCACCACATCGGCTTTGCAAACCACTATGCACTCAGCCGATAGAATATAATGCCTTAACTTCATGCACGAGAAATATAAACAAAGGCACAATTTCTCCACTGCAGGATATCTTGTTTCAGCATCCAAAAGCCTTCTGCTTAAATAAAACACGACTCGCTCCTTGCCTTCAAACTCTTGAATTAAAACAGACCCGATGGATTTTTCATCGGCCGATAAGTATAACTTGAACGGCACTCCTTTCTGCGGCGGAATTAGAACAGGTGGAGAACTTAAATAACTCTTAATTCCATCAAATGCCTTCTGTTGTTTTGCCCCCCCACACAAACTCTTGATCGGCTTTCAACTTCAATAACGGAGTAAAAGACTCGATCCTTCCTAACAAATTTGAAATGAATCTCCTTACAAAGTTAATCTTGCCGATCAACGACTGTAGCTCTGTCTTATTGCTTGGTGGTTCTGTAGTCTTGATGGCTCTGATGCTCCGTTGACTAACCTCAATTCCTCGCTCATGAACCATAAAACCCAAAAACTACCCAGCCGATACACCAAAAGCGCATTTATTGGGATTCATCCTTAATCCGTATTTCTTTGCCCTTTCCAGCACTTTTCGCAAATCGGCTATATGGCTTTCATCACGCTTGGATTTAACCACCACATCGTCGATGTAAATTTCCACTAGCAAGCCGATGAGATCATGAAATATATAATTCATCGCTCTTTGATAAGTCCACCAGCACTTTTTAATCCAAACGTCATTACCACCCGCTCATATAAGCCGATAGCTCCAGGACATCGAAACACAGTCTTATGTATATCTTCTTCTGCCATAAAAATCTGATTATATCCTGCATTGCCATCCTTGAAGCTAATAATCTTGTGGCCCGATGCTGCATCTACCAACAAATCTGCTATCGGCATCGGGTATTCATCCTTGGGGGTAGCCTTATTTAAATCCCGGAAGTCGATACATATCCTCAATTTTCCATTCTTCTTTTCCACCAGGACGATATTAGAAACCCATTCAGCATATCGGCACGGCCTTATAAACTTTGCATCATACAACCTTGTAATTTCTGCTTTGATTGGCTCATATAACTCTGCCTTAAATCTCCTTGGAGCCTGTTTAAACGGTCGATATCCTGGTTTAATAGGAAGCCGATGTTCAACAATAGATTGGCTTAACCCTGGCATTTCATGATATTCCCAAGCGAAACAATCTCGAAACTCTTTCAACAATTTTATTAATTCTTCTCGGAATTTAGGACATAATTTTTTACTTATGTACGTCGGCCTTGGCCTATCTCCTGGTCCTATATCAATTTCTTCCAAATCATCGGCCGACGTAAATCCTTTTCCCAACTTCCCTTCGAAGTCTTCAATGGTGCCCATCGGAGTAATAGTTCCGAGCCGACTTGCCGAATCGGCTGTATCTCCCGACTAGTGATCTTAAGATAATCCCCTTCCCATACTTTTCAAGACAAACAATCGATACCATCGGTTTCCCAGATCGGCAAATCAGTCATTGCGATGTTGGTCGATTGATCTGCTGGGATTACCTCAACTTGATCTCCCTGCCATTGTATCAAACACTGATGCATCGTTGAGGGCACGCAACAATTTGCGTGAATCCAATCCTTGCCAAGGAGTATACTATATGATCCTTTTCCATTGATAACGAAAAAAGTGGTAGGTAATGTCTTGTTTCCCACTGTTAGTTCCACGCTTAACACGCCTTTCGTCTTTGATGGATTCCCGCCGAAATCCTTTAACACCATATTTGTCTTGATCAAATCTTCGGCAGTCTTTCCCAACTTCCCATATGTGGCATACGGCATTAGATTGATAGCTGCTCCCCCATCAACTAGCATCTTCGTCATCGGCTTCCCATTTACAAAACCCTTAATATATAATGGCTTTAAATGCTGATGCTTTGATTCTTCAGGCTTGTCAAATATAGCCTGATCGGGTTGCAGCATCAACTGAGCAAAAATCCCCTCATCGCCCTCTTCGTCAGATGAAAACACTTTGTATTTCCTAGGCAGAAAGAAAACCATGTCTACAGGAGCCGATGGATCATCTTCATCGTCATTTTTCTTTACACGCCATACCCGCTTAGTCCTCTTGTGACGATGATCGGCTTCCTTGTGGTCCCGCTGTTGTTCTTCCTGTTGCTCCCGGCGTCGTAACCGCTGTGCCCTTCTTTTCTGATTTTTCGTAAATATTCTACTAGGACACCATTGAGGATTTTGGATTTGTTTTTCATGTACTTCCTCTTCATCATTTTCTTCAAAGAATTCTTCATGAATCGGCCCTAATCGGCTATGTACCGATGCTCTTTTCCCAAGCGGCCAATCTCGTGAAGATTCCTCATGCTCAAAATTCCGAGGTCTAGTAGTATTACATTCAGGACAATCTCTGATCGATGGCAATCTAATCCCTCGCTCCTAGCAAAACTGAAAGAACGGGCAATCCTAACATGGATTGTATCTTTCCTCGTACGACGAAACCCGTTGCTCCTCTTCGCGCCTTGCATATTTATCAATCAGCTGCGATGAAGTGATCCGTGATCTTCTAAATTCCCGATATCCTCCTTCATCGGCTTGATTCATTGATAATCCTGCATAAACCATATTCACGGGGAACGGATGTCCATCGATCTTCATTGACCTTTTGTCCTCAAACTTAATCCTTCCCTGTTCGACAGCCGACTGAATTTGTTGCCGAAAAACTTTGCACTTCTTAGTATGATGCGATGATATGGTTCGGTGCCTAGAGACACACAAAGGCCTGGGAGATTTGCTTAACTCCAGTGCAGGTCCTAAATCTTCAGGTTTGTAGGCGTGCCAGTCAATTTGACCCTGCAATTGACAAGGAGATAGAAAATATTAGATCATTTGAGCCAATCGGCTGGAAGCCGAATTGGACTCGCTCTATCGGCCGATAGCCGATATAAACCAAAGCACTTACACATCGACTGGAAGCCGATGATGGCACATAAAATGTGGCTAACCAATAACAATATAAGTAAATAAACTAGCCAATTACTGATATAACGTGTATCGGCTAGAAAGCCGATGACGGTGTAGCGTGCCAAAAACGTGTTGAACAATGCAATCGGCCTTAATTAATAAAAGATAACCTACCGGCTAAGCACTCCGATAGAACATTGCATAAACATTAACAAGGATAAATCTATCATTATCAATCTAGTAGTTCAAACTTAACTGATGCAGCACAGATTAATAATGATAAAAGAACCTCGATGAGCCGATAGATCTAATGCAATCGTGATGTAAAATATGATAACTTATCGGCTATACATTCCGATAAAACGCTTGCACAAAATCCATCGGTCTAGCAGGAATAACTTATCGCTCAGTTTTGTAGGTCGGACCTAACCGATGCAGCACAAACTGTTGATAAACTATCCCCAGTAAACCGATAAAAACTATGCACGCGTGATGTGATATATCTGCTCGGTCTATGAGATCAAACCTAACTGATGCAGCCGTAGAATGAACAGATATATCGTGGTAAGCCGACTACCATAAACCGACTAGAATATCGGACCTAACCGAGGAAGTCCTAGCCAATGCGTAGTCGAGGTAACGAGACTTACCCTCTCGTAGGAGGTCGAACTTAACCGATGCAGCCCGGCTCGAGAAGCAAGAACCCGTTGAAAAGGGTGGCGATGCGCCGAAGTTTATATTGATCTGTGATTGATTCCTACAAGGCCCCCTAGGCATACGTATTTATACCCAGAGTTAATACAAGTCCTTATTGGGCACGGCACACGATTTCCTAATTACAGAAGGAAACAACTAACGAGACCCGATCGAACACGAGATCAGGTTTTCTAAAAGATAAAATATTAATATTGCCTAATTAACAAATCTGACATTAACTGCCTCTTCGCGGTCTTCACGATCCCTTCCCAAACTCGGTCTCTTCTGGATTAATTTCCATCACCGATCCATGATTTATTCCTTAACCGAATATGATAGGGAACTGTACCAAATTTTGGCGTTAACAGATATATTCTTATAAAGATCAATAGTTGGTCTCTATTAAAATTGGGAATGCAGGTATCTCTCAAGTACACCTCACCACGCATTGGACTTATTCCATAGTGATACTCGGCTTACATGCTTAGCCAAAATTGCCTTGAGCAAAAATACTTCTAGCTGACATGATGCTGAAGAGTCTAATTTCTGGGTAATATACTACTCGGGAAAGGCTAAAATGTTAAATATCTTTGACTTTATGTTTAATTGTTTCACAATTAAACACAAAGTCAGGGGCTACATTTAATAGGTGTGCCTATTCAGCACACACTATTCATATTCTTCCATGAAGCCCTTTATAGCCTCGTTGCCAGCTGACATGAAGCAGGACTCGGGAGAAGAAGCACTTGGACAATGAGTACTCGGGAGCAAAGCACTCGGGAATCTCTTCACCGTGGAGGATGAGCACTCAGCATCAGTTGTGACTCAACTATGAAGGTCTCAGAGGCTACTATGGAGGTCATGAGCCCCGGGTACCTCAAGGAAGG
Organism: Oryza meyeriana var. granulata; assembly: GCA_003991445.1. Classification (NCBI taxonomy): domain Eukaryota; kingdom Viridiplantae; phylum Streptophyta; class Magnoliopsida; order Poales; family Poaceae; genus Oryza; species Oryza meyeriana. Next base: position 55,221 of record RYFJ01001733.1, on the reverse strand, counting down.
CAATTACGGCCACTCGGATAGAGGGTGGGCCGGTCCCTACATTTGGAGATAGAGTATGACTCCGCTTTATATTACCTTGCATGACAAGGAAAGGGATATAGTGATAGCCGAACTCTCTATGTGGTAATAAGGAAAGCCCTTGGTCGTATCCGACTGGGTTTCCTACCATGTAACCCTCATCCCTCTAGTATATAAGGAGGGGTAGGGAGCCCCCTGGGGTAGAAGACATATCACAATCTCACCAGAGAAACCTCAAAGGCAATACACAATAGCTGGAAGTAGGGTATTACCTCACCTCGAGGGCCTGAACCAGGATAAATCGTTTCGTGTTTCTTTGCAATCCATCAAGTTTAGGTCTCACGAGTAGCCCCATATTATTATTGCTGATACAAAACATCGACACATGGCCAACCAACTATTCCCTAGGTCGGTCGATCCCTCCAACAGCTACGATCGCCTTTGAATGGTGGTTACGGGCGTTGGATTCCTTGGCATTGGCAGTTGGAAGTTAGTTGTGAAGATGGGCTAGGCTGGCCGCCTGGGCTGCTAATAGGTTAGTCGGATCCCTTCCAGGGTCACTTGGCCTCTTGGCCAAGACGTGGACCAAGGGTGGCTGGGCTGCCTTTCTCTAGGAGATAGGGGCCGGCCGTCCCCTTGCCTTGGTCTATCGGCCACTCCTTGGCCAACTGATTAGGGTCTTTGGCCCGGTCGATCCAATTTTGTTCCAAGATTCGTGTATTTCTCCTTATTTTTGGTAAGTACCTGCAATATAACTCAGGATCACCAAAACTAATGGAAATATGGTAATCTAAAGCAAACCGATGCAAGTGAATATTGATTTTACATGTTTATTTGCTAACACTTGGGAGGTCAAAACAGTATTTCAACGACCAGTAACAGAAACCGATATCACAACATTTGAAAATCTCCAAGTGAATTTGCTTCTTGTAAATGTAGCACTTGCGTCCAAAAACTCAGAAGTAGAAGACATTTGGTTTTCTTCTGATTAGCAGCCTCCTTGAATGCCGTTAGCTAGCAAGCCAGAGGTTCTTTGAACTCCGAAAACTTTTCTTGACCCTAACTCTATCGCATTATCCCCACCTCCTTGAATGCGGTTAGCTAGCAAGCTAGAGGTTCTCTTAACTTTGCAAACTTTTCTTGACCCTAACTCTATCGCATTATCCTCACATCCTTAAATGCGGTTACCTAGCAAGCCAAAGTTACTCTTAACTCCGAAAACTTTTCTTGACCGCACCTTATCTCCAAAAGGGATAAATTTGAACAAGTTGTAGCACAAGCTTATCACTAGAACCTAACCTTTTTGCACACTTAACAAACATGGTTATTTCCGATGATTATGTTGTCATTAATCACCAAAACACAATTTTTTAGATAATGGATTATGTTGTCATTAATCACCAAAGCACACATGATATAGGCTAATAGACAAGAACTGATCAACCATGCACGTGAAAAAATCATGACTAAATCAACTTGAGCATCTGCCTAAATAAACAGATAGATAAAAACGGAGGGAGTATTTATGAAAAACTAGCATACGGTGCTAAATACAATGTCACATGTAGTGGCTTATTTGCTCAGCATTTTTTTCTGGGCCTATGATTGAGCCTCATCGAATTACATTACAATCCATTTGTAAACAACACATATAAATCCTAGAGAAAAATGACAAAGTGGTAGCTGCCACCAATCAAATTGTTCTTGTCTTGCTGCCACCAAAGAAACATGTTTCATTACAGTCGGAAAGAGAAGTTTACATATAGCGATATAAAATTTGAAGAATGTTTTGAAGAATGTTTTGAAGATGGTAGGAGTGTAACTTTGCTATGTGTATACCTGGACGCATGAACAAAGGGAGTGCTCAAGATTGGTGTGTAGCCTCCTCTTCCTCTTTGGTTCCACCACTGTCTGGCTGAAACTAGGAAAGAAACCAGTAGCTTAAGTAAATTAATTATGGGGCAGAAATTTGAATGACGAGTGCTCAAAATTAATGTGTCGATGGTATGAGAGCCATGCGGTCCGTCGAGTTATTATGAATCATCGGATCAACAGGCAGAACCCACATCAGCCTTTTTTTTTTACCAAACTATTGCAGGTACATCAGCCTTTTAACTAATAAACGCGCCACTTTTGAGAGTCGGGGTTTGTTTGTTTTTGTTTGTTTCAAAAAATTGAATTAAATATACAGCTATTTGTACATTGCGGCAGGTGCATTACCTCTTGATTTGTAGCTGAAATCTCCTAATCATCATCATTATTATTACCGTCAACTTCATCTATTGCTGAAATCTCCTCCTCATCATTATTACAACCATCTTCGTCTTTTTTCATCCGAAACTGAAATTAAATTTGAGAGATGGATACGAATTGAGGATTATATAGAAAATGGCTAACTGATAAAGAAGCCAACCTTTTTTTAGATACTGGAGAAAATGAGCTGATTAAATATGGATTTTGGAGAGGAATCAGAACTGAGAAATTAAAACGTACGTGTAGGAGAGTTAAGTAATCAGCAATCAGTTAACTATGATGGAACCACCTATTAGTCAAACATTTGAAAAAAAATAAATTTATCAAACTATTTTTTCTGTATCCAAAAGCCAAGATATAAATGGTTAGATGCAGTTACATATATTTATGACTAAGTTACATAAATTTATAATTAAAGTTACACAAATCGATAATGCCAACTATAATAAATTAAAAGTACAATTATAACAAGTTGAAAGCGCAACTTGAAACTCGATTCCCCCATCCCGAATCTTAAAGTTCCATCCAACAGCCAACATTATTGTTTGACAGAATTCAAAAAATCAAACATTTAATCAATAGCAAATCTAAACTATGATTAACCAAACAAGCCAAACATACCTCTCCAAATCGGAGCACAGTAATGGCAGGACAGTTGGGGTGAGCTTGAACCACACGCCTCAACGCCGCCTCAGCTTCGTCCACCTGCCTAGCCGTGGCACCCTCACAATGGAGCCAAACATGGACCTTTTTCAGCAACGGGAGGTTCTCCAAGCCAATGTCGTTAGCAGCAGCACCATCCCTGGACACCGACACCTGCAATTGAACCTCGATGAGCATCGGCATCGCGCCCTGCAGAAACGTGAGCACTATGTTCGTTCGGCAGGTTCTTAGGTTTGGAAACAATCCGCTGCTGCCAGCGACTGTCCATGAAAATCTCCTCCCGATGTCCATACGGAGGTAGCGGAGCTCCGGCATCCTTGCAAGGACGTCTAGGTCTCGAGGTTCCGAGGCCAGCACACAAAGGTCCAAGAGGGAGAGGTGCGGGGTGCGCATGGAGTTCACCCACGCCGGCAGCCGAGGCAGCTGGACGCCATTGATAGAGAACTGGCGGAGATGCGGCGAGGGCTCCCAGCATTCCCAGCCAGCCATCAGGCGCCTTGACTTGGTGAAATCGATAGCAAACATGATCCAAATGCTCTGGATTCTGCACAGGGTATTAAGACACTCCATCAGAGCATTCAGGCAGCCCTCGTCTGTCTTCGTGAACCAATCAATGTGGAGCATCCTCAGGTCGGTCAGTTTGCACAGTTCCAAAGAAAAGTTTGGGCATGTGACTTCAGATACTTCTCCTAGGGACAGATCTTGCAGGGATGTTAGCTTCCCTACCCCGGTCATGAATCTCGTCTTGTCGCCGTTAACGCAGAGGCGCATCAGCTTGCTTAGCTTGACGATGGTCGCCGGCAACACCTTGAGCTCGGTGTGTCTGACATCCAGTACCTGCAGGTGCACAAGATACCCTATTTCCTCTGGGAGCTCAGCAACACGCGTGTGCCTCAGACCTAGGTACCTCAATTGTAGTAGCTTCCCAAGATGCTTGAGTTGACAGCCTCCTGTGATAACACAGTTCTAGTACTAGCACGCGCAGAACTTGGAAACTCGCAAGTGGAGGCATCACATTGATAGGGCACTCCATGGCATTGAATGACCTCAGCTGCTCCATGCTTGTGGCTAGGTTATTGTTGTTATCGTTGTTCCAACCCTTGTGCAATGCTATCCTACGGGCAGTTCTGCTCTGTGCATGTGAGTTGTGCTCCTTGTGCACTCTATCCAATACTTTTACAAAGTTTTCTTCTGTTGCCAAGATGCGAATGAGGTCCAGTACCATATCATGGACATGGCAACCATCCACAATGCCAGGGTGAAATCTGTCTTCAATTGGCTGGATCATGCTTTTATTTATAAGCTCGGTGAAGTATCTCTCACCAACCTCGAACAACCCCTTCCCTTGTTCCTCATGGACAAAGCCTTCAGCTATCCACTTCCAAATCAAACATTCCTTCTCGATCCGGCGATCTTCTGGATATATGCTTAGGTGCAATAGACAAGTCTTTAGATATGAAGGTAAATCATAGTAGCTGAAAGATAGTATCTTCCTCGTGTTTTGAACTACTTCATTTTTATCTTCAGGCCCAAAACCAATAGAGTCGTACACTACAAACCATTCCTCCACTGGTTTATCAACCAACAAACTAGCTATTGTAATTATGGACAATGGTACACCACCACATTTGTTTAAAATCTTTTCGGTTGCCCCAACCAATTGATGAACAATTGGACCTTTGTAATTAACACCAAATATTCTGTTGTTGAATAACATTTTTGAGTTGTCATTAGAAAGCGGCTCCATGCTATAAACACCACCAGCTTCTTTGGCAACTTCAGAAATACGAGTAGTTGTTATTACTTTACTTCCACAACTACTATCCACCAAAGCACATTTAATAATTTTCCATGTTAACGGCTCCCATATGTCATCGATAACAATCAAGTACCTATCCTTGCAGTAATAAAATGGGTGAGAATTGGTGAATGAATCAAGAGTATATCTGTAAAAACGAGAAGCTAACATACAGAATCGAGGATCCAAATTCCAAATTAGCATAAGAAATCACCATTAGGTTGCTCAATGAATTGATTAAATTTATCTTGTGGTGAACCCAGTGCAATCTTATTTTCAGTTTGGAATTGCATCACTGTGAATTCCCAAAATCATTATGTATAAAAGTTATCTCAATTTATTCTAAATGATTATGAAATTTGAAATCCCTATCCATTCTGTTTAAAACGTTCTTCTGGTAGCAAATAAATGGTCATCAGCATAGGCAGATAATGTATAACGAGCTATTTTACTATACTTTGTCTTACCACCTTAGATGTAAGAGGAAAATTAAAATTGAGCCATTGATTAACTAAAGTTAGATTTCACCTGAACAAAAAAAAAACAGTAAGGAAACCACTGCCCACTCATTGAGGCCTGTGTAAAACAGAAACATATTCAATTGGTGGAAAAAGTCCACTTTTGGTCTCTTAACTGTACCCTTAGTTCAGTTTAGTCCCTCAACTACGAAACCGGTTAGTATTGGTCTCTCAATTCTTGAAACTATCCTCAATAGCTGCGCCTACAACCCTACGTTAAGGGACCAAAAGTAAATGGTTTTATAGTTGAGGGATCAAAACTAGACCAATGCTATAGTTAAGAGACCAAAAGTGGACTTTTCTCTTGATTGATATATCTTTCCGTACCGATTTATCAGATTATTATATAAATGTAGTGAATATATTTATACGTCTATTTTATAAAAGCCAAATTTATGTATTGTATATGAAGTATGCATAAGCACACAAACCAATTTGAAATTTAAAATAATACATAATTTTGCAGATAATGTTTGAATTTCAAATTTTCACAATAGGCCACAAAAATCTTGCTTGATTTCATCGAAAAACATGTAATAAATATAAAACTAAACTGAGAATGGTAAATACAAACAAACATCCATGCCAAATGAAGATTAAAATTATAACAATTAGTTATACTTTTGGTTTGATGCATCTATATTGACATTTTTCTTTTAAGATTAGGTCTACCATCTACATGAATCCGTTTATAAATTTGTTCAAACAATGCTAAATGAGAAAACAAATCATGGCCAGGTCTAGGAACATGGATACGGCACGATAGAAACAGTAATCATGGTTATATTACTTTGTTTGTGCATTGAATGCACTCGAAACATTAATGATTCGTAGTATTATTTTGTTGCCTGAACTTATAATTATTACCCCTAGCAAGGATATTCCTTCTCTTACACCTCCTAGGTTGTAATAGAGATATTGGCCTTTAGATTTAGTTAGATTCAACGGAATTAATGGCCCTTGTTAACATGGAGCAGTATAAAATTTTCCACAAGAATGAATTTTGGTGGCTACTGCAAACATACCTCTTGTTGTTAAGATATTCTCGGAGCTCATCAATAAGATGCCTTTCACTTAGTGCTTCTACATCGAATTCCATGTACTTGTGCTTGTTAAATTCAATTAAGATGTCCTTTAGAACTTTCTTGATGTCAGGTTTTTGACCCACCGGAATAAAACCAGCACAATCAAATTGCACTTTCAGCATGTCGAACACTGCTTTAGCAAGAGTTGTCTTGCCCAATCCTCCAAATCCAAAAACAGATACCATTTTGAGATTCTTGGATGCCTCATCCCCCATGGACAACCTCTTGATTAGATCATCACTTGACTTATCAACACCAACAAGATTGGTGGCCTTCTCATACAGTCCCAAGATGCGAGGGTCGATAGTTTTTGGAGAGTTAGCAGCAACACCATCAATCTTGTACCTATCACGTCGTTCCATCACCTCCTTCACTTGACTCTTAACATCTTTGATGTCATTGCCTATTTTGTGGTGGATCTTTACCTGGGATAACTTACGACACTTATTGATTAACCATGTGAAGTCGCGTTTCTTGGTCGGTTCAAGTGCATTAGCATTCAACACGAAAGTATCGATGATATCCTCAATGTTGTAAGACAATTCCCTAACATCTCTTGCCCAGATCTTGACTTGCTCATCAATCTGGTCTAGCGGAATGTTTGAGACCTTTTTAAGTGCAGGTTGCATGCTCTCAAGCTCAGCCTTGAGAAACTTGATGCCCTCCTTCACACTCTTTTGCAAGTCATATTCCTCCTTGAGCAGCTCACCTAGCTTGAAGAGGAGTGGGCCCATCGCCCCCGTGGCAAACTCCATTTCTGATGGTTCATGCCTTTCAACTCTCTGTTTCTCCTTATGGCGATGATATGATGATGAGGCGTGGGTTCACTACCAGAAAGCTAATTTCACAATCTGTACTTTGAGTAGTTGCCTATAAGGCATATGAAAACATCAGTTAGCTGTATATGCAACTTAATTTTGGTTTTGTTTCATTTCTTAATCAATGACTCTAGGTGCATTTATTAAGATTTAAGATTGCAAACTTTTAGCAGAACAGCTTGTCATACCATGTTTACGTAAGGCACAAATTTGAAAACACACACACACACACACACACACAAGAGTTTACAGATATAGCACTGGTTAAATGTTGAAACTGGTGAAACTAATAAAGAGACAACAGCGGATTAACCAGACTTAATAAGTCATTCCAAGACTGCAGTCAAACCTTTAATCACCTTAATTCAGTACTATACAAATCCAACAACTACTGCAACTCATGAGTCATGACAAAAGGAAATATGTCAGCTAGCATACCAAGACAATTGTTCTCAGGTATCATTACTAGCTTAACTAAGTCGATATGTGATCTCTGAGTAAAAACACAATATGTTTTTAAAACCAACAATGATAACTCATTCTACAAAAGAAATCACAGCAAGCTCACAAAATCACAATAAAGCCCTTGAGACTGGAGAGTGGTAGTGTCCTTGAGAATTGGAGGCAGCTGACCTTACAAAGTAGAGGGAGAGCGGACGACGGCTGATCATCGGTGACCAGGGCTAGCTAGCTACACCCATGGCTTCATCTCTCTCTCGCAATCCTTACTACTGCTCGCGGTTGTGCTAGTCAAGCTTGCTTGGTGGCTGTCATAGAAGCTTGTGGGACTAGCTAGCTGGCCATGGATCGATTATATTAATGTCTGTTCACAGCTGTGCTGGCATGGCTGACAGCTAGCGTATTTACTCATTTACTTTGTTTAAGAATAGGTGTGAGGTGCATGGGTGATTTGTTCAGATTTCTTCTTTTCCTTTTTTAAGGCTGCCCAGACATGTTGGTTCAAGACGGCTGCGTTCGTTTGAGTGGGTGGCTGCAGCTCCTTGGTTACACGTAAAATAAAAAATATCATTATTATATAATTAATTAAGGATTAATCGTTACAAACATAAAAAATGAACTTATTTATTTTTTTATTTTTTAAAGAACATTTATATAAAAATTTTATAAAAAATACATCGTTTAGCAATTTGAAAAACGTACTCATAATAAATAAGAGAGTAGCTTATGCCAGAAGCCAATTAGAACACACCCAAAGGCACCTTACCATTTTGAACAACTAAAACGAGCATCGTTTGTTCTGGAGTTTCTGCGACTGTTTTCACCCTAGTTGATCGCCTATCCTTAGTCACTTTAATTAATTATATTAGTCTCTAATTAAGTCGTTTGACCCTTAGTCGTCACTACGTTAAGCTTTCAGGGTGAGACACGCTAGCCAAACACATGGACCAGCTCAGTTCGTTTTTGAAACCTGTTGAGTTCGAAACTGAGGTAAAAAAAAGGTTCCTTTTACAGTACCTTCCACTAGAAAATAGTAGTAGTGTTGTAGAAGTAAATATCACCGTTGATTTTGATGGTCTATTTAGTCATTTGCTTTAATAAGGTGGAATTTAGTAATCATGCAGGCCCATCGGGAGTTTACACTGGAGGCCCAGTATCCATCGCCATCGCCTTATCCCTTCTTGCAGCCCCCGTCCCCTTCTCGCGCTCCGGGCCGTCGCCATCGCTCTCCCTGTCCTCGCTCTCGCGCTCGTGCTCCCTGACGCCGCTCTCCCCATCCTCACAGTTGTGCTCCCGGCTGCGTTGCCATCCCCTTCGTCGCGCGAGATCGGGTACGGTGGCTGTGACAGTCCACCCGGTGACCCTCCAACCACCGGCCCTCGAGCGCCGGGCCTCCACCCGCCACCACTCCAACCATCAGCGCCCCTCACTGCTGTAACTGATGGTCGACGTCCCTCACCCGTCCGATGCCTGACATAGTGCTGCCACTCGTCGACCCAATGACACCTGTCGTCCTCTCTCACCCTCCCTGCGCTTGGCTCCCGCCGTGCTCCTTGGGTGACCCACGGCCGCTGCGGTGCTGCCCTCCTGTATTGCTATGGAGCCGCCGGCGGCATTTCGTCTAGAGGAACACGGTGACATTTGAGGTGAATTGTTCAAACTATTGAAGAGTCAATTTGGTACCACAATATCTTCTATGTAGCTATGACCATATACCATTGCAAAATCTAAAATGAAATTAGGGAGTTTGGGTTTTAGGTGAGAAATGCAGTTGCCAAGCTGCAACAATTTTCTTGTTTATTAAAAGGAGTATTCCCTTTGCAATATATGAAAAATATTAGTTTGCTAAGGTATTTATTACCCTTCCTTGTTTTTGTGGTGCCTTCCCCACAATTTGATTGTTAATCTCATATTTTTGCATCCTATTTTCAGGATGATGATGACCTGTTTTCTAATATTTATCACCAAGTTGTGTGCTTCAGTATTTATAGGCAATAACATGTCATGGTTAGAGTAAGGACAAGTAAATCACCTGTGAAATATGGATTGCTTCTAGTTGTTTTTCAGCAGCAGTGACAGATCCTTGTAATGACATCAATAGCAGTTCCTTGAGTTCAACAAATTGTTGTACAACACAGCTAAGTTATTGCAGTACACTGTAAATCCAGGAGGAGTAATACTCTATGCTTTTTTACCCTCATGTTGTAATATGAGCGCAAATCAAGAATAATTAGGTTTTCTTATTGAGATGTTCCAGATGAAAGCAAATGATAGATGGGTCCTTTGGAGACATCTTTTATTCTAATTGTTTGAAGTACTTAAGTCATTATAAATGGTGTCCCTAGAAACCTTTATTTGTACTAGCAGTATGTCACCGCAGTACTTGCATCACATTAAATCCTTTGTGCACCTTTTAGCCAAACATGTAGTATTTTATTTAATATTGATCACTTTATAGTGGACATTTGTATGTTCTGAAATCAGTTGATCGTTTCAATTGATTGTTTCATGGGGAAGTAAGTTGTACTTTTGATGGACCGTTGTTAAAGGGTTTCAAGTATTATTATCGGTTGATGGAGTGCAAAGATATACCATACTCACATATTTTCACTATCTGAAGCATCTCGGTTTGACCACCATTCCTCGATGTTGTGTTATGGTTAGATGGACATTGGAAGCGAAGTTAGCTTTCCCTTCGAATAGAAGTGCAAATGTGCATGACTGGTCTGAACAGATGGATCGGTACCGCCTACTCCGTAACATGGGTAATGAGGATTTATTCAAAGCTTCAATGAGTGCGCAGAGGTCACAGCAAGTCATTGATTTCTTTCAACATATTCTGCACGAAGGAATGGAGAATGAAGGGAGCATTAATGAAACAACACTTAGTCCTTTGCCAGCACACTTCTCATCATCGAACCAACCGACTAGTGAGAGAGTCCTTGATCCACATAAGATTGTTCCTAAAGGAAGGATTCCGTCTAAGAGATTGAATGCATGCCATAAATCGAACTCAAATAATAGGGTTAAACGCTGAACCATTTTCGCTCTATGTGAAGGTAACATGTCTATCCTGCTTTTTTCCTTTTCTATTAATACTGTCATGGATAAATGGGTTTTTTTACCTTAAGAAAGTAATTTTTTACCTTGTTCTTTCAAATATTCAGATGGGAGTGGTTCCTGATGTAATTGATATATATTCACATTATGTCAACATGCAGAATATGAAAATTGGGAACTTTGTCACCATTTGCCATAATCCATCGAAGCAGAGCAATTTTCAGTACTATTACTAGAGTAATAGTGTTTTGTTTGGTGTAATCGAGCTACTACTGTCAAGTGCTTTTTAGTTACACTTCATCCTTCTTAGTTTTGGTTTCCTTAACTACAATTATTTTTCAGACTTAATTATATAATAATTGGTTTGTATGCTCCGGGTTTCTTAATTATATAATGAGCAGAACTGATCATATGCCACATACTTCGGTTGCTGCTATTAGGGTAGTGGTATGCTAGTACAGTTCTTCTTGTGTATTGATTGCTTCTTGTACAAGCTTCTTTTCTTGAAAAATTTGTAGTTTGCTGCAAATTGAAATGATATAGTTTTATGAAGAAAGGGAATTTGTGGAGGCCATGGGCCCCGGGTACCTCATGGGAAACTTTGTGGCCACTTGGATAGAAGATGGGTCTAATTCCTGTAATTAGGGATACAATAGGACTCGGTTCATACTACATTGTATGATAAGGAAAGGGATATAGTCCTAGTCAGGTATGTTGTATACCTAGAAGAAAACCCCTTGGTCAATTCCGACTAGGATTTCTATCATGTAACCTTACCTCCGTAGTATATAAGAGGAGATAAGGAGCCTCTTGGGGTAGAACAATCTCACCAGAGAAATCTCAAATGCAATACACCAAAGCTGGAAGTAGGGTATTACCTCACTTCGAGAGCCTGAACCAACATAAATTGTTTCGTATTTCTTTGCAATCCATCAAGTTTAGATCTCACGACTAGCCCCATATAATCATTATCGATATAAAACACCGATAGTTGGCACCCAGGTAGGAGCTTCGGCAAGATCATCTTCAACAAGCCTGATGGATCCAACCACCGAAGTCGATGGCGTTAAGTTCTTCCCCGGGCAGACAATCAGCTTCGGGAGCCTCAACTTCGTCACCGACAAATTCGGCAACCTCACTCTGACCGACTCAGATTCAATCCGATCAGCTAGAAACCAAGTTGACTTTGCGCTAGTCAGCCTACTCAACGCTGTAGCTATCTTCGGCGACATGCTATGGCAATCCCCAAGATGCGTGAGTCTAGGGACAACTCTTTCTTTCAGTGTTCGATTCGGACTCAGCCTCGAGCTAGCCGAGGTTGGGCTAAGGGAGGAAGAGATCGTCAATCTCCCGTTTGGACTCAGCAATGCCTCAAACAATTATAATCTCACTCCGATGCAGCAGATCCAATCCCATGGAGTTTGACTCGGATATGGCCCGGAGCCCTCGAGGTCAGATCCAGGGAAGTTGGAGTTGTAATCACCCCCCTAAACTACTCCACCAAGAGCGATTTCATCACCGTAGTTGGAGTCGGAGCCCTCACCTGGATGAAGGAGTACTGGTGTTCACCCACGAGCTACAGTATGTCGACTGGCCGTCTGGCTTCAAGCCGACTAGAATAGAGAAGTACGACGGGAAGACCAACCCGGAGTCTTGGCTCACAGTTTACACCTTGGCAATCCGTGCGGCCAGAGGTGATCATAAGGCCATGGGCAACTACCTCCTAGTCGCCTTGGCTGACTCGGCGAGGACATGGCTGACAGGGCTTTCCAGGAGGTCGATTGGCTCCTGAGGAGAACTCTTCAAACGTTTCGTCGCAAATTTCCAAGGAACCTACGAGAGGCCGTCTTACGAGTACGATCTATATCAATTCCACCAGAGGTAGAACGAGTCCCTTTGCGACTTCATCAAGCGGTTCTCTAAGAAGAGGAACTCAATACCCAAGATCAAGGATGAGGTTGTCATCGCCGCCTTCCGCAAGGGAGTCAAGGACATCCCGTTCATCGCTAAGTTCACTCGGAAGCCTCGAAATTCTATCAAAGCTCTATTCGATATAGCAAACAAATACGCTGACTCGGCCAACGTCGTTGCTGAGGCCCTGGAGGATAAGAAGGAGCCCCAACAGAAGGAGTAGAGGTACACTGACGATGCGGCCCGGACTAAGTCCAGCAATTGCAAAGCGCAACTCGGACAATGTTGTGGCAGCTGTTGAGCACAGCTGACCACGACCCCCGAGGACGGATGAATACCAGAAGGTTATGAATGGTCCATGCCCTTTCCACCCAAAGGGGAAGCACACGGCTAAAAACTGCTTCATGCTCAAGAAGTTTGCTTCCATGCAGACATCAACGTCTGGCGATAATAAGGACAAGGACAAGCCAGACTCAGGTGCAGCCAGTGACTATCAAGATCCTCAGGCTAAGCTCAACCACATCTTTAGAGGGCCATCTGCATACGAGTCGAAGCGAAAACAGAAGCTAACGGCCCGAGAGGTCAACTCGGTCTCGTCAGACACCCCTCAATACCTGTGTTGGTCTGAGATGGCAATCACTTTTGACCGCGCGGATCACCCCGACCGAGTAACTCATCCAGGATGTTATCCACTTGTCATGGATCCGGTCATCAGAAGCGTCAAATTGAAGAAGGTCCTAATCGATGGGGGAAGTGCTCTTAACATCTTGTTTGCCAAGATGCTCGACGAGATGAAAATCCCTCGATCCGAGCTGCGTCCGAGTACAGCTCCCTTCCACGGGGTAATCCCCGGCCTCTCTTCTACTCCACTCGAACAGATCACTTTGCCATTTACTTTTGGCACGTGGGAGAACTTCCGCACCGAGAACATTTGCTTCGAGTGTAATGCCCCTGTCGATGTTGTACACCAGCAATAATAATACGGGGCTAGTCGTCAGACCAAAACTCGATGGATTGCAAAGGAATACGGGGAGTTTATACTGGTTCAGGCCCTCGATGTGAGGTAATACCCTACGTCCAGTTGTGGTGTTATTCCTTTGAGGATGTGTGATGGTGATTCTGATGAACCTCCACCTCTTGCCCTCAGGGGGCGCCTTGCCTCCCCTTATATACTGGGGGACAGGGTTACAAAGTAGGAGTCCTAGCCGGATTACGACCATGGGATCTTCTCTTAGAGATATAACACATCCAACTAGGACTGTATATTCCTTATCGTACAAGGCTAAGTCTGCCGAATCTAGCCATATCTCTAATTACAAGGCTAGGCCCATTCTCTATTCGAGTGGTCCATATGCTTATCATGAGGTACCCGGGCCCATGGCCTCCACAGTAGCCCCTAAGACCTTCATAGTTGAGTCACAGCTAATGCCAAGTGCTCATCCTCCACGGTGAAAAATTCCCGAGTGCGTTGCTCCCGAGTACTCTTTGTCTGAGTGCTTCTTCTCCCGAGTCCTGCTTCATGTCAGCTAGCAACGAGGTTATGAAGGGCTTCATGTAGAAGTATGAATAGTGTGCGTCGAATAGGCGCACCTTTTAGGTGTAGCCCCTGACTTTGTGCTTAATTGTGAAAGAATTAAACATAAAGTCAAAGATCTTTTACCTTGTAGTCTATACCGAGTAGTGCACTACTGGTATGTGAGATTCTTCGGTATCATGTCAACCGGAATAATTTTATAGTCTTTCCCGAGTAGTATACTACCGGTATATGAGACTTATCGGTGTCATGTCAGCCGGGATGATTATTTATAGTCTTTCCCGAGTAGCATGCTACTCGAAAGTTAGACTCTTCAGCGTCATGGCGGCTGGAAAAGGTGTTTATAGTCTTTCCCGGGTAGCGTCCCACTCGGAAGTTAGACTCTTCAGCTCGTCAGCTGGAAGACTGTTTGCTCATGGCAATTGTTGGCTAAGCATGTAAACCGAGTACCACTTGATGGATTTTAACCCAATATGTGGTTAGGTGTACTTGAGAGATACCTGCATCCTCAATTGTAATGGAGACCAGCTTGTGATCCTTGTAAGGATATATCCTCAATACCTGGTGGATAATACAGATACCCGAACACATGTGTTCAGCAATTAGGCCTTCATGAAGCATATCTGTTTACCTCTTCGGTTCCTGTTGGTAGCATCAGCACTGTGATTTTAACATAGCCCGCAAGCGGCCTACATTGAGCGTGCTACTGTAGAAACTCATATCTTGGTGGCCTACTACTGAATAAGCCAGCCTAAACCGACCTTCCTAGTGTAGCCTCATAAAAGTAGCATCCACCGCATGTCAGGATGAGTACTCCAGCGTTGGTAATTGCAATCAGCTAGGAGAATCCTTGTTTGCAAGCCTTTCTGACTTATGTTCTGGATGCAACCTGGTTGCCACAGATGCCTGAGCAGGTATGTTGCAGGATCTGCTTGCCCTCCTCAGGTGTGACGCAGTGTATGAGAACTCCGGATACGCTTTGACGACATAGGTCTTTTTTGACTCCGGCAAAGCCACATAAGGTACCCGATCCTTGCATTAGCATAGGATTCGGTTGGCGACCCTTATAGGGCGTACCCTACCCAACAGAGTTATGGCCAAATAAGGTACTCAAATCTCGTAGGATTCGGCTGGCGACACTCATGGGGCGTACCCAACTTAGCGTAATTGTACCCGAGCCCCAACTAGCACCGGAGGCCGATTGTTAGCCGAATAAGGTACCCGAACCTTGCATTAGCATAGGATTCAGCTGGCGACTCTCATGGGGCGTACCTTACCCAACCGAGTGGTACCCAAGCTCCGACTAGCACCGGAGGTTGGTTATTAGCTGAATAAGGTACCCGAACCTTGCATTAGCATAGGATTCGGCTGGCGACCCTCATGGGGCGTACCTCACCCAGCGGAGTGGTGACCAAATAGGGTACCCGAACCTAGCATTAGCATAGGATTCGGCAAGTGACCCTCATGGGGCGTACCCTACCTAGCTGAGTGGTAAGCGAACTCCGACTAGCGCCGGAGGTCAGTTGTTAGCTCACATGGAGCGTAGCCGGGGAAGATGACGTCCCGACTGGCACAAGTACTCGGTCAGTAGCCCTCATGGAGCATTCCGAGCGTATCTTGGCAGACTGGTCCAGCCCCCGAGCGTAGGAGATGGGCTCGTAGCCCTAGGTTCCTGTCACGTGTATCCGGAACTAGCCCTGCATTATAAACATATCGGTTGAGTAGCATCTGATGATGAAAACAATCACCTGAATAAAATGTATTTTTACAATATATGTAAATACGAGTTCTTCCTCTTATTGATATTAATTTCTCCGAGTAGTTGACCCCTTACGTTTAAGTACTCTGCCCGACTAATCATAGCCCCCTAGCGTCGGGAGTTGGCTCATGGCTCTTTCCCAGACACGCGTTTTGGGTGACTTGAGTTCGTCTTTCATGGAGCAAAGTTTCACGGATTAGGTTTTATGCTACTCGAATACTTTTGCAATCATTTAAGAGAAAAAACAGAAAAAAAGTACAGCTTGTACACCTATTAGGTGTAAGTGGCTGCGGTATTGGCGAGGCCAAGTGAGAAAATATTTATCAGAAAGCGACTTAGCTATTCGGTATTTGGGAGTGGGGATGCCATCCTTGTGTTTGGGCTTTTGAACCCCCGAGCATGTCACTTGTTGTTCTGATAATCTTCAGTTGTTGAAGGTCGAAGACGGTTGTGATCGACTGCCACAATAAAGTCGTCTGACTTGCGTTTGCGATTCCCAGCTTTAGTCGGGACCGCATCGTCGGTGCCCTCCTACTTCTTCTGTCAGGGTGCCTTCTTGTCATCGAGGGCCTCAGCAACAGCATCGGCCGAGTCAGCGTACTTGTTCGCCATGTCGAATAGAGCCTTGACAGAATTGGGAGGCTTCCGAGTGAATTTAGCGATGAACGAGGTGTCTTTGACTCCTTTTCGAAAGGCGGCGATGACGACCTCGTCCTTGATCATTGGGATTGAATTCTTCTTCTCAAAGAACCTCTTGATGAAGTCACGAAGGGACTCGTTCTTCCTTTGATGCAACTGATACAGGTCGTGTTCAGAAGATGGTCTTTCGTATGTTCCTAGAAGTTGGCGATGAAGCGTTCCCGAAGTTCTCTCCAGGAGCCGATTGATTTCTTGGGAATTCCCGTTAGCCATGTCCTCGCCGAGTCAGCTAGAGCGACTGGAAGGTAGTTAGCCATGACCTTGTGATCTCCTCCAGTTGCTCGAATTGCCAGAGTGTAGACTGTGAGCCAGGACTTGCGGTTGGTCTTCCCGTCGTATTTTTCGATCCTAGTCGGCTTGAAGTCTGTTAGCCAGTCGACCTGTTGA
The DNA here is from genome assembly GCA_003991445.1 of Oryza meyeriana var. granulata. Classification (NCBI taxonomy): domain Eukaryota; kingdom Viridiplantae; phylum Streptophyta; class Magnoliopsida; order Poales; family Poaceae; genus Oryza; species Oryza meyeriana. Next base: position 38,259 of record RYFJ01001733.1, on the reverse strand, counting down.
AGCTCATGGGTGAAGACCGGTACACCTTCATCTTCATGAGGACTTCGACTCCGCCTACGGTGGCGAAACCGCTCGTGATGGAGGCTGAAGCGCTCGTTCTCGTCTTCCAGTTGGCGTTGCTCGTCTTCCTCTCGTTCGCGGCGCCGAGCGTTGGTGTCCTGCCGAAGGTCATGTTGTAGTTGGCCTCGGAGATCCTGGTTGTCCCAACAGTTGCTTTGACGTTGCCGGTTGTCATTGGGATTGCCGAGTAACGTTTGATGTGACTCCGTGTGCAACCGACTAGAGTCGGCCGCTCGACGTCACTTTGAGGCGAATGAGACTGCCATTGGGGAAGCCGACCGATTGGTCAGTATGAGGGTATCGCCCAACTGTTGGTGCTGCTGACATACAGTAGCGGTGATCATTGCTTTAATTCTTGCAATAGTCGGGGTGGCCTGATGGTCAGGCCTAAACTGGAGTGTGTCCAGTAGGGTTGCAGCGGCCACGATATTCTGTTGTGGAGTAGTGAAGACGTTGTGGTCGCCGACTCGGGTTTGGAGGATTTGTCGCCGAGCAGTCCCCCCAGCCCTGCGTAGGTCGTCGTTGCGGGCGTGTAGGCGTCTTGCTTCTTCCTCTCGTTGTTCTCACAGCCGGCGGGCCTCCTCCTCATGCTGCTCGCGTAGTCGGTGTGATTCCTGAGTAGGAGTAGAGCCTTTGGATGCCATGAAGATTTCTCGTGGCGGAGAGAAGCTTGCGAACTGCTGCCCGACTTAGAGTCGGAATCCGACTGAGAGTCAGAGTCCGACTGCGAGTCGAAGTCGGAATAATTGATGGGGGTGAATATAACTCCGACCTCCCTAGATCCGATCTCGAGCGACTCTGGGCCGTATCCGAGTCGAACACCAGGGGATCGTGTTTGCTGCGTCGGATGTTGTTTGAAGATATCTGTGGTGTTGCCGAGTCTGTATGGGAGATTGACGATCTCTTCCCTTCTTAGCTCGTTCTTGGCCGGCTCAAGGTCGAGTCCGAGTCAAACACTGAAGGAGAGAGTTGTCACGGGACCTGAGCAAGATGAAAATTGCCGTAGCAAGTCGGCGACGGTTACTGCGGCGCCGTGTGGGCCGACTGGCGCGGAGTTGGCTGGTTTCCCGGTAGATCGGATCGAGTCCGAGTCTGCCAGGGTGAGGTCGCCGAACTGGTCAACGATGAAGTCGAGGCTGCCGAACGTGATCATGTCTCCGGGGGAGAACTTGCTGCCGTCGACTCTGGTTGTTGGATCCATCGAGCTTGTTGATGTAGATCTTGGCGAAGCCCCTACCTGGCGCGCCAACTGTCGATGTTTTACACTGACAATAATAATATGGGGCTAGTTGTCAGACCAAAACTCGATGGATTGCAAAGGAACACGGGGAGTTTATACTGGTTCAGGCCCTCGATGTGAGGTAATACCCTACGTCCAGTTGTGGTGTTATTCCTTTGAGGATGTGTGATGGTGATTCTGATGAACCTCCACCTCTTGCCCTCAGGGGGCGCCCTGCCTCCCCTTATATACTAGGGGACAGGGTTACAAAGTCGGAGTCCTAGCCGGATTACGACCAAGGGATCTCCTCTTAGAGATATAATACACCCGACTAGGACTGTATATTCCTTATCGTACAAGGCTAAGTCTGCTGAATCTAGCCATATCTCTAATTACAAGGCTAGGCCCATCGTCTATCCGAGTGGCCCATATGCTTGTCATGAGGTACCCGGGCCCATGGACTCCACAGCCCCTCTCCCGTTAACCCATACAGGTTAACAGAGGAGGGATGCCATTACCTGTAATACCTGTACCAGTCCCAGGAGACCAGCTGTTACATACAGGACATCGGTGGATTACAGCCAAATCTATTTTATTTAATATACATAGTCCTTACATAAGTTGCAGCCTCGGACAGAACCCGAGACATGCAACGATACATTACAAAAGTACACAACGGAAAAATGCTGACGGACCTATGCCCACAAGCAAAGCTTGGGACCTAGATCGAAACCCTAAAACTCCTCGTACTCGACTTGATCCTAATAATATTGGCTAAGGGTGGGGTCTTCATTCTTAGAGAAAGTAAGCAAGGGTGAGTACATGAGGTACTCAGCAAGTCACGAAAATTAGGTGGCATGCAAGGTTTAGCAAGGAAGGTTAGGGTTATTTTGCAAAAGTGGTTTTCAAAGATTTTGTGGTTTTAAAACTCTAAGTGTGCTCTTTGAGTTGTCGGAAAGAAGCTCACGCTTCAATCCATTCCGTGAGTTGCTTTGCAACAACTCACCTTAGTTAAGTTAGTCGGGAAGAGCCTCACATCGCAACCCATTCCACAAGTCTGAGACTTGTCACAATTTCTGATTCAGAGTGTACCATTCTCTAGTACCTCCATTTAGGTGGATTTCTTTATTTTAAAACTTGTCACTTAACTCAGACAACTACGGTGCCATCCAACACCCCGGGTCACATAGGCCCGTTTCAGGCCACACGGGCCATCCATCAGTCACACAGACCGATTATGGTAACGGTACCCAACCCGCAAAACAATTGCACAGATATTTATAAAATAAAATCTACGCTAGAGGAATCACTTCACATTCGCCTGTAACCGTGGGCACGGCTGTTTGAACAGTTTATAGACCTTTGCAAAGGATGAACACTTTCCCCACACGACGCGAGCTTACTCCCACATTGGCCAAGTGGGGAGGTTCGTGACAAGGCCTTTCCAGAGCCTTCCCAGGATAGCACGTTGCCTAATAAATGGGTTCTCTCAACCAAGTACCAAGAATTCATTTCCTGTACTCAGGGACCAGGGTATATCGCCCTCTTGGCACCCAACCGCTCCCACATTTATTAGCAACTAAAAACGATCCTGGGAACACTAGTTACTCTGCCAGGGGCGTCCCATTCCACCCGTGTGGTCGCACTGTTACATGCTCAATGCAATTCCTCAAGAAAATAGTCCTTAAATGTCACGGGAAGTCGGAGCCACACAGGCAGCGACGACTCATGACCAGGTTTTGTAAAAACATTTTATTTTGCAAACTCTAGACCAAGGGTGCCGAGGTTAAAAATTATTTTATTTAAACCCTGTTTTCCCATCATCATGTTTTTAGTTTAGATAAAATGGGATCATTGACATTTGTACTCAAGTACGAATATCAAAATGACAGGGCTACAAACGACAGGGCAACAATTCATTCAAGGAAGGTAAAATGCAGCGAATAGGTTAGGCTAGACGAATTCGATTACAAACCACGGCCGATAACAGTTGTGTTCCTAATTATGCAAATTTTTGGAATTAAAATAAAATTTTAAATTATGGGTCCAATATGGTCAAGGGTGACTTGCCTTGCTCGAGGTCCTGCGAATCTTGACAAAATCTTCCTTCGGCGACTCCTCGGAAACGGTTTCTACGTGTCGCAAAAAGAAAACAGGCAAAAACACCAAGAATCAGAACCTATCTCATACAACTAATTGTGCCAGTGTGTAGATCTCATTTTTAGAAAAATTTTGAGAGTTGAATGGGCTCAAATGGAGTTACGGTTTAAAAGTTATGAATTTTCAAAGTTTAAGTCAAATTTTTGGAATTAAAAGGATTAAAATCATTTAAGGAAATAAAAGGAATAAAATGAAAATAAAGAAAAGAGTCCAGAGGCTGACAGGTGGGGCCCTTGGGTCAGAGAGAGAAAAAGGGTACTGTGGCAGACACGTAGGGCCGGTGCAATAGTGAGGAGGAGAGAGAATGGGTGTCTGATAGGTGGGGCCGGCTTGTTAGGAGAGAGAGGGGAGGGGGACTCTGTCGTGTGGGCCCGGTGGGTCAAAGGGGAATGGAGACGCCGACATGTGGGGCTGGGGTCCAGGAGGTGGGCCACGTCAGCTGACGCGGCATGCTGCGTGGCATGCCACGTCGGCATGGTCCACCAGAGCTGGCCACGGCGAGAGATCAATGGCTAATAGTTGCCGGGATCGATCTCACCGGCAGCGGTGAACCACGGCAAGTGGCCGACATTAGCGGAGAGTGGAGGGAACAAGGAATCTAGTGAACGGCTCGGATTGGCCTAGCAGGTGGCGGAGGATGGTCAGCAATGGTCGTCCAGAAGCGGCGGCGGCAGTGATGGTCATTTGGTCATCGCCGGCGACCATCCGGACGGCGGAAGAGCTCGGGGTCGGGCGGTTGGAGTGTGGCATCTCACGAGGAAGGGAAAGAAGGGAGTTAATTGTGCTTTACCTCTATCAATGGCTGGAATCAAGACGGCGACGATGGTGGACGGCGGCGACGGAAATTGGGCGTTTTTGATTTAGGGGCTAATCGGCGGTGGGGAGTGGCGGAGAAGCTTCCCGGTGGCTCAAGGAACTCAGCGGCGATGGTGGCTTGGTCTGTGGTGCTCTAGAATGGCGGTGCTGCTCTGGTCAGTGCAGTGACAGAGAGAGAAGCTCGGCGGCGAGGCTATCTTGGCTTGGTTTCTTGGCGGCCGGAGGAGGGGGAGTGCTGCTCTACTTATAGAAGAGCTCAAGAGCTAGCAGACGATGGACTAAGGCGGTGGCACAGGGAGATAAGCTTGAGCTTGACCGATGAGACTCGTCCATGGCGCGGCTCACTGTGGATGGCATCACGCGTGGCAGAGGTGAAAAATGGGAAGAGGAGATGATGGCGAAGTGATGGGACAGAAGGTTCGCGCGTGCGCATTGACTTCCAAGGCTCGGCGTTGAGGGGAAAAGCTGCGGAGGCTATGGCGTCCTTGACTCCGGTGCTCGGGTGAGGTGATGGCGCAGATTTCTCACCGGGCAATGGGACGGTGGTGGTTGACGAAGATGTCTTGCGTGTTTTAAGGCGCCGACCGAGCGGCATGGGCTCGAACAGAGAGAGAGAGAACCGAGAGAGCTCGAGAGAAGAGAGAGAAGGCGAGCGAGCGGCGGGAGGAGGAAGACGACAATGTCGTCAGGGCTAACATGTGGGGCCGAGCGGCAGAGACGATCTCGTCCGTCCACGTGTTCACATCGGTTGGCCGAGAGTGAGGGCAGAGGCAGGGTGGCTGACATGCGGGGCCCGTGGGATTTTAATCCCAGGCGCGCGCGCTTGCTGGGTTGAGCGGGCCACGAGGGAGAGGAGAGGAAGCAGGCCGAAAGGGAAAGATGGCGGCCCGGCATGCACAGCAACTTTTAATCTTTTTACAGGGATAGATTTAATTGGTTTTTGAGGTTTTTAGATTTTATAAATTTGATTTTTGAATAGGGTTTTAAATTTTAGGAAAATTAGGGAATTTTTGTAAAGTTTCTGAGGCTGATTTTTGGAGAAAATTTTGAGATCACACTAGGCACAAATTTCCAAACTCGAGTAAAGAACCATTTTTGAATCTAGATTTTATTTAAAATAATTTTAACACAAAAATAAAAATGCAACCATTACATCGAGGTTACCGACTTCGAGACCGCGTACCACACCATACTTGGACAGTCTGCACTAGCCAAATTCATGGCAGTGCCCTATTATACATACATGGTGCTCAAGATGCCAGGACCAGCAGGAGTACTTGCCTAGCGCAGCGATGTCAAGCAAGCCTTCACCTACGACAAGAAAAGTTGCGAGTTGGCCCAATCTCACGAAACAGCAGTCGGATGAAGCAACATCCGACTGGCTACAACAACTACAAGATAGGACGATCAAGTTCTGGTAAAGAAAGCAGCCAAGTCGGGAATTTCAGCGGATTCAAAAACAAAAAAGATCCCCCTGGACCCTTCCGACCCCACGAAGACTGCGCTTGTCGGGACTAGACTCGACCCGAAATAGGAAGACGCGCTCATCACCTTCCTCCAGGCGAATAGGGATATTTTTGCTTGGAAGCCTTTCGACATGCCTGGTGTACCAAGAGAGGTGATCAAGCATTCCCTCAACGTCAAGTCAGATGCCAAACCAGTCAAACAACGACTACGATGCTTCGCACAAGACCGCAAAGATGCTATTCGGGAGAAGATAACCAAACTCCTTGCAGCTAGGCTCATCAAGGAAGTCTATCACCCGGATTGGTTGGCAAACCCAGTCCTGGTCCGAAAGAAGAATGGTAAATGACGCATGTGCGTCGACTACACCGACTTCAACAAAGCGTGTCCCAAGGATCCATTTGGTCTATCCAGGATAGATCAGGTGGTCAATTTAACCACGGGATGCGAGTTACTCAGTTTTTTCGACTGTTACTCGGGATACCATCAAATCAGCCTAAAGGAGGAGGACTACCTAAAGACTTCTTTCATCACACCATTCGAAGCATATTGCTATGTCACTATGCCATTCAGGTTGAAAAACACTGGCGCAATGTAACAACGTGCTATCCAGTGGTGTCTTCACAATCAACTCGGGCGCAACATGGAGGCATATGTCGATGACGTGGTGATCAAGACTAAAGTCAAGGAGGACCTCATCACCGACTTAGAAGAAACTTTCCAAAGCCTTTGGAGATTCAAGATGAAGTTGAACCCGGAAAGTGCGTCTTCAGAGTACCTTTCGGAAAATTACTAGGCTTCATCGTTTCACAACGGGGCATCGAGCCAAATCTAGAAAAAATCAACGCTATCATGAACATGGCACCCCCGAATAGCCAGAAAGATGTATAGAAGCTGATCGGCTACATGGCGGCACTCGGCCGATTCGTTTCCTGACTCGATGAACAGGGCATGCCCTTTTTCAAATTACTGAAGAAAGTTGACAATTTTCAATGGACGCTAGAAACCCAACAAGCCTTTGAAGACTTCAGGAAGTTCCTCACATCACCACCCGTATTGGCATCACCAATGCCCCAAGAACTACTCATGTTATACTTGGCGGCAACCACTCAGGTAGTCAGCACGGTGCTGGTCGTTGAGCGGGTGGAGCCAATACACGTACAAAAAGTTCAAAGACCAGTTTACTTTGTTAGCGATGTCCTAGGCGAATTCAAGATGAGATATTGCCAAGTCCAGAAGCTGCTATATGGCTTGCTCATAACTGTCCGGAAGTTGGTGCACTATTTTTAGTCGCATCAAGTTACAATCGTCACATCATATCCACTCGGGGATGTCCTACACAATCGCGAGGCCACTAGTAGAATCGCTAAATGGGCGCTCAAGTTGATAGGGTTTGATATTGCTTTTCAACCTCGGATAGCAATCAAGTCACAAGCACTTGTCAACTTCGTAGCTGAGTGGACAGAGGTTTAGACGGCTACATCAATAGACAAGCTAGAATACTGGACAATGTACTTCAATGGTTCTCTACGGATTGGTGGAGCAGGGGCTGGCGTTGTCCTGACATCATCCACTGGAGAAAAACTGAAATATGTCCTTCAGATACACTTTCCAGCATCCCACAATATTGCCGAGTACGAGGCACTCATCCATGGGCTCCGCATCGCCATATCACTCAGCATCCGCCGACTGGTAATACCCGGGGATTCTCAACTCGTGGTGAACCAGGTCACGAAAGACTAGACGTGTCTGGACGACAACATGGCAGCATACTATCAGGAGGTACGGAAGCTGGAAAACAAGTTTGATGGGCTGGAGATTACACATGTGCTACACCAATACAACGAAGCCACAGACGAGCTAGCCAATATGGGATCCAAGTGAGAAGTGGTCCCGACTGGGATTTTTGTCGAGCATTTGTTGGAGCCATCAGTCAAAAAGAAGCCAGTACTCGAGCAGTCGGGGGCTGAACCTACCCCGGCAACAAATGAAGTACTAATCATCTCTCAAGATTGGTGGACTCCAGTCATCAGGTTCCTCCTAGAAGACGAGCTCCCAGAATATCACAGTGAAGCCGAGCGGATCAAACGTCGAAGCAAATGTTTCCTTGTAGTCGGAGAAGATCTTTATCGTCGAAGAGCATTCAGAGTCCTCATGCGCCACGTCACACCCGAGGAGGGAAAGCAGATTCTGCAATCCATCCATTCGGGCATTTGTGGTGTCGATGTTTTACACCGGCAATATGAATATAGGTCTACTCGTCGGATCAAAACTCAGTGGACTGCAAAGGAACATAAGGAGTTTATACTGGTTTAGGCCCTCGATTGTCGATGTTTTACACCAGCAATATGATTATAGGGCTACTCGTCGGATCAAAACTCGGTGGATTGCAAAGGAACACAGGGAGTTTATACTGGTTGACACCCTTAATGTGAGGTAATACCCTACATCCAGTTGGGATGTATTCCTTTGAGGATATACGGTGGTGGTTCTGATGAACTCTTGTGATCTTGGTGATCTTCTGCCCTTAGGGGGCACCCTGCCTCCCCTTATATACTGGGGGACAGGGTTACAAAGTAGGAGTCCCAACCGGATTACGACCAAGGGATCTCCCCTTAGAGATATAACGTACCCGACTAGGATTGTATATTCCTTATCGTATAAGGCAAAGTCTGCCGGGGGTTATCATATTTCTAATTATAAGGCTAGGCCCATCCTCTGTCCGAGTGGCCCATATGCTTGTCATGAGGTACCTGGGGCCCATGGCCTCCACAGCAGCCCCTGAGACCTTCATAGTTGAGTCACAACTAATGCCGAGTGCTCATCCTCCACGGTGAAAAATTCTCGAGTGCATTGCTCTCGAGTACTCTTTTCCGAGTGCTTCTTCTCCCGAGTCCTGCTTCATGTCAGTTGGCAGCGAGGCTATGAAGGGCTCCATGTAGAAATATAAATAGTGTGTGTTGAATAGGCACACCTATTAGGTGTAGGCCCCGACTTTGTGCTTAATTGTAAAACAATTAAACATAAAGTCAAAGATCTTTAACCTGGTAGTCTATCCCGAGTAGCGTCCTACCGGTATGTGAGACTCTTCGGTATTATGTCAACCGGAATATTTTTAAGTCTTTCCCGAGTAGTATACTACTGGTATATGAGACTCATCGGCATCATGTTAGCCGAAATGATTTTTTATAGTCTTTTCCGAGTAGTATGTCACTCAAAAATTAGACTCTTCAGCTTCATATTAGCTGGGAAAGTGTTTATAGTCTTTCTTGAGTAGTATACCACTCGGAAGTTAGATTCTTCAGCGTCATGTCAGCTGGAAAAATATTTGCTCATGGCAATTGTTGGCTAAGCATGTAAGCCGAGTACCACTTTATGGATTTCAATCCAATATGTGGTCAAGTGTGCTTGAGAGATACCTGCATCCCCAATTTTAATGGAGACCAGCTTGTGATCCCTATAAGGATATATTCTCAATACTTGATGGATAATACTGTGGAAGCCATGGCCCCGGGTACCTCATCACAAGCATATGGGCCACTCGGATAGAGGATGGGCCGAGACTTGTAATTAGAGATATAGTAGCACCCGACAGACTTTGCCTTGTACAATAAGGAATATACAGTCCTAGTCGGGCAAGATATATCTCTAAGAAGGAAATCCCTAGGCCGTAACTGGCTGGGATTCCTACCTTGTACCCTTGTCCCCCAGTATATAAGGGGAGACAGGGCGCCCCATGAGGGCAGACCAACACAAATCCTCAAAGGAATAACATCACAACTGGACGTAGGGTATTACCTCACATCGAGGGCCTAAACCATTATAAAATCTCCCTATGTTCCTTTGCAATCCACCGTGTTTCCATCCGCCAGGTAGCCCCGTATTCATATTGCCGGTGTAAAACATCGATAGTTGGAATGCCAGGTAGGGGCTCCGGCGAGTTTTACATCAACAAGCTCGATGGATCCAACAACAGGAGTCGACGGCAACAAATTCTCCCTTGGAGACACAATTTCGTTTGGAAGCCTCGACTTCATCGCCGACATGTTCAGCAACCTTGCCTTGGCCGATGCAGATCCAATCGAACCGACCGAGGAACCAGCCGACTCCACGCCAGTCGGCCCATAAGACACCGCAGTCACCGTCATCAATCTACTGCAGCAAGCTTCTACTTCGCCAAGCCTTGGGAACTCTCTCCTTCGGCGTCCAACTTGCGCTAGGCCTTGAGCCAGCCCGGGTCGGGCTAGGAAGGGGAGAGATCGTCAATTTCCCGCACGGGCTTAGCGACGTCGCAGATCTACATCTTATGTGGCAGACCCGATCCCCTGCAATTCAGTTTGGACGCGGCCCAGAGCTGTTCCAGATTGGATCTAGGGAGGTCGGAGTCGTCCTTACTCCGATGAAATACTCGGACTCTGACTCCAGGTCGAAAAATGGTTCAAACACCAGTTCAAACACCAGCCTGGCGAGTTTCCTTCTGCCCCGTGAGATCTTCATGGCTTCAACCCCTCCACCATAGGTACGCCGACTACAAGAGGAGCAACAAGAGGAGGCACACCGACTACGGCAATAGGAGGAAGCCGACCACGAGGCTCTCAACGATGGGCTATGCAAGGCTAGGCGAACCGCTCAGCAACAGATCCTTCAGACCAAAGTCGGCGACCACGACGTCTTTGTCACGCCACAACAGAACGTCGTGGCCGCTGCAACCCTGCTAGACACACTCCAGCTCGGGCCTGATCACCAGGCCACCCCGAATATCGCTAGGATCAAGGCGATGATTACAGCTGCTGCTTGTCAGCAGCACCAGCAGTAAGGTGACACACTTGTACCGACCAACCGGTCGGATTCTCCGGCAGCAGGCTCATCTACATCAGCACGACGCCAGCCAGCTGGCTCAAGTCAGCCACACGAGGAATTGCGACAAATATCACTTGGCAACACCAACAACAACAATCAGCGGCGTCACCAGAACGATCGCCGGTTCAACCAAGATCTCCAAGTTCATCTACAACGCGATCTTCGACAAGACATTAATGCCCAGCGCCGTCAACATGAAGAGGAGCGTTTCGGTCTCCACCATGAGCGGTTTAACCGCCGCGGTCGGAGCCAGAGCCCTCACGAAGATGAAGGCGTTCCAGCTTTCACCCACGAGCTACAAGACGTCGACTGGCCATCGGGCTTCAAGCCTATGGGGATCGAGAAATACGACGGCAAAACCAACCTCGAATCTTGGCTCACTGTATACACCCTGGCAATTCGTGCTGCCAGAGGTGACCACAAAGCCATGGCTAACTACCTCCCGGTCGCCCTGGCCGACTCAGCGAGGACATGGCTAACAGGGCTCCCGAGGTGGTCGATCGGTTTCTAGGGAGAACTTAGGGAGTGGTTCATTGCCAACTTCCAGGGGACCTATGAGAGGCCGTCTTCCGAGCACGATCTATATCAGCTTCACTAGAAGAAGAACGAGTCTCTACGCGAATTCATCAAGAGGTTCTCTGAGAAGTGCAACTCCATCCCAATGATCAAAGACGAGGTCGTCATCGCCGCTTTCCGCAAAGGAGTAAAGGATGCTCCGTTCATCATGAAGTTCACTCGAAAGCCACCAGCCTCTGTCCGGGATCTCTTCGATATGGCAAACAAATACGCCGACTCAGTTGAAGTGGTTGCAGAGGCCCTTGACAAGAAGAAAGAGTCCCGGCAGAAGGACCAGAAAGCGAAAGCCGACAACGAGCCATCGCAAAACAAGACCGGCAGCCGCAAGCGGAAGTCAGACAACAAAGTGGCTAACATGGAGCGAACTCGGTCGCGGCCCCCACGGAACAACGACTACCAGAAAGTTATGAACGGGCCATGCCCCTTCCACCCCCAAAGGCAAGCATGTGGCCAAAGACTGCTTCATGCTCAAGAAGTTTGCTTTCGAGCAGGCTTCGTCATCTGGCGCCGACAAAGACAAAGATAAGCCAGATCAAGGCCCGGCTGACGATTTTCAGGATCCCCAGGCCGAGCATAACCACATCTTCGGAGGGCCGTCTGCGTATGAGTCCAAGCGGAAGCAGAAGCTAACAGCACGCGACGTCAACTCAGTCTCTACATCAAACGCCCCCCAATATCTACGCTGGTCAGAGACGTCCATCACGTTCACCCGCGCAGATCATCCAGATTGGGTTTCACACCCGGGACATTACCCACTCGTCTTGGACCCGGTCGTCAAGAATATCAAGTTGAAGAAGGTTCTCATAGACGGAGGAGGCAGTGTGCTAAATATCCTCTTCGCCAAGACCCTGGATGAGATGAAGATTCCTCGTTCAGATCTGCGGCCGAACACGGCGCCCTTCCACGGGATAATCCCCGGCCTGTCTTCAACACCACTCGGGCAGATAACCTTGCCGGTCACCTTCGGCGCGCAGGATAACTTCCGCACTGAAAACATTTGCTTCGAGGTCGCCGACTTCGAGACTGCGTACCATGCGATACTCGGACGACCGGCGCTCGCCAAATTCATGGCGCTACCGCACTATACCTACATGGTGCTCAAGATGCCAAGGCCAGCAGGAGTCCTCTCCCTCTACAGTGATGTCAAGCAAGCCTTCACCTGCGACAAGGAGAGCTGCGAGCTGGCTCAATCACAAGAGGCGGTAGTCGGATGCAACAGCATTCGACAAGCCATCGCAACTGAAGTTGAGGATGACCAAGTTCCGGCAAAAAAAGCAGCGAAGTCGGGAATTTCAGCAGACTCTGACACGAAGAAGATCCCCCTGGACCCTTCTGACCCCTTCAAGACTGCTCTAGTCAGGACCGGACTTGACCCCAAATAGGAAGACGCGCTCGTCGCCTTCCTCCAAGCCAACAAGGATATCTTTGCATGGAAACCGTCCGACATGCCAGGCGTACCAAGGGAGGTGATCGAGCACGCCCTCAACGTCAAGACAGACACCAAGCCAGTCAAGCAATGGCTAAGGCGCTTCGCACAAGACTGTAAAGATGCTATTCGGGAGGAGATAACCAATCTTCTCGCAGCTGGGTTCATCAAAGAGGTCTATCACCCGGATTGGCTAGCAAACCCAGTTCTGGTCCAAAAGAAAAATGGTAAATGGCGTATGTGTGTCGACTACACCGATCTCAACAAGGCATGCCCAAGGATCCATTTGGTCTACCCAGAATAGATCAGGTGGTGGATTCAACTGCGGGGTGTGAACTTCTCAGCTTTCTCGACTGTTACTCGGGATACCATCAAATCAGCCTGAAGGAGGAGGACTGCTTAAAAACATCTTTCATCACGCCATTTGGAGCATACTGCTAGATCACTATGCCGTTCGGTTTGAAAAACGCTGAAGCAACGTATCAACGAGCAATTTAGCGGTGTTTGCACACACAGATCGGGTGCAACATAGAAGCCTACGTCGATGACGTGGTGATCAAGACCAAGTTCAAAGAAGACCTCATAGCTGACCTGAAAGAAACCTTCCGAAATCTTCAAAGATTCAAGATGAAGTTGAACCCGGAAAAGTGCGCCTTCGGTGTGCCATCCGGCAAGTTACTCGGCTTCATCGTCTCGCACCGCGGCATCAAGGCCAACCTAGAGAAAGTCAACGCAATCATGAACATGGCACCCCCGACTAACCAGAAGGACGTCCAGAAGCTGACAAGCTGCATGGCGGCACTCAGCCGGTTTATTTCCCGACTAGGCGAACGGGGTATGCCCTTCTTCAAGCTATTAAAGAAAGCAGACAATTTCCAATAGACCCCCGAAGCCCAGCAAGCCTTCGAAGACTTTAAGAAATTTCTCACATCACCACCCGTGTTGGCATCACCTATGCCCCAAGAGCCATTAATGTTGTATCTAGCGGCAACCAATCAGGTAGTCAGCACGGTGTTGGTGGTCGAGCGATCCGAACCGGGTCACATACAAAAAGTTCAACGGCCAATCTACTTTGTCAGTGAGGTCCTTGCCGACTCCAAAATAAGATATCCGCAGGTCCAAAAGCTGCTTTATGGCCTACTCATCACTGTCCGGAAGTTGGTACACTATTTCCAGTCGCATCAAGTCACGGTGGTCATGTCATACCTACTTGGGGACGTCCTACATAACCGCGAGGCCACTGGCTGAATCGCTAAATGGGCGCTCGAGTTGATGGCCTTCAACATCACCTTTTAGCCACGGACAGCAATCAAATCACAAGCTCTAGCTGACTTTGTGGCCAAGTGGACAGAAGTTCAGATGCCTACACCAACAGCGAAGCTAGAGTATTGGACAATGTACTTCGATGGTTCTCTAAGGATCGGCGGCGCCGGGGCCGGCGTCGTGCTGACGTCCCCCACCGGCGAAAAACTAAAGTATGTTTTCCAAATCCACTTCCCGGCTTCCCATAACGTTGCCGAGTACGAGGCACTCATCCACGGGCTTTGCATTGCTATATCACTCGGCATTCGTTGATTGGTTGTGCGTGGAGACTCCCAACTCGTGGTCAACCAAGTCATGAAAGACTGGACATGCCTCGACGACACCATGGCGGCATACTGTCAGGAGGTCAGAAAGCTGGAAAACAAGTTCGATGGGCTAGAGATAACACATGTCCTACGACAATACAACGACGCTGTAAACGAACTAGCAAACATGGGATCCAAGAGAGAAGCGGTCCCGACTAGGATCTTTATGGAGCAACTCATGAAGCCGTCAGTCCAGAAGAAACCAGTGCCAGAACAGTCAGGAGGTGAACCTACCCAAGCGACAGATGAAGTACTGAACATATGTCAAGATTGGCGGACTCCTGTTCTCAAATTCCTCCTGGACGATGAACTCCCAGAAGATCGCATTCAAGCTGAACAAATCAAATGACGAAGCAAAAGTGTCCTACTAGTCGGAGAAGACCTGTACCGAAGACGTGCATTCGGTGTCCTCATACGCTGCGTCACAACTGAAGAGGGCAAGCAGATTCTGCCATCAATCCACTCGGGCATATGTGGCAATCATGCCGCATCCAGGACGTTAGTCAGAAAGGCTTATCAACAGGGATTTTTCTGGCCAACAGCAGTAACAGATGCCAACAACATTGTTCGCACATGCGAGGGTTGTCAGTTCTATGCAAGACAGACAAATTTCCCAGCCCAAGAACTACAAACCATACCAATCTCTTGGCCCTTTGTAGTAGGGGGCTCGACATGGTCGGGCCTTTCAAGAAAGTGCCAGGAGGGTTCACACAGTTGTTTGTCGCAGTCGACAAATTTACCAAGTGGATTGAGGCAAAACCCGTTGCTACCATAACATCGGCAAGAGCAAAGGACTTCATCATGAGTATATTATACCGATTCGGGGTCCCTAATCGCATCATAACGGACAACGGCACTCAATTCACGGGCAGCGTCTTTCAAGATTTCTGTGACGACTTCGGCATCACGATCTATTATGCATCTATGGCACACCCGCGGAGCAATGGGCAGGTTGAACGTACCAATGGCATGGTCTTACATGGCATCAAGACAAGGATATTTGACCGACTACAACCATATGCGGGCCAGTGGGTACAAGAACTCCATCTGTCCTCTGGTCTCTATGAACCACGATTAGTCGGGCAACAGGGCAATCCCCTTTCTTCTTAGTCTATGGTGCTGAGGCTGTGCTACCAACCGAGTTAGAGTTCGGCTCTCCGCGAGTCCGGGCTTACTCAGAAGACATATCAAACAACACCCGATTGGTTGAATTAGATCAGTTGGAAGAAGCAAGGGAAGCTGCAATAATCCAGTCGGCACGGTATCTACAAGGCCTGCATCGTTATCACAATCGCAATGTCCGTGGCCGCGCCTTTTTGGTCGGGTATCTCGTCCTAAGGAAAATACAAACCACCAAAGACAGGCATAAACTATCCCCAATATGGGAAGGGCCGCTCATTATCGCGGAAGTCACACGGCCAGGCGCCTATCGACTGAAGACCGAAGATGGTGCCCTCGTTAGCAACTTATGGAATATAGAATAGCTACGTCCTTTCTATACCTGAGTTTTATACTTTCCCATGTGTACAGCTTTCCTCTAACTCACTACGCCGCTTGTTCCAACCGAGTAGTGAGTCGGGGGTTGCATGTATTATATGTGCTTTGTCAATAATATACGAGCTCGTTTTGCCTAAGTTATGAAGTTTTGCAATGACTTTGTTACGTTTGCCCGAGTACACCTCTCCGCGGTGAACGATTTTATTAAGTTCCTATAGACTAACTCGGCGTAGACTATACGGTCGGGTAAAACTAATGATGACTAAGGAAGAACTTAAAGCTTGGCAGCATTGCGCATGTATTCACACATGTCTTTACAAAAATACCCCGACTGCATGATGGACTGTTCTTACATACCCAGATCTCAGGTGATCACCTCTGCAGTCGGCCTCGCCGTGGCTATCAACTCCAGCGCCTCCTCAAGTGTCGTCTCCTCGGCGAACCCCTCTCCAATGGCTTCAATATCTGCCCTAGGGTAGATTGACTTCGTCATTGCCAAGGTTTGGGCCACGCCAGTGACAATGCGCTCGTCCGAGTACCTCTTCAGGGCACTTGGGGCTTCGTTAAGGCACGCCTGCACCTGGGAGATTGTGTTGGAGCTGGTTCCCACATAGTGAGGGTCCATTACGTCGAGGAGCCCTTTCACGGACTCGACAAGGGTTTCTCGTGACTCCTTGATGACTTTTATCTCCTCTGCAAAAGCCTGAAACTGGATTTGGGCATTGGCTCTAGCAGCTACCTGGGTTCATTGACAAGTAAACTTGTTAGGCAAAATTGCAGACAGAGTACTTCATGGATTGGTTAAGGTCATTGTCAGAGCAGAGGCTTACTTTCGTAGTTGGCTTCCCACTTGGCTGTGGCCTTCTCCAGTTCAGCCTTCTCCTTCTCAAGCTTGGCGTTGGCCTTCTTCAAGTCGGCCTTCTCTTGTTCAAGCTCGGCCATGGCCTTTGTTAAGTTGGCCTTGTCTTTTTCAAGCCCGGCCCTGGCTTCCTCGGCCTCCTTTAGCTTGGCTTCCCCCTCTGTTCGGGTCTTCAACTCGGCTTCGAGGGCTGCACATCAAAATGGTCAAGAACTTGAGACTGCAGTCAAGGCACAACTGGGCAGTCGGGAACGACATAGCTGGGAAAACATACTAATGGCTTGGTCAGGAAGATGTATTAGGGAGACTTACTTCCAATCTTCCTGGCTAGGCCCCAATTTTCATTCCTGAGTTGATCAATGACACCCTTCAGCCAAGTCTCTCTCCCCTGGCTGTGCCCGTCCAATTCGGCCTTCGTGGTCTGGAGCTGGTCCAATTGTTGGAGTTGGGGGGCAAGCTGGGTCAGGACCTTGTGTATCTGCTCGGAGCAGTCGACGATCTTCTGCTCAGAGCAAGGGCAGAGCCAAAAATTGAGCAAACCAGAGTCACGCGTCAGAACGTCCAAACAAAGAAGACCGACAAGAGCTTGTCGCAGCGAAGATCTTACCCGGGCCCCCTGGGACGCGGCGATCATGGCGTGAAGGAAATCTTCGCGCTCCTTCATTGCCGCTGCTTCATCATTTTTATACTTCTTTGCCACCCCATCAGGACCCGTCCAGCGGAAGGTCCTCGGGAACTTGCGGGGAGGAGCTTTAAGCCGGGGAAGGTCCGGCCTTTCCGAGGACAAAGACGACGACGACAATAACGACGGCGACAAAGACAGCAACAGGGTCCTGGCTCCCAATTCGGTGGCCTCAAGGGCTCCAGAGATTGCTTCAGGGGTTGGAGCAGCGGCTTCGACATCTGCCCCTTGGTCGGCCGGTGTCGGCGGCCCTGCAGTCAGGATGATCTCGGTTTCTGCAACTGGGATCGCCACCGGCTCAGCAGGTGTGCTCAGCTAGGGCTGGCTCGATCAATGTTGGCTCGCTTCCTGCATAATGGGTCAAACATCAAAACTTTACCACACCGAACAAGACTTTCGAAGATTCAGAAACCTACTTCTTGGAGACTTGAGCTTTTGTCTGAGAGATCCAGGAGTTGGCGCTGGAGGGCCGCTGGTAGTCGGGCCTGACGGTGCGATAGTCGGCAACGGTGTTTCTGTCCTGGTCGGCCCCGTTCGCGGAGTGGCTGGCTGGGGCGCACGGGTACTTGGTGGCGCCATCCCTGGGCTCGATGTTGCGGTGCCTAGCCGCGTTGAACTCGACCTCGTACTCAGCGGTGCTCGTCTTGGGCTCGATGTTGCTGAGCTGGACGGTGCCGGTCCTAGTCTGGGGCTTGATGGCCTAGGGGCTGTGCTGGTGGTGTCTCGGATCTTGAGGCTCCCAGCCGCGGCACTCGGCCTGATAACCTTCTTCTTGCCCTCATCTACGACAGGCCTCTTCCCCGCTCTCTTGGAGTCGGGCTGGGCAGCAGAAGGACTTCTCGGCCTCTTCTTTGACTTCGCGGCCGACAGCAGACAGGAATCATCATCAAATTCCTCACATGAATACACACAGTCCAATAATATACATCACACAACGCAGAGAAATCATGGATACAAATCTACAGGCATTCATCACCGATGAGAAGTAAAGGTTACCTTTGGGTGAGGCCGTTTTCAGCTATAAGCCGCGACAGAGCGCTCTGCGTCCTCGGTTTTGACCACCCCATTGGAGAAATAACTGAACAATGTTTCAATCACTTTTTGCTGTCAGCAAGTTCTTGGCTTTCTCGGTTGGGGTCATTTTTCCCTTGGTAGTCCCAATAGAATTCTCTCCACAGCTTCAATGGCTGGATGCACCGGGTCAGGAAATGTCTGGCCACCCAGGGGCCAGTCAGACCGGCGTTCTTCAGTT
Source organism: Oryza meyeriana var. granulata (assembly GCA_003991445.1). Classification (NCBI taxonomy): domain Eukaryota; kingdom Viridiplantae; phylum Streptophyta; class Magnoliopsida; order Poales; family Poaceae; genus Oryza; species Oryza meyeriana. Next base: position 19,760 of record RYFJ01001733.1, on the reverse strand, counting down.
TCTCCAATTTCTTCAGCAACCAATGCACTTGCCCCATCTCCTCAGAAGTTGGCAACAAAGACCAATTGGACGAATCCTTTGGAGGCAGACCAGTAAATAGAGGCAAGGAGGGTTCCAGATCAGAACAGTAGAACCACTCCTTATGCCAACCTTTCAAGGAAGATTTCAAAGGAAGATTGATATATATTCTCTTCATTTCGCTCCTAAGCTGGATACCTGCCCCCCCCCCCAATCACCTGAACCTTGTTCTTGGAGGGCTGGGGCTTGATGTGGAATAAATATCTAAAGAAATTGAAGTGGGGTTCCACACCCAAGAAGTACTCACAAAGAGTCACGAATATGGAGATTTGCAAGATTGAGTTGGGATTTAGATTCACCAACTCCAATCCGTAGAAGCCAAGAAGACGGCGGAGGAAGTCAGAAGAGGGAAGAAATAAACCTTGATCAAAAAAGAGGCAAAAACAACAGTCTCGTTGGCTTGAGGATATGGAACCGATTCACCTTCAGCCAGGCGCCAGCGGATGATCTTGTGGCTTTGCAGCCACAGCGACTTCTCCAGCTTCTCCAGCTTCGACCGGCCGCAATCCGAAGTCGGCCACACCTCTTCCGACGCCCCCTCGAAACCCGAAGCCCTCGGCATGATTGGGGACGAGAAGATTTGGGGGACATGTTGTCGGGGGCTTGGAATGGATGAGGAAAAGTGGAATCACCTGAGTTTCAATGGGGAAAAGCGAGCAATGGCGAACCCTAGCAAAGTGGGAGGTAAAATTTCGGTGTGGAGCTGGGAAGATGAAACGATTGGTCGATTGGGGAAGATAAGGAATCTTTCCTCTCTCCCCCAGCCTTTATAGAGCCTGTGCCAACTAATGGGCTTGGGCTTACACAGTCGACTCTGGGCCACCAAGATATGAGTTTCTACAGTAGCACGCTCAATTTGGGCCGCTCGCAGGCTGTGTTAAAATCACAATGCTGGTGTTACCAACAGGAATCGATGAGCTAAACAGATATGCTTCATGAAGGCCAACTTGCTGAACACATGTGTTCAGGTATCTATACTACCCACCAGGTATTGAGAGTATATCCTTATAAGGATCACAAGCTGGTCTTCATTAAAATTGGAGATGCATGTATTTCTCAAGCACACCTAACCACGTAATGGATTAAATTTCATAAAGTGGTACTCGGTCTACATGCTTTGCCACTATTTGCCATGAGCAAATCTCTTTCCAGCTGACATGATGCTGAAGAGTCTAACTTCCGAATGGAATGCCACTCGGGAAAGACTATAAATACCTTTTCCAGCTGACATGAAGCTGAAGAGTCTAATTTTTGAGTAAGTATCTTACTCGGGAAAGACTATAAATGATTATTTCGGTTGACATGACGCCAATGAGTCGTAAATGTAACGCCCTGGTTTCCGGGCTGTTAAAAAACTATTTTCGTAAAAACCCTAATTTCAAAAACTTGGATTCTTTGTGTGTGCTTAAGGACTAAGTGCCGTAAATCTCAGATCCAAGCTCCCTTTGAAACTCTAAATCCTCGATCCCAAACTCTTTCCGATTCCGAGACTCGAATTTTGCAGTTCGATTGTCTCTCTCAAAACCCCCTCGGAAAAATTCAAAATCTAAACCCCCTTCGAATTCCTTCAGAAGCCTTTATTCACTCCTCCCAAAAAAATACCCGGGTTCGAATTTTGCAATTCGAAGCCCTCCGATAAAACTCTTCGAAAATCATCCTTGCAGCCTTTCAGTGAAATCTCTTCATTTTGTTCTCTCAAAATTCAGATTTTCATCGAGAACTCCTTCCGCAACTTGTCAATTTATATATTTCCAAAGTCCTCAAATCCCAAGAATTAAATTCAAGTTCTAAATTTCCTCAAGATACTCAATTCTATTCCATTACAAAATTCCCCAAAGTTAATCCAAATCCAGTCCCCTTTTGAATCTCCTTCTTTCTTATTCCAAATATATCCAATATCCATATATATGTATATCGCCCAAATCCATCTCAGAACACCTCTCAAAAGTCCCACAAATTTCCCTGAGTCATAGTCTCGAATTAAAATTTATTCGAGACCGAACCCCTTTTGAACCCTCCCTCCGAATCCTTCTTAAAATATATATACATATCTATATGTATATGTATCAGAGTCTCTATTCAAAGCCTCTTGATTAAATTCCTGAAGTGTTTATGAGCCAAGCATCCAATCCAAAATAAAATTCCTTTCAAATCCTACAAATCCTCAAATCAATTTCTGGAAAAATGTCAAAGCCTCTGTATCGCTTGGGCTCCCTATCTCTCTCTCTCCCTCGGCCGGCCTCCCCTCCTCTTTCTTCGCCTCTGTCGGCAGCCAGCGAAGCGGGACCCACCAGCCAGGCATCGCGCCCGCGCCCCGCAGCCCCGCCCGCGTCCGCGCCTCTCGCGCTAGCCCGTGCCCGTGCCTCTCAGCCCGTGCCCGTTGCCCTCCAGCCCGTGCCCTCAGCCGTGCCCGTGCCCTCCAACCGTGCCCTCCAGTCCGTGCCCACTCCGTGCCCAAACGCCGACTGTGGACCCCGCACGTCGGACCCGTCCCTACTCGCGCTCTCCCTTTCTTCTCTTCTCTCGAATCCTCTCGCCCGTTCCCGAGCGGCCGTCTCCCCGCAGGGCCGCGGTCAGCCGCTCGCCTCTGCCTCGCTCCTCGCCGCCGCGACACAGACGCACGGACGGATGAGATGGCTTTTCCGTGGCGACCCGCATGTCAGCCCAGTGGCACGTCGTCGTCGTCCACTCCAGCCGCCGCTCTCTCTTCCTCTCTGGAAATCTCCCGAACCGCTCCTGTGCTCTCTGTGCCGCGCCTTATCACTGGTCGGCCTCTTCAAAACCTCTGCGGACATCATCATCCACCCGCGCCCGCGCTCAGCGCGAACACGCTCCGCCGTCGCCGCTGCGAGCTCGCGGTCAAAAAGTTGCCATCGCCCTCTTTCTTTTCTCACGCCGGTCACTCAATGGCATCATGCGCGCACAGGCACACTGCCCACTTTTCCCCGCTCCATTTCTTCCCTCAGCGCGTGAATGAGCAGGCACAGCGCCGCGCATTGATGCGCCTCGCCAATCGAGCTCAAGCTTATCCCTTCCGGCCTCCGCCTCTGTCCGCTAGCGCGGAGCTCTTCTATAAATAGAGCGCCTCCCATTCGTTCGGACACCAAGCAACAAGCCCCAACCGAGCTCGAGCTCCTCTATTTCTCTCTCGCCCGCCATTAGAGCTTCTTCTGTACCTCCAATTTAGTCACTCCGAGCACCAATATCCAAGCCGCACCCCCACCGAGTTCCTCGTTCCCTCACGACCCTAGCCGTACCCTCAATTCACCGAGCGCCGCCGTGGGGAAAAGCCCAAATCAGGCGCCGCCGCCGCATTACCGAAGCTTCGGAGTTCACCGTCGCACAAGGTAGAGACCATCTTTCTCCCTCCGTTCTCCTCCCCGCAGAGCACCGCCCACCGTGTCCATCCCCAAGCTCCCGACCTCACTCCCCACGCCGGCTTCGCGCCGCCGCGCCATCTTTCTCTCTCTCCCGCGCTCCTGTCTCGTGTCGCGGCCGCCGTCGACCGCCGTTAATCCAATCGAGCCGGCCACCTCTTTCTCATCCTTTCCGCTCCCGCGCCCTGTCCCTTTTTCCCGGCGTGCCGCCGCTCGCGAATCCTCCCCGCCGCGCTAGCCGTCGATCTCTTCCCCGGCCTCTCTCTCTCTGTCTCTCTCTGTGTCTCTACAAGTGAGCCATGCCCTCTCTCTTTCTCTGAGCTTACATGTGGTCCTACATTTCTCTCTCTAGCCACTGACAAGTGGGCCCCATCCTCAGTTCCACTCTCTCAGCCACTGATCCAGGGTCCACCTGTCAGCCCAATTTCCAGAATTAATTCCTTTCCCAATAATTCAATAATCCTTTCTTATTCCAGAAAATCCTAAGACTCCCAAAATTCATATCTTCTTAACCGTAGCTCAATTGACTCCGTTCAAGTCTCTAAACTTTTCTAAAAATAAGATCTATCTTATGGTACTATTAGTTATTAATAATAGTATATTATTTCTAGGGTTTTGTATGTGTTTTCTCTCGTTTTGCGCGTAGTCGACGCTTCGGAAATTCGTCGGACGTCGGATTTTCGTGAAGCCTGAGACGAGTCTGAGGCAAGTCACTCCTTGACCATATTGCTCCTAAATTTAAAATATTTTGTTTTGCAAAATTGCATTGTTAGTGTGCACGATAAATTGATTGGCCTCGGTTTGCCTGTCGAACCGACGGACCAGCCCGGTAGTTGCATAAACCTGTAGGTCTTTGATACCCTATCCTTGTCGCTCCACCTCGTGGTACCTCGGTGACCATGCTCTCTGAGCATGGATTCGATGATTCCACTCACAACACAATTGTTTGTCGATCTGGGAAAATTTGGGTTTCCAAATGGTTTTTAAAACCCGACATGCGATGTCGGCGAGTTTGCAAAACAAAATTGATTTGCGAAAGTTTTCGCGGTGCAAAGTGATCGCCTGTGTGGTGGCACTTCGTATTCGCATATAAGGACCGATTCCTTGAGGAATTGCACTGAGCATGTCACAGTGCGACCACACGGGTGGTATGGGACACCCCTGGCTGAGTAATTAGTGTTCCCAGGATGGTTTTTCGGTTGCTAATAAATGTGGGACCGGCTGGGTGCCAAGAGGGCGATGTACCCCGTCCCTGAGTACAGGAAATGAGTTCCTGGTACTGGTTGAGTGTGAGCACCCATTTAAGGGCAGCGTGCTATCCTGGGAAGGCTTTGGAAAGGCTTTGTCGCGAACCTCCCCACCTGATCAGTGTGGGAGTAAGCTCGCGTCGTGTGGGTAAAGCGTACAATCTTTGCAAAGATCAATGAACTGTTCGAACAGCCGTGCCCACGGTACGGGCAATGTGAGGTGATTCCTCTAGCGTAGATTTGTTTGCAAGTGTTTGCGAAAGAGATTTGTGGTATGGGAATCGTTACCAGAATTGGCCTTTGTGGCTGATGGATGACTGAGTGGTCTGAAACGGGGCTGTGTGACCCGGGATGTCGATTGATCATAGTTAGGCTCCCGAGTGGAAGCAGTTTTGAGTTGAGATTAAGGATGGCTTGGAGAGTCATCGATATGAGTTATGAGATGAGATGAATGATGTCCCGGATGGGACTAAAGTGAAAGAGGAGATTACGTCCTAGTGAGGACGAAATTGAAAATAAAGTAATAGATGTTGATACCGTGGAAGGCTGCTTGTAGGCAGATCCACTGAGCCGCTGTCGTGATCCGACAAGCGGTATAAGAATACTTGAGATCAATTAAAATTTGCTTCGTCCGCTTGAGTTGTTGAAAAGCAATTCGCGGACAGGATCGAGGCGAGAGCCTCCTTCCAGTCACTTTGAGACAACTCACTTAGGTTTCGAAAGTGTTTCAAATTAAAATGGTTTGCATAATAAACCCAGCTATTCTTTGATAGCCCTGCATAACTCACATTTCCTGTGACTTGCTGAGTACGTAAGTACTCAATCCATTCCTTTTCTCCCTCATTCAGGAAGAGTGAAGTTGAAGTGAAGATTAGGGTTTCTTTCCTAGTCCCAAGCCGTTGCTTGTGGATTGGGTTCTCGCTGCGCTGTCGTTCCGCTGCTGTGGTTCTGTTTGCCGGTTGCTGCTCAGGGCTTGCCCGAAGTCGCAACTTATAAAGGTATAGTATATATATATTCGTATATTAGTTAATTGCTGTGGTACATCTCAGTTGACCGCGGGTACCAGCTTGGTTTCCTGGGACTGGTACCGGCATCGCGGTTCCGTGGGAGTTTGGTTCACGCCAATCTTCCACGGCGCTTGCCCTCTGGTATCGCTGCAGGTGGTGCCAGGGCGGGAGGCGCTACAGTAAACCAGTAGTATACTACTCGAGAAAGACTATAAAATTATTTCGGTTGACATGATACCGACGAATCTTATATACCAGTAGTCCGCTACTCGGTACAAATTACAAGGTTAAAGATCTTTGACTTTATGTTTAATTGCTTCACAATTAAGCACAAAGTCGGGGGGCTACACCTAATAGGTGCGCCTATTCGGTGCACACTATTCATACTTTTATATGAAACCCTTCATAGCCTCGCTGCCAGCTGACATGAAGCAGGACTCGGGAAAAGAAGCACTCGGACAAAGAGTACTCGGGAGCAATGCACTTGGGCAATCTTCACCGTGGAGGATGAGCACTTGGCATCAGTTGTGACTCAACTATGAAGGTCTCAGGGGCTACTGTGGAAGCCATGGGCCCCGGGTACCTCATCACAAGCATATGGGCCACTCGGATAGAGGATGGGCCGAGACTTGTAATTAGAGATACAGTAGCACCCGACAGACTGTGCCTTGTACAATAAGGAATATACAGTCCTAGTTGGGCAAGATATATCTCTAAGAAGGAAATCCCTAGGCCATAACCGGCTGGGATTCCTACCTTGTACCCTTGTCCCCCAGTATATAAGGGGAGGCAGGGCGCCCCATGAGGGCAGACCAACACAAATCCTCAAAGGAATAACACCACAACTGGACGTAGGGTATTACCTCACATCGAGGGCCTGAACCAATATAAAATCTCCCTATGTTCCTTTGCAATCCACTGAGTTTCCATCCGCCAGGTAGCCCCGTATTCATATTGCCGGTGTAAAACATTGACAAATACAGATACCCGAACACATGTGTTCGGCAATTAGACCTTCATGAAGCATATCCGATCACCCAATCGGTTCCTGTTAGTAGCACCAGCACTGTGATTTTAACACAGCCAGCGAGCGGCCCACATTGAGCATGCTACTGTAGAAACTCATATCTTGATGGCCCAGCACCGAATTTACAGGCCCAAGCCCATTTATCAGTACATGCTCTATAAAGGCAGGGAGAGAGAAAAGATTCCCTCATCTTCTCCAATCCACCAATCATTTCGTCTTCCAGCTTCCGCGCCGAAATTTCGCACCTTGCCTCGCTAGGGTTCGCTATTGCTAGCTCTTCCCCATTGAAACTCGGGCGATCCCGCTCCTCTGCATCCATTCCAAGCCCCTAGTAGGATTTTCCCCAAATCTCCTTGCCCCCAACCATGCCGAGAGCTTCAGAAATCCTGGAGGTAACTGATGAGACTTGGCTGACTTCGGATTGCGGGTCGACTAAGCTGAAGTTCTTGGAGAAGCAACTGGGATTGCAGAGCCGCGATGTCATCCATTGGCGTCCGGCTGAGGGGGAATCGATCCCGGCGCCCCAATCTAGTGAGACTGTTGTCTTTGCCTCCTTCTTTGACCGGGGTCTCTCTCTTCCTTCTTCGAACTTTTTGCGCCAACTTCTTTCTTTCTATGGGCTGGAGTTGGTGAATTTGAATCCCAACTCCGTCCTGCAAATCTCTATATTTGGGGCTCTTTGTGAATGTTTTCTGGGTGTGGAACCCCATCTCAATCTATTCCGATATCTATTCCACATCAAACCCTAGCCCTCCAAGAGCAAGGTCCAGGTGATAGGGCGAGCCGGCCTTCAGCTGAGGAGTGAAATGAAAAGGATATATCTTCATCTTCCTCTGAAAACTTCCTTGAAGGGTTGGCATAAGGAGTGGTTCTACTGTTCTGATCTGGAACCCTCTCTGCCCCCATTTACTGGTTTGCCTCCGGTGGTCTCACCCAACTGGTCGTCTGTGCCCAACTTTGAGGAGATGGGCCAAGTATATATGATGATGGACAAAGTTGACAAGCTGAAGAGCACTGGACTGACCGGTCCCTTGGTGGCCAGACGTTTCCTGACCAGGCGTATCCAGCCATTGAAGCTAAGAAGCCACTTCGGTTGGGATTACCAGGGGAAAGATGATCCCAGCTGAGAATGCCGAGATCTGACTGACAAGCAGAAAGTGATCGACGTCTTGCTCAGTTATTTCTTCAGCGGGGTGGTTGAAACTGAAGATGCAGAGCGCTCCGTCGCGGCTTACAGCCAAAAACGGCCTCATCCAGAGGTAACTCTTGCTATCCATCTGTGATGAATGCCTATAGATGTGTAGCCAGGGTCGCTCCGCAATATGTGATGCATGTTGTCGAATCACTTGCAGGCATGCAAAGAGTTTGATGAAGACTCCCAAACTTTGTCGGCCGTGAAATCGAAGAAGAGGTCGTTGAGTCCTTCTGCTGCCCAACCCAGCTCCAAGAGAGCGGGGAAAAGGCCTATCGAAGATCCGGGCAAGAAGAGAACCAGCAGGCTGAGTGCCGCTGCCGGGAGTCTAAGAATAAAAGACACCACCAACGCAGCTCCCAGGCCACCAAGTCCAAGCTCTAGACCAGCACCAACTAGCTCAGCAACATCGAGCCCAAAGCAAGCGTCACCGAGTACGAGGTTAGCAATGAAGAGCCCAAGAGCAGCGCCACGGAGTACCTTGGCGCCCCAGCCGGCCATGCTAGAGGCCGGGTTGACCAGGAGCAAGACGCCACCGCCGACTACCGCGCCAACAAGCCTAACAGCTAGCAGCTCTCCACTGCCGACATCTGGAGCCCCCTCCTAGAAGTTCAAGTTCTCCTAGAGGTAAGTAGCTTTGAATCTTCTGAAGATCTTGTTCCGTATAGTAGCATCTTGATGTTTGACTCATTCTGTAGAAAGAGGGCCAATATTGATCTCAAGGAGACCACACCAGTTGCTCCCACAGTTGAGCTAGCCCCACCCGAGCCAACACCAATGATTTCCTCTGCCGAGTCGGTGCCCACCCCAGTCATAGAGATTGAGGTGGTTCCAACAGCAGGGCCACTAGTGTCGGCTGACTAAGGGGCAGATACTGAAGCTGCTGCTCCAGCCCCCGAGTGAGTCTCTGAGGCCCCATCAGCTGCCGAGTCGGGGGCCAGGACCATGTTGCCGTCCGTGTCTTTGTCGTCTTCAGAGGAAAGGGATCTCCCCAGGCTTGAAGCCCCTCCTCGCAGGTTTCCAAGAACGTTCCACTGGGTAACTCCCGAAGGAACTGCAAAGCGTTATGAGCACGATGAGGAGGTAGCGGAGAGGCAGCGCGAAGTGCTTCTTTGCGCCGCGATTGCCGCGTCCGGGGGGTCCAAGTGCGTGGCAAGCCTTGCAATGTTGAGTTCCCTTATTTCTGAGATTCCACCGATTGACTCTACTTTGCTCTGTTTGACCCCGAGCAGAAAATTGTTGACCGCTCGGAGAAGATAAACGAGGTCCTAACCCAGCTTGCCCCCCAACTCCAGCGATTAGACCAGCTCCAGACCTCGAAGGCCGATTTGGAGCGGTCTAGCCAGGAGAGGGAGACTTGGCTGAAGGGAGCCGTTGACTAGCTCAGGGATGAGAATTGGTCTTTAGCCAAGAAGATCAGAGATGAGTCTCCTGTATTTGTCTTCCTGACTAAATTCCAAGCACGTTCCTCCATCTTTGTTGTTCCTCGACTGCCCAGTTGTGTCCTGACTGTAATCTCGAGCTCTCGACTATTCTGATGTACAGCCCTCGAAGCCGACATGAAGACCTGAACAGAGGGGGAGAGCGAGCGGAAGAAAGTCGAGAAAGCCAAAGCCAAACTCGAGGGAGCCAAGGCCAGACTGGAGAAGGCCAACAGCAAACTCGAGAAAGACAAGGCCGAACTGGAGAAGGCCAACGCCAAATGGGAGGTCGAATATGAGAGTAAGTCTTCCCTCTGACAGTGTGTTAACGCCAAAATTTGGTAAGGCCTTGTATCAGATTCGGTCAAGGGAACGATTGCAGTCGGTTAACAGAAATTGGTTCAAGGAGCAGGCCGAGTCCGAGAAAGAGCCGTGAAGACCGTGCGTGGCAGTTAATTACTATATTTATTAGGAAAAGATTTATCTTTTTTAGGGAACCTGATCTCGTGTCCGGTCAGGATTAGTTAGCGTTTTCTATTATAGATAGGAAATCATATACCGTGTCCTATAAGGACTCATGTAACTCAGGGTATATATACGTATGCCTGGGGACCTTGTAAATCATCAACTACAGATCAATACAAAATTCGGCGCATCGCCACCCTTTCGACGGGATCCTGCTTCTCGAGCCGGGCTGCATCGGTTAGGTCCGAACTCCTGCGAGAGGGTAAGTCTCGTCACCCCGGCTACCAATCGGCTAGGACTTCCTCGGTTAGGTCCGATATTCTAGTCGGTTTATGGTAGTCGGCTTACCACGATATATTTACTTTATCTATGGCTGCATTAGTTCAGTTTGATCTCATAGATTGATTAAGTATATCACATCACGCGTGCATAGATTGTATTGACTTACTGGGAGCGATTTATCATCAGTTCGTGCTGCATCGGTTAGGTCCGACCTACTGAACTGCTAGTGATAAGTCAGTCCTGCTAGGCCGATGCTTTGTGCGCAGGCGTCTTATCGGAGTGCATAGCCGATAAGTTATCTTCATCACGATCGCATTATATCTATCGGCCCATTGAGGCATTGTTATCATTGTTGGTCTGTGCTACAACAGTTGGGTCCGATCTACTAGACTGACGATAATAGCTTTACTCTTGATGAGCCGACGGTGTTGTGCGATGGTGTTATCGGAGTGCTTAGCCGATAAGTTATCTGTTAAAGCCGACTACATTTATTCATTGTCTTATCCTATACTCGCTCCATCCAGTAGTCGGCTAGCTTATCAATTATTTATCATTTATGTTATTGCATACTTTATTATATGTTCTTGCCTGTATTATCGTTACAATCGGCCAAGGGCTAGCCGATGGGTTCACTCTGCCGATCCAAGTACAAGTACAAGCAGGTTCCCGGGCACGACCCCAGGTGAGGGCCCGGGCATGAGCCCGGGTAAGGACCAGTGTATGGGCCCGGACAGCGGACGAAGATCCCGGGAGCCGATATAAGCAAGGGCCCGGGCACAGGCATATCTTCATGGCAACACCAGTAACACTAGGCCATGATCAGCCAGGATTTATTTGATTTATTTATGCATTATACTTGCTTATTTTATCAAGTTTATAGCCGGTTTCTGAGTATCCCTTCGGTGATCGGCTAGCACTATATTTGTTTATTATTACGTTATTGCTCTTGCCGTCATCGGCCTTAAGCCGATGTATAAGTGCTACAGTGCGCATCGGCCATCGGCTGATGAAACGAGTCTAGATCGGCTTCCAGCCGATTGGCTCATTGATCTAACATTTTCCTCCTTGTCAATTACAGGGTCAAATTGACTGGCACGCCTACGAACCTCAAACTTTAGGACCTGCACTGGAGTGAAGCAAATCTCCCAGGCCTTCGCGTGTCACCCAGACGCCGGACGGCCCTCGGCGTGTTTTCGGCGTCAACACGCTTTTGGCACGCCTGGTGGGACACGAAGTTTCAAGCCAAAATTCCAACAAATACAGTTTCAATCAAGATTTCAACATGGCCGGAAAAGAAGTCAAGACGGACAACATAATCCCGGTCACCATGGAGGATCTAACTGAAGAACAAAAACAGCAAGTTGAACAGACCATGACAAATTTCCAGAAGCTGTGCCTAGAATCCTTCAGTATGACAAGGCAAGGGCCGATTCAGAAGTCTCAGTTTCCAAAACCAGTACTGGTAGGAGAATCAAGCCGCACACAACCCGAGAGTCCACCAATCAAGCCTTTACAGGAGATGGTCAATGAGGCTGTACACCACGTGCTCATCAATCAGTCGGGGGTCTTAGTAAATACATTGCATAATCTTATCAAGAAGACTGTTGATGGATCGATTGCCCAAGAACCAACTCGGGGCCCTGTTTTTCTCCCACCGAAGATAGAGCCAGGCCAAGTTAATTACAACATTAGCAAGGATATACCAGAACACTTGTTCGCGCAGAATCAGGCTGGGGGGCAACAGGATATCCCTCCTGGATATCACCGATCTATTTATTATGGGGGATACCAGCAGAACTATCCGGGAGGAGGAGCCGATCCAGGTACCTACCAGAGGGAGTATCACAGACAGAATCGGCAACCAACCCTGCTGATACAGTATCAGCAGTATCAACAGGAGAATGCAAGAGAAGAAGATTTGTCGGCACGGGTTGAGGAGATAGTAAGGGAGCAGTTCGGGATCAAGCCCAAGGAACAAGCGTTCATGTATCGGCACCCATATCCTGAGTGGTTTGACAGGGTTCCGTTACCACACCGATACAGGGTCCCGGACTTCTCTAAGTTTTCAGGGCAGGACAACACGTCTACGGTAGAACATGTCAGCCGATTCCTGGCGCAGTGCGGGGAGGCATCGGCTGAAGAGGCCCTGAGGGTTAGGTTTTTTCCCCTATCACTATCTGGATCGGCTTTTACATGGTTCTCCTCATTACCGCCGAATTCTGTTCGGGGGTGGGCCGATCTGGAGAAACAGTTTCACAAATATTTCTTCGCTGGAATTCATGAGCTGAGACTGTCAGATTTGACATCGGTTAAGCAACGACTAGATGAAACAGTACCGGAGTACATTCAGCGATTTCGGGATATCAGAAACGGTGTTATAGTTTAAACCTGAGCGATGGGCATCTGGCCGATCTGGCTTTTCAGGGACTCTTGCGCCAATCAAGAGAGGTTTTCATTCTCAAGAGTTATCCTTGTCGCACCTGGTACAGAAGTATCGGCTCATGAAAGCCCGATTTCAAGAGGCGAAAAAGGACAAATACCAGAGGAGGGTTGCTCAGGTTCAGGTCTATTCATCAGGCTCAGATAATGAGGAATCCGATGCTGAGGTTGGATTGGCGGAGTGGGCCAGGAACAAGAAGTCAGTATCATGCCGTGGGTCAAAGATATCGGCAAAGAGGAACGGTATGATTTCGATGTAAGCAAAGCCGATAAGATCTTTGACTTGTTGTTACAGGAAAAGCAAATACAATTAACGCCAAACCACGTGATTCCGTCAGCCGAAGAACTAAAGAAGAAGAAATATTGCAAGTGGCACAACGCGATATCGCACCATACTAACGAGTGCAAGGTTTTTCGGCAACAAATTCAGTTGGCTTGTTGAGCAAGGACGAATCAAATTTGAAGACAAAAAGCCAATGAAGATAGATGGGCACCCGTTCCCTGTAAACATGGTCTATGCGGGGTCATCATTAAGGGATCAAGCCGATGGAGCAGGACATCAAAGGTACAAGTCAAGGATTACTTCATCGGACATGGTAGAAAAATACTCAAGATATGAAGAACAGAAGGGTGAACCAGAACGATATAATCCGCATTGGGACTGCCCGTTTTTTCGTTTCTGCTGGGATCAAGGAATGAGGCTGCCATCGGCTGAGAATTGCCCCGAGTGTAGCCATGTAATGGATCGTCATGATCAGCAGCAGAGGTTTTCACAAGATCAGCCGTTTGGGAAAAGAGCATCAGTTCATAGTTGACTAGGGCCGATCCGTGAAGAGTTTTTTGAAGAGGATGAAGAAGAAGCACATGAGAAACAGGTCCAGAATCCTCAGTGGTGTCCTAGCGGCATATTCACGAAGAATCAGAAGAGAAGGGCACAGCGGTTACGACACCGAGAGCAAAAGAAGAAGCAGCGCCAAGATCAAGAGGAAGCCGTCATCGTCTCAAGAGGACCAAACAAGTCTGGCAAGTAAAGAGGAAGGACGATGAAGACGAATCGGCTCCAGTGAACATGGTTTTCTTTCTGCCCAGAATACAGGGCGTTTCTCGTCAGACAAGGAGGGTGGAGAGGAAGTTTTCGCTCAGCTGACACTGCGACCTGACCAAGCTACATTTTGATAAACCGAGGAGTCAGAGCATCGGCACCTGAAGCCATTTATACATCAGGGTTACGTAAACGGAAGGCCGATGACAAAGATGTTGGTTGATGGAGGAGCAGCGGTTAATCTTATGCCTCAAGCCACATTCCGAAAATTGGGGAAGACTGCCGAAGATTTGATCAAGACAAATATGGTGTTAAAAGACTTCGGTGGGAATTCATTAGAAGCAAAAGGCGTATTTAAACGTGGAGCTGAACAGTAGGAATAAGACATTACCCACCACGTTTTGTCTTGACGGAAAGGGGTCATATAGTTTGCTTCTCGGCAGGTGACTGGATTCACGCGAACTGTTGCGTGCCTTCGACAATGCATCAATGTCTAATACAGTGGCAGGGAGATCAAGTCGAGGTGGTGCTAGCAGATCGGTCGACCAACATTGCCATGACCGATCTACCAGTCTGGAGCCGATGGTGTTGACTGCCTATCCGGGAGAGTTTGGGAAGGAGATTACCTCAAGGTTACTAGCCAGGGATACAAGCCGATCCAGCAAGTCGGCTCCGAATTGTTACTCTATGGGATCTATTGAAGACTTTGAGGGAAACTGGGCGAGGATTTACGTCGGCTGATGATTTGGAAGAGATCGGATATCGGACCAGGAGATAGGCCAAGGCCGACGTACATAAGCAAAAATTAGGTCCTGAGCTACGAGAGGAATTGATAGCACTGCTGAAGGAACATCGGGATTGTTTTGCCTGGGAGTACCATGAGATGCCAGGATTGAGCCGATCGATCGTTGAACATCGGCTGCTATTAAACCAGGGTATCGGCCATTCAAACAGCTCCAAGGAGGTTCAAGGCAGAATTATATGAGCCGATCAAGGCAGAGATCAACAAGGGTTATATGATACCAAATTCATAAGACCATGCCGATACGCTGAGTGGTTTCTAAATATCGTCCCGGTGGAGAAGAAAAATGGGAAATTGAGGATATGTATTGATTTCCAGGATCTGAATAAAGTACCCCTAAGGATGAATACCCAATGCCGATAGCAATCTGTCTGGTGGAATGCAGCCTCAGGTCACAAGAATTATCAGCTTCATGGACGGCAATGCAGGATACAATCAGATTTTTATGGCCGAAGAGGATATACACAAGACTGCGTTTCGAATGTCCTGGAGCTATCGGCTTGTATGAGTGGGTAGTAATGACTTTTGGGTTAAGAGTGTCGGTGCGACTTATCAAAGAGCGATGAATTACTTTTGGTTCATGATCTCATCGGCTGTTGGTGGAAATCTACATTATGATGATTGGTGGTTAAGTCTAAAAGTGGGAAAGTCATATAGCCGATTTACGAAGAGTGCTGGAGAGGGCCAAGAATACGGACTGAGAATGATCCCAATAAGTGCGCTTTTGGTGTATCGGCTGGGCAATTTTGGTTTTATGGTTAATGAGCGAGGGATTGAAGTTAGTCAGCGAAGTATCAGAGCCATTAAGACTACAGAGCCGCCAAGTAATAAGACAGAGTTGCAATCGTTGATCGCAAGCGTTAATTTTGTGAGGGATTTATATCAAATTTATCAGAGAATTGAGTCTTTCACACCGTTATTAAGTTGAAGCCGATCAAGAATTTGTGTGGGGGCAGCGCAGCAGAAGGCGTTCGACGAGATCAGAATTATCTTAGTTCCCCACCTGTTTTGATCCGCCGCAGAAAGGAGTGCCGTTCAGGTTATACTTGTCGGCCGATGAGAATTCCATCGGCTCTGTTTTGATCCAAGAATTTGAAGGCAAAGAGCGAGTTGTGTTCTATCTAAGTAGGAAAACTTCTGGATGCTGAGACGAGATATCCTGCGGTGGAGAAGTTATGCTTATGTTTATATTTCTCATGTACAAAGTTGAGCATTACATCCCCTATCGGCTGAGTGTACAGTAGTTTTGCCAGGCCGATGTGGTCAAATATATGTTGTCGGCTCCAGTCTTGAAAGGGCGAGTTGGCAAGTGGATTTTTGCCTTGACAAGTTTGACTGAGGTATGAATCGGCTAAGGCGATTAAGGGACAAGCATGGCCGATTTTATTGTATAGCACAGAGGTCTCACGAAGATTATGCGGAGCCGATCCCATGGACTTTATTTTTTGATGGATCGTTTGCAGGCACGGATCTGGTATCGGTTTAGTTATTGTATCGCCTCGGGGGCAAGTTTTGAGTTTGCTTTTACGATTAAGCCTTACGGACTAATAATCAAGCAGAGTACGAGGCGGTGCTGAAAGGGCTTCAACTCTTGAGGGAAGTAGGAGCGATATCGTAGAGGTTATTGGTATTCTTTGTTGTGATCAACAGTTATCGAGAATATGAGTGCCAAAGATGATGTTTGAGGTCATATTATGAGAATGTATGGATTTATTGAAAGATTTCAAGATGGTGTCAATAGATCATATTCCCAGGGGAGCAGAATTTAGAAGGCCAATGATCTTGCACAGATTGCTTTAGGATATCGGCTGAATAGGCAGGTGAGATGGAGGTAGCGATATTGATGTCCAGAACAAGGCCGATGACTGGAGACAGGAGATAATTGATTACTTGCGAAACCCGTCGCAGTCCGTTTCCAGGAAGATTCGATATAAGGCTACTAAGTATGTGCTACGTGATGAGGAGTTGTATATTGGACGTTTGAGGAATTCTGCTTAGATGCCTGGATTTGGAAGAAGCCAAAGTGGTTATGTGCGAAGTGAATGAAGCATCTGTGGACTCATCAATCGGCTCATAAGATGAAGTGGTTGTTGAGAAGAGTAGGGTATTTTTGGCCGGCAATGCTGGAAGATTGCTTTAGTATTATAAAGGATGTCAAGATTGTCAGAAGTTTGAATATACAGCGGGCACCAGCATCGGCTATGAATCCTTATCATCAAACCGTGGCCGTTCAGAGGTTGGGGAATTGAATATGATCGGCCAGATTTTTCCTCCATCAAGTAAGGGTCATAAGTTTTATATTGGCGGCGACAGATTATTTTACCAAGTGGGTGGAAGCGATTCCTTTGAAGAAAGTTACGTCCAAGGAAGCGGTCGAGTTTGTAAAGGAGCTTATTATTTATCGGTTTGGGATTCCTCAGACGATAACTACTGATCAGGGGTCCATCTTTGTGTCTGATGAGTTTCAACAATTTGCTGCCAGTATGG
This sequence comes from Oryza meyeriana var. granulata, assembly GCA_003991445.1. Classification (NCBI taxonomy): domain Eukaryota; kingdom Viridiplantae; phylum Streptophyta; class Magnoliopsida; order Poales; family Poaceae; genus Oryza; species Oryza meyeriana. The sequence goes on along the minus strand of RYFJ01001733.1, from coordinate 2,894 downwards.
GAATCAAGCTATTGAATTCGTCGCCTTATTAGCTCAGGCCAATGGACAAGCAAAGCTTCTAACAAGAGTTTGATCAAGTTAGTTAAGCGGAAGATTGATGAGCAGCCACGGCGATGGCATACTACATTAGCCGATTCACTATGGCCTATCGGATGCATGCCACGGGTTCTACTCGGGTGCCGCCGTATCAGTTGGTATATGGACATGAGGCAGTTTTACCATGGGAGACTAACATCAGCTCTAGGAGAATTTCTTTACAGAATCAGTTGACAGCCGATGATTATTATAATTTGATGACAGATGAACTTGAAGATTTGGCTCAGAATCGTTAAGAGCGTTGGAAAGGATCAAAAATAAGCTAGGCAGCTCGGCATACAACAAAAAGTGGTGATAAGTCGTTTGCCGAGGGAATCTTGTGTGGAAGTTGATTTTGCGATCGGGTCCAGAGATAATAAGTTTGGGAAGTGGTCGCCTAATGGGGAAGGGCCTATCTGCGATTAATCGTGTGTCCTGGTAATGCTATATGTTAGAAGATTCAATGGGATAGAATTTGCTAAAGCGCTTAACGGAAAATACCTCAAGAAGTACTACCCTAGCGTGTGGATTGATTCCTAAAATCGGTTAAGTATGACCGATTTCTAAGTAATTCGGAAAGCCGATTTTTTTCCACATCGCCTAAAGACAAGCCGATACAACTTGATATCGCCTTAGATCAAAACAAGCGGAAAATTATCAAGACTGAAAGAGATAAGTAGCAGAGCCGATCAGATTATATGACAGCAGAAGGATGGTCGGTATGTTCCAGAAGATCGTCAGTTACAAAGGTTAAGATTTATAAGAATTTTTGGATCACTTCAATTGCGCGCAAGCGAATCTGATTCAATCTCATTGATAGCCACGGATGTCATCTTCATCAAAGCCGGGATAGTCTTCAGGTTCTTGCGCCGATGAATGACTTGACGTACTATCGCTTGTAACCTTTGGCCTCTTGGTCCTGGACAGGCTTGCGGCAGGCCGATTAGTTGGGATTCTGTTGTTGTAAGGTCTTTGCGAACTTTTCAAGTTCTGCCAGTAAATCGGCCTCCTTTTTCTTCAGCTGGTCTAACTTAGGTTGGAGCTCTTGGGGGACAGCGGCCATATCATCAAGCTTTTTCTTCTCTGCTTGGCTAATAGCCGATCGGCTTGGATGTCTTCGGTTTCTTGTTGGTCAGCGCGGTCGGCTATACGTTGTCTAAGCTTGATGAGTTTGAATCTATGGGATTCCAGATATGCTGCGGAGTTAGGTGCGTCGACAAGTTCTTCGGCAGATGGTGTTCAATTCTGCGAATCTTGCCCGAATTGGCCCGCAATTTTCCGCTAGCGCGTTCAATTGGGTTTTCCAGCCGACTGAGGCATGCTCGACAGATATTCGCGGTACGTCGCTGGAAGGATGGTTTGGTTGTTGCGCTGGTGGCTGTAGATTCTTCTACTTCTAGGTACTTGCCGATGTCAAAAGGAGAACAGATCGGCTAAGGACTGCCAAAATTGGTATCGGTAAAGGAATCAGTAAAAAAGTTAAGGGCGGAGTATGGACATAAAAGAATACCTGAGGAAGGACATCGGTAGCTTGCGCGACATCGGCTTCAGGGGATGAATGGGCTGTTCTTCGAGGGGGCCGATGTCAGCCGATGGAGTAGGGCACAGTTATCATCAGCAACAGAGGACTTGGTGCTGAGAGGGAGCAGCTGGAGAAGTCATCGGCTCACACTTGGAGGGGCGTCAGAGGGATGGTGAGTTCTGGAGCCGATGATTCAAGCTGAAAAAGGGTTTGGTAAGATAAAATAAGAAGTGGATGATAATAATAATAAGGCTTGGCGAATACCTGAGGGGGACGAAGGAGCCGATGTGGTCTGGGGAGAAGATGACGCCGTCGCAGCAACATCGGCATCGGTCTTCTGTTTCTTTGAGGAGGGACGATGCTAACTTCTTACGTTTTTGGCCCATCGGCCGAGGGTGCCTTGAGAAGAGACCGATGGAGATGGAGCATCACGCCCTAAAGTTTGGGGTGGCCGATGGAGGTTGATATTGGATCAGCCGACCGCTGTTGCTTTTCTGGGGGTTCGACGCTGGCAGCCTGCAAAAATTAGAGGTGAGAGTTTTGAAGAAGGCGATTAAAGATTGCGGGTGTTACCTCGTCTTCGGATTCAACATAGTCGGCGTCCAGACGGGGAGCAGTAACAGGCGGGGGCTAAGCAGAACAAATGTTCTTCCATTCTGACCACCATCGGACAAGAGCTTGGTGTTGGAGTGCATGAACACTTCGGTGGCGGCGCCTAGCAGGAGGGAGTCTGTCAAAGACCGCAGCCGATTCATTCAGGCGCTTGCTGACCGTGCCCAGGCTTTGGATTTCAATGAAGAATAGGCCTATCGGGAGCTGACCAAGGCCGAATTGGCGAGAGCCGACTGATATGATAGAACTCTACGATGGCTGATTGCCCAGAGAAAAGCCGTTGGCCAGCAGACAAGGAACTGATAGCCGATAGGAATATAGCTTTAGATTGATCAGTCATTCAGAGCTTTGAGTGTGTCAAAGTATATGAGGGCATACTCGAAATATGCATGCGTCGTTGGTACGCGAAACAAAGAGTGCAATCCCTGGTTAAAAGCCGTTAAATAAAACCCCCCATTGAACCCTGACTAACCTTCACGCCGGAGGGTTATCGTTGCGCGCGAAAGGGCCGATGGCAGCTTCGCCCACTAGAGATGGCTATCGGCGTAAACGGGTCTTGATCTTTCTGGGTAATCGGCAGGAAGGATTGCTTGAGGAGAGAAAGTTTTCTGGGATAGACTTGGAAGTATAAAATATTGACGCCAGAGCTGGAACAAACACCAAGGACCCCCAAGTGGCCGGACGG